>BTPG01000002.1:209843782-210223782 GCA_036245525.1 Semisulcospira habei | reverse complement strand
CCGGGAAATGCCGCATAAGGCATGGAGTGCTACATGTAAAAATAAAAATAAAAATACAAAATAAAAGAAAAATTAAGTTTTGTCTAGATGTTTGAGCAGCTTGGTCTTGTAAGTTTTAAGCGATGGCGCGGCTCTAACATCCGCAGGAATGGAGTTCCATAACTTTGCACCAGAATAGGACAACGACGACCTATAAATGTCTAGTCGAGGCATCGGTACAACAAGATTGTTCCCTGGTGTTCGACTGGACCTCGTATGAGCAAAGTGGAACAAACTATTGAGATAGGCTGGTGTTTCTGAGAGGGTGATTTTGCGCATGAGCACCAACTTATTATACTTAAACTGTTTTTCAAGTGGCAAAATGTCTAACAGCTTGAACTTATTGTCAGTATTAATGACTTCTGAGGGTCTGTCAACAATAAGTTTAATGGCTCTTCTGTGGAGCGAGTTCAGACTTTTTAAATTAGCATCGCTACTACCGTCCCAAATAGATGAGGCATAATCCAAATGTGACTGAATATGGGCATAGTAGAAGAGTTTCCTTGTTGGCTCATCAGCAAAATGTCTCAATTTCGACAGGAGGAATACATTTTTAGATACTATTTTACACAGTTTAGTAATGTGGCCTTGCCAGCACAACTTGTCGTCTAAGTTGATTCCAAGCACGCGCTGTTCTCTGACTTGCTCCACAGGCTGGCCATTAAGTGTTAGTTGAAGGGAAGGGGGGTTCAACTGATGCTTTTGCCGTGTGGTAATCAGCATGCATTTGGTTTTAGTGGGATTAGGTATCATGGCGTTATTTCTGCACCATTCAGATACCTCATTTAAACTGTCTTGGAGAATCTTCACCATACATGTTACGTCTGATGACGAAACGTCCAGTGTTCCATCGTCTGCAAAAAGACTGAAAGTTACACTGGAGTCAGATATATGTAATGGAAGGTCGTTTATGAAGACAGAGAACAATAATGGACCAAGAATCGATCCCTGTGGTACTCCGTGCTCTATCACCCCTTCAGGTGAGTTTTTACCATTCACGTAGACATACTGCGTACGCCCATGCAGATATGACGTAAGGAAGGCAAGTGTGTCTGCGCTTAGTTGATAGACATTAAGTTTTTGAACTAAAGTTTCATGATTGACGAGGTCAAATGCTTTTGAAAGGTCCAAAAATACTGCTCCAGTCATTTGACTGCTATTTATGGCAGTAAGCCATCTGTCAACAAGGTGTACCAATGCTGTGTGACAGGAGTGTTTCCGCCGAAAGCCAGATTGTAATGGATGTATGAGTTTGTGTTTTTCTAGAAAATGTTGTAAGTGTGTGTGAATGTGTCTTTCTATCGGTTTCGACAGTGTTGACAGTAGCGAAATGGGCCTGAACTTGTTAGGGTCGGCAAGGTCTTTCGTTTTAGGTAGTGGGATCACTTTGGCTGTTTTTAGAGAAGATGGAAATATCCCCTGCTTTATGCAAAGGTTGTATATATATGTCAAGGTATCTAAAATATACGGTAGGGTCATTTTCAGAACTGAGCTACTAATACCATCATGGCCAGACGTACGTTTGTTCTTTAAGTACGAGATGGATTTTCCCACGTCGTATATCGTTAACAGCGGAATGCTGAATGACGTGTCAGGGTCCAGCCGTTCTGCACAAAACGTCTTTAGCTTTTCGGACACAGCTGAAGACTGACCAGAATATGTATTTTTTAGCAACGTACTGGCAGCCGAGAGGAAATGCTGATTCAAGATATCAGCTGATAACTGTGTACATTGTGCGGTATTTTTGGACCTCGTAAAAGCATTGATCGCTCGCCACACAGATACGACATCTTTCTTTCCGTTCATAAGACGGTGAAAAAGTGACCTTTGAGCTTTCCTCACTAAATGTTTAACATGGTTTCTTTGCCTTCGATAAGCAATAAAATCCTTCTTTCTTTTATAGTCATCTCGGAGCTGCATGGCATCCTTGATTTCCTTACTTAACCAGGCGGGAAGCTGGGGGTTCTTCACCCGTTTCTCTCTGAATGGAGCGTGTTTATCGAGAACACCAAGGAACAATCCGTACCACTCAGACAAAGCATCGTTGGGGTCATTATGGTAGTACACTGTATCAAAGTGTGTGCTACTTAAATCACAAAGAAATGTTTCCTTGTTGAAGTGTTTAAGTGATCTGTATCTAATAGTCGTGTGCTGATGTTTTCGGAATGAATTATCCGCTTTTAATGCCAAGCAACAGCACACCGGGTAGTGATCGCTAATCCCTACCTGAAGCACGTCTACTGCCATCACCCTTGATTGAGTAGTTGTATATATGTGGTCTATAAGGGTGGAGGAAGTTGGACTAACACGAGTTGCTGTTTTAACTAGCTGCTTTAAACCAAACATAGACATGGTGCACTCCCAAGCAGGGTTATTCAAAAACATGTTAATATTGAAATCGCCTAGGATCAAAATTTCAGAGCTGGACTGTCTGACCTTATCCATCATGGCGATAAAGTCGTCGAACCATTGAAATGTTGATGCTGGGTTCCTGTAAATGTACCCGACCAGCACGGGGCTGGATTTGTTTGCCCTTAACTCAACCCAAATGCATTCTACGGTTTTTGACTCCAGGTCCCCACGCCTGCGAGTAATACCGCTAATTGAATTATGAATGTATACTGCAATACCCGTATGTCCCGGGTATTCAGCTTCGCGGCGCAGTACAGTGAAGTCCTGGATAGAAACGGCCTCATCGCTGATGTTACGATTGAGACGCGATTCCGTTACACCAAACAAGTGAAATGGATTGGATTGACTCAAGAGCACACACAGATCGGGAACTTTGTTAGTTAAATGATAAACATTTAAATGGCCAATATGTAACTGGCGATCATACACCATGATTGCTAATGTATGTCAATACCAAAGAGTACAAATAAAAAAGCTTATAAATGATACAAAGGCAAATAAGAGCTGAAATAATAAAACAAAGCAAAAGAATATCAGTCCGCTCTAACACACAGAATGTGGGAGGCAAGTGAAAAAAAAAAAAAAAGAGTTTCTTCTACGCATTCACTGATATAGACCACACTACCGGTCACTAACGGTCACTAACAGGGACTAATCCCTTTAGCAAACTTCAACAGTCAAAGCTAAACGACCCCGCTGCGCGATAGGGGAAATAAAGTCAGCGCTGCGAAAGGACACAGATATGATCGTAGTGTGAATATACGTAGAGCACTAGTAGAGAAAGTGTCACGGTGCACAAGTACTAGTGCTATAAGCGTCACAAATCGCACAGAGTGAGAAGATCGGTATTCACGAATACTGTCGGCAGAAGTCAAAAGGATGACAATGTTAATATTGGACCACGCGCAGTGGTTGAAGTTAAAAACAAATGAATACGTCTCTGCGCAAACACAATAATTATGAGCAATGAGACGCAAGAAAATCAATTCGATATTGTTCAGTGTTAGCCTGGAAAGTAAAGCACAAAGTTATGTAAGGAAGAGTAACTGAATGTTCTGGAAATGAGTCTAATACACACGCACGGGGTGGCTGTACTGTGCCCACGGTTCCTGCTGTGCGTATGGCGTGTATGTGAGCGGGGGGACGCTGAAAGGATACGTTGGTTGCGTCATGCTGAAGTGTCCCCATGGTCCGGCCTCGCGATACTGTGGAAATGCGGCACTGTATGGTGGTAGTGGCGGTTGCTGCCACATAGGATACTGGCCCGGCATTTGTTGCTGATAGCTACATTGACTCTCTGCTGTACCACCAAATCTGGATTCGCTGTACTGTGATTCCAGACCTGGTGCTACAGCAGAGGACACTGACAGTCCACCTTGACTCTCCGGTGCAGCACCGAAGCTGGATGCACCACAGAGCGATTCCAGGTTGGGTGCTGCAGCGGACACTGACTGTCTGCCGGCTGCGACATTAGCGTAAGTGTTGGTGGTGCCAGCGTGTCCTTCACGTCGCTGACGGCGGTGACGGTCACCACCTGCAGGCTGGTTGTTGGGAGTGGTGACGTCAGTAGCTGGCCCTCCTCTCTTTATGTTGAGGGCCAGACTGATGGTGCCCTGGCGACTAGGATGGATGGGGTCACCGCGCCTGTAGAATTTTCTACGCGGCAACCCATCAACAGCAGTAAAGACCTGAGTGTTGTCTATCAGTGTGACACCCAGCTTTCTGCACACATGGAACAGGTTACTGTTGGAGGCGGTGATGGCCCTATACAGCTGGTGTCTACTGTCGGTCGGCAGGATGGAGGATGCCTGCAGACGAGCGCCGGGAAATACCCGCCTGCATTCCCGGACGAGCTGTTCCCACACAGCGCTGGTCACTTCCTTCTGTTTGCAATCGTTGATCCCCACGTGGAAGGTCACCAGTGCCACCGCTGTGTGGGACGCGTGTTGTCGCTGGAGCCAGTTCAGCAGGTGGACAGTCCGCAGGCCAGAGACAGATAATACGTCTACTTTTTCTATAGGGTAGGTGGGCATCTTCTCTGCCTTGATGTTGCGAACAACAGAGTCTCCAATGACCAGCGTGGTGGTGTCACTCTGCACTGAATGTCGCAGTATTTGCTCATCTGGAGACATTTTGTTATTACGCTGCTGCTGGCTGCTGGCGTGGTCATACCCGTTGTTGACCTCAGGCAGGCCGCCGGTAATCCGTACTGGTATGAGTCGCTCTGGGCTCTTCTCGGCTGCACTCACAGCCTGTACCGTGGCCAGTTCTTGCAGAACGGGTGGAGGGGAGGGGTGACAGGGAGCAGCGATTGCGCTGCCCGTTACCTGGCGCGGAGACGCACAGATATCAACATTGGCAGACAGGTCAGTTTGAGTGTTACCACTCATGGCAACGTCTGAGTTGTTGGACGCAGTGGCTGATTTCTTTTTCAACTGTTTTTGAATTTCCCTCAGGCGCTGCTTGTGGCTCTGTTTGGCGGAGGATAGCTGGTTGACAGTGCCGTCTGTGGCGTGTTGAGCTGTCTCCACACCAGTTATCCTGTCGTCCAGGCCGGACAACACTTCGCCCACACTTTTCTCCGTAACCTGTAGATCTCTGGCTCTCTTGACCGCCTCGTCACGGAGCTGACTCTCGAGCTGATCAATCCTGGCTAGGGCTGCTGAAAGTCCTTTGAACAGTGTACTGACGTCAGCGCGAAGGTCCGTGATGAGGTTACAAGCACTTTTGAGTTGTGCTCGCAGAGTATCAGGGTCAGTGGTGTCCTCGTGAGGACAGGTAGTCCCGAGGGCCGTGGTGGGTGCGGCCTCTGTATTACGTAATCCCAGTCCCGGAGACGCGGGACTGGCGTTCGTGTTTGGTCGGGTTGGGGGAAGGGGCGTGGCAGTGGACATTACGCCATCAACTGTTGCCGCAACAAGTGAAAAATCAGTGCGGGCGTTCTGAAGTGGCTGGCCAGTAGATGTGATGATGGGATTAGTCGGGGATGAGTGGTCGGATAGAAGGGGCGTCGGTTGATAATCCCCTGTGATTGACGACTCTGCCGGCTGCACAAGAAGAGAGACTTCTTTGTTGTCCGAGGGAGTGGAGAGGGTAGGCGTGATGGGGGTGTCTGCTAGGGAGACAGCCAACAGCAGGCCCCGTGAGGAGTTGGAAGGGGTGGCGGGTGAGGTGACGATACTTTCTGTAACGTCAGGGCCAGATGCAAGATGGTTGCTGGTGACGGGGACATTGTCTGTAGGGTCCGCTGTACCGGCCAGGAGCTGTTGTACATAATCACAAAGGGCCCGGTACTCCGATCTCACCCACAGACCCTTTCTCTTCCCCTGAATCATGCAGGTGCCACCGGTTGTCCGCCTCTTTCTAAAGTACACGGTGATGACGATAAGTTTGTTCTCGTCTGTGTGTACCGGCCCTTCATATATCTTAACTATTGTCTTGGCCAGGTGATCAGGGACCAGGGTGTGGGGAGAGAGGTAGCCATCAAGGGTGACAGCTTCATTGTCATAGTTGAAATCTTCCCATAACACATTGTGGACTCCTGCAGTGTGTTTGGGCAGAAGCTGCATGTATCTCACATACACGGCATTCCTCCACGTCTTGAGAATGCTGAGGGCATTAGCACCTTTACATTCAAATCTTGTTTGGAGTTTGTCTAAGGTGTCTCTCAGTACTGGGTCACGGGGGATGGTGGGAGTGGAAGGGGGTTGGTGTACAATGGCTATAGTTGTCATGGTTTCAGATAGGAACAGACATGTGATTTAGAGTGGGGCGGGAGACGAGGATGGGTCACTGACGAAATGTGGTTTATAGTTGGGGGTGGGGGGGGGGGGGCAGTGGAGGGTGGCTACGCAGGAGAGGGAGGGCGTGCAGAGGCAAGAGGCAGAGCGTGGGTAGGGGGGAGGAGGCGCCAGGAAAATGGAGCAGGGGTAGTGATGGGTGTGAGTGGGAGGGGGGGTGGGTGAGGTAATGGAATGTGAGTAAGCCGAGGAGAGGGAGGGCGTGCAGAGGGTGGGTAGGGTGGAGAAGAGGAGCCAGAAACACGGGGAGGGGGTGGGGAGGGGGAGGGAATGGAGGGTGGGTAAGCAGGAGAGGGCGGGCGTGACGAGGGTGGGTGGGGTAGAGGTGCCAGGAACAGGGGGGCGAGGTGGGGATGGGTGTTGGCGTAAGTCAAGTGTGGGGTTCTAGCTGGCATGGATTGATGACGTACGATGCCGGACCTGCCAAGCTGATCCTAGGCAGATAAGGCTGGAACTGTTTACTCGGGCGCGGGTCAGGCGTGACCGCCGACAGCGCCGCCTTGTGTAAACACATCTGGCAGCAGTTTCGTGGCAAAGACAGCAGTCTTAGTATCAGTGGTGTAGTCTGACTAGTCTATAATATATAGCGTACGGGCTGAAGGAACGTTAAGAAAAAGCATGTTTTTTTACTCACAATAAACACGGTACGGTGAGATAGTATGCAAGTCCACTCTCCGTTGCAGTATGCATTTGAAGTCCAGGACAAAGAAATTAGTTGCAGTAAACAGCACGTTACAGTCCAGTATAATGAACCACAATGGAAGATGTGAAATAGTTCCAAAATACCACACACAAGAACTTGAAAACACCACACGATTTATTCACCACTGAATTAAATCACAAAATATCCAGATATGCAATGAGATCACAAAGTAGTGTGCGCAATTAGAAAACAAAACGTCCGAGTAACGTAGAATAGTAGAACACAATACAATCCATGAAACTGATATCTCGTCTGCTTGACTGTTCAGCGGAGAGAACGGAAAAGTCGACCGCTTCCTCCGGCGGTCGCGGAGAGAGAGAGAGAGAGAGAGAGAGAGAGAGAGAGAGAGAGAGAGAGAGAGAGAGAGAGAGAGAGAGAGAGAGTAGATGAACTTGTTGGCTGGTGTTCTGACAATAACCTTGACCTGAATGTGCCTAAAACGAAAGAAATGCTCATGGATTTCAGGAAAATTAAAAGTGACATTGTTCCCCTCACTATTCATGGTGGTCATGTTGAAATTGTTGATTGTTTCAGGTTTCTCGGCACCCACATCTCAAACGATCTTAAATGGGAGAAAAACGTTGATTCTTTAGTGAAAAAAATCACAGCAACGACTGTATTTTCTCAGACGTCTTAAAACGTTTGGCGTCAGCAGACAAATTTTGACCAGCTTCTACCGGGCAGTTATTGAAAGTCTTTTGACCTTCTCCCTGACCGTTTGGTTTGGCAGTACCACACAGAAAGAGCGATCCAAATTAAACAGAGTAGTAAACATTGCATCGAACATCATAGGTATCGATTTGCCCTCGGAGTCCCTCTTCCACGAAAGAATGCTAAAAAAAAAAAAGGCTAGATCCGTCCTCCGAGATGTTTCCCACCCAGCCCACGAGTTGTTTGAGATGTTGCCATCAGGGTTCCGTTATAGAGCGATCGGAACACGCACGAGTCGTTTTAAAAACAGTTTTTACCCAACTGCTGTCCACGCTTTTAATGATGCAAACAAACGCCAAACCTGACCCATCCGTCCCACTGTTTAATGTAATGTATATAATTTTATATATAGCTCTGTGACAAAAGGTGGGACTCTGATTTAGGACAAGGGGTTGAAAAATAAACCCTGCATTAAAGAGTTCTCTGTGGTACTATCTGAAACCTCTCAATACCAAGCATGGTTGTGTATAAACAAAAGATAATCTAAAGCTTGGTTTTTGAAATATCTTAGTTTATATGTTGGAATGTCTGAAGTGTCACGTGTCAAACATTACAACATAAATGCACATAAAATATTTGTTTGGTAAAATGCTGCAGATCCAAGATACTGTTTTGATATACCTTGTAGCATGCTGAAATGTAATGCTATCATCTCCTTCTGATGTCCACACCCTGAACATAATTTATGGACATGTAATGTTGTAATGTTTGACATACGACACCAGTCAGATTTTTAACAATTTGCCACCAGGCCCAATCATACGTTTTATTGTAATAGAACACATCTGCACATTCAACACACACAAAACAAGACAAGCTATATGTAAGTATTCCAAAAAGAAGACATATATTTCAGGAAAAAGATGATTTTCAAAAATGTGTCGCGCATCATTATTACAACAAATCACAACATGGGTCTTGTTTTCAACATCACCAGACTGACACAAACAGAAAATGACGCAAACATTAACCTATGGACCAATCGGAACAAAACATTATCCAACTAAGTCCACCGAGTCACTGTAACCTGTGCTAACGGCATGAGCTGGAGGTGGCACTTCATCCTGGACCAATCTGAACTAAACATTCAAGCACAAAGGCCACTGAGTCAATGTAACCTGCGGTAACATCATTGAGGTCTGAAGTCAACAGTGCTAACAAACTTTGAACAGCTTGCACCTTTGTGTGGACACCTTGTATTCTTACCAGTTCGCTCCCTTGGCCATCGTATGTATACATACGAAGCCACGCCCATGGAAAATTCCATCGTGTTTACTGAATTAAAACCAATTAATTTTTACTCTCAGTATTATTGTCATAACTTATTGACATTAGAAAGTCACTTTCATATGATAGAATGAAAAAAAAATATTAATTTTGAGTTTGTTCGTGACCTTTGTTATCGATTGAGTCACTACGTCTGCCATCTTGCTTTCCCTACTGCGTTATTTTCACTGCTTGCGATTTCTCTCTGCGAATATTCCGTCAAAATGAGTTCATCTGAGTCCGAAAGTGAAGTGTATCTCACTGAAGGGGAATCTTCCAGCAACCAGGCCACTGAAAATGATTCTAGCACCAGCGATGTGGAAAAAATGAAAGAAAACCATCGCAGGTCATTGTGACACTTTCTATTTTGGTTTGACCATGTTCTATCCATGTGAGTCTTTGTTTACCTATTGTCTGGTTCAGAATCGTCAAACTTTATGAAGTACATAAACAAGTTTTATTACTTGCTGTGTATTGCCTCAATGATATTTTCAGCAAGTCAGAGATTTTCAGAGAAGCACATGTTTGTTGTCTCAGTCATGCCAGGTGTTGACACGCCCACTTTTTCCTGCCCTTGACGGGTGTAGATTATGTTGTGTAACTCTTAGAAATTCAAACACATTTTCTTGAAACTTCACAAAAATGTGTAGAAATGATTTGTCCACACACTGGATTCACATTTTAAACAAAGGGGCAAGAAACAAAAAAATTTTCTTCTTAGTGACTTTCGTGAAAACTGTTTTTGGAAACCGGACACCATTTTTTCTTCATCGCTAAATAAACAACAACTTCTAAACTACGTTAAGTACAGACGTTTTACTTATCCTGACTGAAAGCTGACTCAGTGCACTGTAATATGATGTATAATAAGCCAACTTTTGACCACTAGAAGAGCTTTCAGCAGCATTTGTTCTTGGTCATGTGTGAGGGTAAAAGTCATTTTGTTCACTGGCCTCAAATAGAGCGAACTGGTAAGAGTTAGAGAACTGTGCGGCTCCCAAGAGTAATCTGCTAATCAAAATTTTGGAATTATTGTCTGACGACAACGGTTCGCGGGATAGACGGACCTTGGCGGTTAAGTATGGCGCCAGAAAAGACCGACCCATTCCCATGGCGAAAACATTTAGGTTCTGCCCCTATGGTCGGGGTCCGGCAAGCCTGCAACCCGAGCTTCGTGAAAACAGCGAGGTCATAGACTGCTAGTATAGTAAAGCGCGGTATTCGACATTGTTGTTTTTTTAAAAACCTTTTTGGCTCACGTGCAAAGCAAAAGTGAGTCTATGTTTTGGGCCAGTGATCGTCCGTCCGTCGTCCGTCCGCCGTCGTCCGTGGTAAACTTTAGCATTTTCTCGGAGCCTATTCAAGCCACATTCTTCAAACTTGGCCCAAAGATACGTTGTGGTAAGAACTTTCTAACCATACCAATTTAAGTGATATCTCAGAAAGGCCAAGGTCACAGGGAATAAGGAAATATTTCCAAAATAGATATATTTTGACATAATTTTTTTTTTTCAAATATTATTCACAACTTTAAACCCAAACTTTTTACAAAGATACCTGATGGTAAGACCTTTCTATACGTACTAATTTGGTTGATCCCACGGAAAGGTCAGGGGGCACAAGAGCTCAGGAAATAGGTGAAAAATAGCTATATTTGTACAAAGATGTTTTTTTCTCAAATACTATTCATAACTTCAAACCCAAACTTGATACAGAGATACCTGATTATAAGTTAGTTATTTGGGTTTAACACCGAGCAGGCGACTAAGGCCATCTCACGGCGGCCTGATGATAAGACCTATCTATGCATACTAATTTGGATGACCCCTTGAAAAGGTCCAAGGGTCACAAAAGGTTGGCAAATGTGTGTAAAATGCCGATTTTTGAATAAAATTGTAGGTATTCCCAAATGTTTGCAAATTTTTCAACCAAATTCGGTGCAAAGATAGCTGATGATAAGACCTTCCTATGTATACTAATTTAGTCGACTCATCACAAAGGTCAAGGGTCACGGGGGTTTGGGGAAGGGGGGGGGGGTGGATGACAGATGTGTGAAAATGCTTACATTTACAGAAAACATGGATTTTGCTGCTGCAGAAGCCAGCCCCTGTCACAAAGGTCACACATATGTAAATCGGTCATACACGTGAGCCATAATGGCTTTGCCTTTCTTGTTTAGGATAAGATATCTATTAAAGTGTAATATTATATGAGCTGTAAAATAGTCAGTACAAACTAGATATTGGGTTTAATCAGTCTAGAGATTAGTTATACGACCCTAAACGTAGCACTTTATGAAATGCGCAAATTTTCGCCAATTTGTGATTTTTCATAAACAATAAAATATAGAAAAGAAAAGAAAAGGGGAGACTGCCAGTGCTAATATTTAAGTAAAGTAGGTAATAGCACTGTCAGGAGAGAGAAGTGTGCATGATCGACCAGTGATCATAAATTTACTGTGGCCAAAGCACACCAAAAAAAAAAAAGGAAAGAGAGGGGGCGCTAAGAAAGTGACTTGAAGCAATGCATATGGAAGCCCCCCCAAAGGGGGGCGTATCACATATCCCACTGTTCCATCCACTCAGTGCATGGGAATTTAAATCTAGGTCCCCCAAGGTGGGTCCAGATATTTAGCCGGTGTGGACAGCTGTTTCGGTCTTGGCGACCTCTTCAGAACACCATCGGCAAATACTGGAGGAGGCAGGGGGCTTCCATATGCATTGCTTCCAGTCACTTTCTTAGCGCCCCCTCTCTTTCCTTTTTTGTGCTTTGGCCACAGTAGATCTATGATCACTGGTCGATCATGCGCACTTCTCTCCCCTTACAGTGCTATTACCTACTTTACTTTGTAACCTGCAATAAAATATAGAGCTTTGACATTTTACATGACTACACATTTTTATATACTCTTTCCAGAGGTAATGTCGGTTTCTATGTGCTTTCAGTCTGAAATTATGGGTGGTCCTGCCTAAATGTGGGCATACCTAAGCAAAATTTTCGTTCAGACACAGTATACTTTTCTTTTGCACACCAACCACTAAAATAAAAAAATCCTAACATTTCAGTTTGTCTGCAAACATCTCTTTTTCCACCTGAGAACTGCTGCTAGTGCTGAGGCGTCTCTCACCCCAGTCATTTGGGTCAATGTACATGCACAAATGCTTCACACACAACTGACAGATCTAAACTCCAATTTAGCAGATCAAATGTAAATACAAGCGATCAAGTCAGTCTGTGACGAATATGACTGCACGGAAAACAGAAACCGATTTAACGTTCGAACATATAGTCCAGCAGCTTTTCGCAGTTTCTGCAGACTAAGTAGTTCGTCAAAAGAGTAACAATGGTTTGCAGGTACGAAACGAAAGTACTAATGCCATATAGTTTATGCATGGCAACAATATTTGTCCTTAGGATGGAGACATTTTTGTAGAAGTGTTTTTCGAAAGCTATTTTTCGATGTGAGGGAACCAGTCCTCGTACACCGCCCGGATAAGGTGCAAGACATTTTTTGTGCATAACATTGAAAATTTCAAGCATACAAGTTACAAGTTTATTCCAGTGAGTAAATTAAAATCATCAGCAAGTAAACATGCATACATATATATGATAAAATAAGCTTATCAACGTCAAATACATTATGTTTCCTGGTCTTGAAAACAGCCTTTTCCATAGAACTCGGTCTTTTGTGGGAGGAAAGCATATCGAAAGTAAACTCCCTTTGTGCATGTTGTGCAATGTGTCTGCCGACCATCTTCAACATTCTTTCTCCGGATACAACATGCATGTTGTTCGTCTGTTTTTCAGCCTAACGGCTCTAAGTGTAGGTCTGCTCTTTTTTAAATTTATTTTATTAGTGGAGATGGGATTTTTAACTGGTCAAGCACACTCGTATCCGACTGGTCTTAAGCACAAGCCAGGCAGAGTGAAATCCATCTCCGAACCGTTTCCATCAAAATCACCATGTTCAGCTAAACACCTAAATATAAAATTTTAGTTTTTGCAACCAATTCAACCAATCCGCACTCAAGTACTCACAAGGACTCTTATGATTAAGCTTTATCAGGACTGCATGAGACACAATACAGATAGTAGCCCTCTCTATATTACATGTTTTATTTATTTATTTTTTATTGATTCATGTATGTATTCACTTACATATTTATTTATTATTTATCCTTTTAATTATGGATGGAAGGAATTCCTTGATGCACATGATCACTATAGTGGTATGGTAGTGGTCACCAAGGAGAGGAAATTTGTTTTCAATATGCATACATCTGTGCATATTCATAATCTATCCTTTACTTAACATGCATATTTATAGGTCCCAGGTATCCCCAACTTATTTTATTAATTTATTATTTTTTTGTTTGTTTGTTTGTGATGTATGTTTGCACATACACATCAGCATAAAATGATTGATTGTACATTGTTTAACGTCCCGACAGCAACAACACTTTCTCAGGACGTGCCTGCACTGCTTGTGAAAAAACCCAAACTAAACAGAATATTGAATGTATGTCGCCAGCTGGTCTAATACACTAAATAAACCTAACTAGACCCTTTAGCAACACACATCCAATATCAAGAGCTACAAGCAGTGCAGACAGTAGGAAGAGTTTAAAAAAGGTAAATACTGGTGAATGTACCAAGGGTAGACAGAAACACACGCCCCTGAATAGAGGGGAAAACCCACCCTGTGGGGCTGACCAGGGTCACCCTGGGAACTAAAAAGTAGTTAACCCCGCCCAAGTCCCCCAGGGTAGACCTGGGTGGGGGACATCAGCATACAAGATGAGAACATACATATATACATATATGATGTGAACATAACATGTACACATATGGTAATAGGTGCATACCACCCGCTCCCCACCCCACATACAAAACCACAGAACAAACATCTGTGCATGTTCATAATATATCCTTTACTTGGTATTCATATGTCCTAGTTATTTAAATTTATTATTTATTTTTATTTGTTTGAAAAGTAGGTTTTGTTCATATGCTGATGTTCACATACACATATATGGTAATACTGCCCACTCCCAACCCCACTCCACAACCAGGGAACACCCACCAAACGACACTTACATCTGTGCATGTTCATAATCTATCCTTTACTGAGCATTCATATGTCCCAGGTATCTTGACTTACTTTATCTTTTTTATTTAACCGCCATGAGATGGCATTGGTCGCCTGCTCGACATTAAACCCAAATAAGTATATATTTAAATTATTTATTTTGTTTGCTTGTAATGAAGGTTTTGTACATACACATCAGCAAACAATGATTGATTGATTGTACATTGCTTAACGTCCCGACAGCAACAAGACTTTCTCAGGACGTGCCTGCACTGCTTGTGAAAAGAAAAAAATAAACAGAAAATTGAATGTATGTTGCCAGCCGGTCAAATACGTTAAATAAACCTACAACATGGGGCCTAAATAAAGCTAAGACTGTCTAACAACACACATCCAACATCAAGAGCTACAGGCAGTGCAGACAGTTGGGAGAGTTTTAAAAAGACAAATACAGGTGAATGGACAGAAACACATGCCCCAGAATAGAAAGGAAACCCACCCTGTGGGGCTGACCCTGGGAACTAAAAGGTACCTAACCCCACCCAAGTCCCCCAGGGCAGACCCAGGTGGGGGCATCAGCAAACAAGAAAATATACACATATATAGATGGTAATAGGTGCCATACTGCCTGCTCCCAACCCTTACCTAAATACACACATAAAACCGCAGAACACCTACCAAAAGAAGGACATACACATCTGTGTATGTTCATAATTTTTAATCTATCCTTTACCTAGCATGCATATGTCCCAGGTACCTTAGACTTACTTTATCTTATTTATTTAAATTATTTATTTATTTTGTTTGTTTGTTTTGTTTTGTTTTGTTTGTTTGTAATGTAGGTTTTGTACATACACATCAGCATACAGCTCAAGAACATACACCATGGTGCCCCTGTGCATGTGGCCACCAGTACTATTCTGTCAGATCTGTCACACCCAGCCAATCATCTCTTCGAGCTTCTGCCCTCTGGCCGGCGGTTTCGTGCTTTTAAAGCCAGAACCTCTCGATTCAGATGCAATTTTTTTTCCAGAAGCTGTCCTCAATACATCACCATGCACGGAACAACGTGATTCCATGATTTGTGACATATGACTGATTTGTGTTTAATATTGTGTTTATCTATCTTTTAGTGCTGTATATAGGATGATCGCCAACTAAGTGTATGACATGATGAATGCCCTACAAGTGAGGACATATTTTGCTGTCGCCATGCCACACAAAAATCCTTGTAACGTTTTACTTGGTGAATAAATGTCTTATGTCTTATACACGTACATGGTAATAGGTGCAGTATCACTCGCTCCCAACCCCAATCCAGTTACACAAACAAAACCGCAGAACATCCACCAATGTACATCTGTGCATGATCATAATCTATACTTTACTTAGCATTCTTATGTCCCAGGTATCGTTGACTTACTTTATCTTATTTATTTAACTGCCATGAGATGGCCGTAGTCTACCGCGCGGCGTTAAACCCAAATAACTATTTATTAAAATTATTAATTTATGTTTGTTTGTAATGAAGGTTTTGTACATACACGGTAATAGGTGCCATACCGCCCCACTTTCAACCCCAGCCCACATACAAAACCACAGAATACCCACAAAAGACATGCACAATTGTATACTGATGGGCATTAGTGGACTCTGTCAAAAGATCTGGGAGCAAAAGAAATGGCCAGTAGAATGGACACAGTCTCTAGTGATCCCGCTCCCCAAGAAAGGAAACCTGAAACAGTGCCAGAACTACAGAACTATCAGTCTGATAAGTCACCCTAGCAAAGTAATGCTTAGAATCATTCTCAACCGCCTCAAAACTTTCGCCGAGGAACTGCTGGCAGAAGAACAGGCTGGCTTCAGAGTTGGAAGAAGCACTGTAGAGCAGATTTTCAACTGCCGCGTCCTGATCGAGAAACATCTGCAGCATCAGCGCGAACTCTACCACAACTTCATTGATTTCAGGAAAGCATTTGATCGCGTCTGGCACGACGGACTCTGGCAAGTCATGAGATCGTTCAACATAGAGGAGGGACTGATCCAAATGATAGAAGCGCTTTACAAGAACGCCTGCAGCGCGGTTCTACTTAACAATCAGTCAGGCGAGTTCTTCAGGACGACGATCGGTGTCCGTCAAGGATGCCTGCTCTCTCCTGTCCTTTTCAACATATTCCTGGAGAAGATCATGCAGGAAACCCTCCACGACCACCATACTTCAATCTCTATTGGTGGCAGATCCCTGTGCAATCTTCGATTCGCAGACGATATTGACCTCATGGCAGGCAGCAATAGTGAGCTCCAAAACCTGACAGACAAACTTTCAAGTAGCGCAGGGTCTTATGGCATGGAGATCAGTACGGATAAAAGCAAAGTGATGATCAACACCACAAGCGACAGCAGCAGCAACATTCACATGAACGGCCAGAAGCTAGAAGAGGTCAATAGCTTCAAGTACTTGGGAGCCACCCTGTCCAAAGACGGTAGTTGCGTAGCAGAGATCCGTATCAGGATAGGTACAGCAACATCCGCAATTGCCAGGCTGGACAGGATATGGCGAAGTAACTCCATCAGCTTCACCATCAAGTACAGGCTTTACAAGTCCCTCGTAGTGTCTATTCTACTCTACGGCTGTGAGACTTGGACACTGCTTGCAGACTCAGAAAAGAAAATCCAGGCCTTTGAGAACAAGTGCCTGAGGAAGTTGCTCCGCATCTCGTACCGCGAGCACAAAACCAACGAATATGTACGGAGCATCGTCACCTCCCTGGTGGGCCCACATGAACCTCTTCTGGCAACCGTGAAACGGCGCAAGCTTGCTTGGTTTGGCCACGTGACCCGACACAACACCTTGTCCAAGACTATCCTCCAAGGCACTCTCGAAGGAAGTCGTCGGCGAGGTCGTCAGAGAAAGAGTTGGGTCGCAAACATAAAAGAATGGACCGAACTCGAGATGCCAGACTTGCTTGCCACCGCCCAAAATAGAACTCAGTGGAGAGCACTGTCTGTTGCTGCTGCCTTTCAGTCCCCCCAACGCCCAGTTCGGGCAAGGGACTGATGATGATGATGATTAGTGGACTGTAAAATCTATATATAGAGACTTCAGGTTAAGCAAGTGGCTTGTATTGACTGCCTGTATTTTAGCTGCCCACCTACAAATTTCATGTGTCCAGTTAACCACACTGCACATGCAGCCATCAGTTCTGTGAAAAGTACTGTTGGCCTCATGCACAGGGGGACCAAAACTTAGAGATAAGGCCACACCTGATAACAATAACAGTACTAATAATAATATGCCTACTCAGCCACTAGTTCTGTAAACAGCACCTTTGTAAACAGTACCAGTGGCCAAATGCACACATACATCATGGATGTTGCTACCACTGATCACTTCAAACAATAGGCTGCCCAGTTCACATTTTGATACCGTGAACTAGCCTGCACATGCAGTCATCAGTTCTGTAAATAGTACTGGTGGCCACATGCACAGCGGCACCAAACTTAAAGGTGAGGCCAAAACTGCCACCTCAAACAAAACCAAACGCTACCTACACACACATATCAATGATACAGTCAACCTCTGTGTGCGTTAGGGGGAACACGCTTAAAGTATGTGACTGTAAATCTTACAGCGAAATGTCAAAACCAGTAAGAAGATAATGTAACAGCAACAAGTACATGTATTTTGTAAACCACTCAAAACATGACAACTCATCGAGTCTAATGGTGTTATGAGTGGGTGATGGAAACACTGAAAGAAATAGTACGTGTACATTATAAAGTATGTGCCTCCTCCCCCCCCCCCCTCCCATAACTAGCTGTTTATCATAAAACATCTCATCTTATCATCTCATTCATTTGATCACTTGACTGATTTATTAAATCATCTCTGTGTCACCTTTCTCAGTTTTCTTTCTCGTTTTAATCCCAATATGTCAGTGCTAATGTCAGCTGCTAAGAATCCTTGCAGCGAACTGCAAATGTCTATATGCAGACAAACTGCAAATCAGCAGCAAAATAAGTTCCTCTTTTGTGCAGTAGGCTACTGCTAGCAAGATAGGGTTCAATTTTAAACAAAGCATTGCATGAACTTCCAAGCGTGTTCACATTGTGCTGTGTATTTTTTTTTTTTTCAGTGTGAAGTGTACTGTACCATCAGTGATCACTGAGACTGCAAAATTGGCACTGGCAGTGATCGCACATCACAACATAGCTTGTCAGTGCAACTGATTAAAATAAATGTTACTGCTGCATAAAATAATTAATCAAGTTCCGAAACTTTGCTCAGCCATGACAGTTAAAACCAAGTGGTGTGGCACTCTTTTTCTTTTACAGAATGCAGCATAGGTTTTGAAGATAGCGTTTGTGTTGTGGGTTACGTTTTGTTTTGGTGCTGTGTTGTCGAAATGAAACGGGCAAAGCGATGGTAAAGTGAATGGAAATAAACGTGACAAACCTTTATCAAGCCGTAAAAATGCACACAGCAACTTGACACGTTTGCTTTTTTTTTTTAAACAAACAAGCTTATGTAGAACAAATAAAAAAGAACCCGTCGGCACACAAAAATTCAAGTCCGCGGAGACGGCATCACGTGATGTTTTGATCACGTGATTTTGGGATACCTTATTGTTGCGAAACGATATTAAGTTTGCGTTCAAGGCAAGCGTTTTCGTAATTGTTTCTTCTCTTAATATATCTAAGTGTGAAAATATCACTTTAAAAAATGAAATCCTTTTAAGTGACATATAGTGAATACAGGAACAATGAGACCCGTGTAAACTACTGATCCCCTGTAAACATGGCCGCGAAGGTCCTGGTTTCGTCTGCAGCCATACTGGAAACAAAATGTGCTACAGAAAAATGTCTCCATCCTCCGGCGGTTTAAAACGAGTGCGCACTGCTTTTATTCATACTAGACTTCATTTTGATATACCCAAACCTTTGTTACTCTCTAGAAAATCACTATCTCGTAAACGGCTGATCGTCTATGAAGGGCAGCTGCTAGACTAATAGCATACTTATGGTGTCTTGTGAATCTCTCGGGGTTCAGTTGATAGTTCTTGGTTTTTTGTTTGTTTGTTTGTTTGTTTGTTTGTTTTTTCCCCGTTCCTGAAGCCTTTCGTTCACGACTGGCAGACACGAAAGAGCAGTCTGCAGTCCGGTGAGCGAAAGGCTTCGGGAAGAGGAAAACTGTACGTCTGGATATCCGCAGGGTATCTCAACTGAATTATGACTTACATGTCTCTTAACAACAGTGCTTCCCATTCATCTCCAGTACCGCCACAATCTGCTAAAAGAACAGAAAACACAGACGTAACTAGCCAACGAATTCGGTATGTTGTGCCGGAGCTCGGTGTGGCATTCAGAAGCATATGATTCTACTGCGCTCTGATTGGTTGAGAGGCTCTAGCGCGAGTAGTTTGAGTGACATTTCAGGTTAAAAGTGGATCGATCTATAGCCTGGCGCCACTATCACTCCAGGCGCCAAGCAATTCTGGCGACAGCCCTTAATCATCATGGTCTGTAAGATGGTCGATCCACATCATGATAAAGTGTGGCATATTTGTATGGATTAAGACAGCACGCGTTATATGTGTCATATAATCTAAAGGCGTGTTTTTGTGTGCACTGTTAAAAACCCAAGATTGTTTCAACTGTGTGCCTGTGTCTACAGCCGGCGAGACTGTCAGCAGAAGCGTTGGACGCAGCGTCACTTCGAACTATGGGCCAGACATCTGCCCGCACTGTGAGCCAGATATCAACCCCTGCCGCGAGCCAGACATCAGATGTGCGTATCACGCAGGACGCATTCCCACAAGGAGCGTTCTGCCGATAAATAATACTCACTTTTGCAGTATGCTTCCAGCATGCTTTAGAGCAATAGATGATACAGATCTCCATCCCTCTATAGCTTGGACTTAGTTGTTTATTTGGGTTTAACGCCGAGCAGGCGACTGAAGCCGTCTCAAGGCGGCTAATTTCTGGACCATTACTAAGCGTGACAGATCTGATCTAGGTACACAAGAGACGCCACGGCTGTGCTGTTATTGCTACCGTAAACGTAACGTAAATTTCTCACTGACACCAACATTGCCCTCTGTCACTACATTATAATTGTTTCTACTGCAGGCAAAACACCAACCGGTCTGGCTCTAATTGGAGGATGCATTTGCTAATAAAGAACAGGAAAAGTATTTCTATGTTAGCACCAACATCTGCTGTGTTCATGCATGCATTGCAAAAGTAATGTGGTCGGTACTCGATTGTATTCCCCACAACTTATTTATCATTATATCGTCAGATTTACCAACTGACCAACACTAATTGTCTTTTTCAGTTTCGTTCACCGTGTCTACAGTCGTCGAAACGGTCAGCAGTACTGTTCAACTCCTCAACCCAAATTATGAGTCAGACATCAGCCCGCACCATGAGCGTGACACCAGCTCGCACCGTCTGCGAGAGGTCAGATTTCACTCGAGCTGGAGGAGCGGTAAGTCCGTATGTTCTAGTGTCAACAATTGCTGTTCAGACCATGCCGATTTTAACACCAGTCCAATAAAATGTGTTAAAAAGAAAAAAAACACCTCGACTTCTGGAGAAAGTCAGACAGTGACGGTGACATAAAAGCGGAAATTTTGTCCTCACATCGACGCAATACTCTAGATGACGTATTTAGCGCGTGCACGCACACACACACACACACACACACACACACACACACACACACACACACACACACACACAGACACACACACGCACACACACACACACACACACACACACACACACACACACACACACACACACACACACACACACACACACACATCGATGCGTTGTCAGAAGAGCATGCGCGTGTACAGTAGAATATCATGTATCTAGGTAAAGTCAACCACCCTTCACACCACACTTGTTATTGAGGCTTGAAATTGCACCGTGAAATTCTAGTTTGGTCGCCATTGCCTCTCAGGTCTGGAAGGCAAAGTGGAAGGCTTCCATATGCATTGTTTTCACTCACTTACGTAGCGCTAGCGCACCCCTCTTTCCTGTCATTTTTTTCTGTGCTTTGACCAAAGTAGATCTATGATCAATGGTCGATAATACACAATTTTCTCCCCTGACAGTTCTTTTTCCTACTTACTTGGTAGTTTCTTCTAATTACAAGCACTGGCAGTCAACTCCTTTGGCATCGTTTATTACTACAATTTCGATTGCAACGCCTTCCCCCTTTTTAAGTCCCTTCTATTTTATAGAAGGGACTTTTTAGGACGGGTCGCGGTGGGGCGAATCAAATAGCCTGTCCATGATGTAAAAGGTGGGCAGCCTAAATATCTAACAATTGAAGTAACAAGATAAACATTACGTCATGTCTAGTTACGTTAACCTCCCTGCTGAGCGTACATTTGGCGCGAAACGCCGTATGTGCGTATGCATGTATGATGTATGTATGTATGTATGTACGTATGTGTGTGCGTGCGTATGTATGTAAACAAGAGAATCTCCGATATTTCTGTACACACAAGCTTGAAACTTGGCGAAATACTTTTTTAAGTGGGTGGCTAAGAGAGCCTCCGAGCATATTGTAATTAAATGTCTCACTGAAGACAAAAACAACCGTTTATAGGAAGTCGGTTGCCCCAGATTAGAGTCCGTAATTTTGTCATATTTACTTGAACTTAAAGTTGTGTTCTTGCCCCCGTGATGTTCAACCTGTTCTTCACGTGTGTCCTGACCCATGCAGTATGTGACCGCCAGAAGGGAGTGTACCTGAAGTACAGACTAGACGGCTCTCTCTCTCTTCGACCTTCGTCGACTGAACGCCAGGACTAAGACCATCGAGAGACTGATCCTTGAGGCGCTGTTTGCCGATGACTGTGCGCTGATGGCGCACACGGAGTCTGACCTCCAGACCATCGTCAACAGGTTCACGGAAGCCTCTCGACTGTTTGGCCTCACCATCAGTCTCAACAAGACCGAGGTCCTGCACCACTAACCAGCCCCAGGCATAAGAGCACCCCCACCAAAAGTTATATTGAAGGCACCGAGCTGAAGACTATCGACCAGTTCAGATACCTGGGGAGCATCATCTCTTCTGACGGTACTATCGACAAGGAAATCGCAGCTCGCATCAACAAAGCCAACAAAGCCCTGTGTCGTCTGCGCACTGGTGTGTTGAACAACAACGTCAAGCTCTCCACCAAGATCAAAGTGTACAAGGCAGTAGTCCTCCCCAGTCTCCTCTACGGCTGTGAGTCATGGACGCTGTACAGAAAGCACCTCAAGCCGCTTGAACGTTTGAGGTTTCCACATGAGATCCCTGCGCTCACTCATGGGCATCAAATGGCAAGACAAGGTGACAAACCTGGAAGTCCTGGACAATGCTGGCTTAGTGAGTGTTGAAGCCTTGATCTTAAAAACACAACTTCGCTGGACAGGTCATGTCATACGCATAGATGATTCTCGCATGCCACGCCAACTCTTGTATGGCGCACTCTCAAAAGGCCATAGGAGGCAAAAACGGCCAAAGACTGCATAAAAAACAGTCTCAAGTACTGCGTCTTCCCGGTAAAGGAACTTGAAGCGCACGCGCAAGACAGATCTGGCTGGCGTGCCGCAACCAGGAAAGCCTGCACGCTCTTTGAACACAATCGGCGCCACCAGTGCCAGAGCTCGAAGAAAGACAGCGTCGACTCTCCCCACACCTACGTTCCAGTGCCCCCATTGCCCTCGCAGGTGCGGCTCCATAATTGGCTGGCCAGCCACACCCGCACCCATAAATAGAAGTCATGCACAATGACGACATCATCGGCTTTCGAGGGTCTACCCATTATGTGTGTGCGTATGTATGTAAACAAGAGAATCTCCGATATTTCTGTACACACAAGCTTGGAACTTGGCGAAATACTTGCTTAACTCATTCTACCCCAAGACCGAAATCCCCAAATTTTGCCGTTGTCCTCTGAAGACTGCATTGCAGTGCAGGACACAGATCGACCATGATAGTTCAAGGGTGATGCCAGAATAGCTTGGCGCCCATAGGCGCCAAGCTATTCTGGCATCACCCTTGAACTATCATGGTCGATCCTTATCTTCCTGTGGTGTGTCTGGGGTAGAATGAGTTAAGTGGGTGGCCGCCCAAGAGAGCCTCTGAGCATATTGTAATTGAATGTCTCATTGAAGACATAAACAACCGTTTATAGGACGTCGATTGACCCAGATTAGAGTCCGTACTTTTTGTCATATTTACTTGAACTTTTGCATATAGCTAGTTTGGAGAAACACATTGGATGAGTTCGTTAGCCAGCTTTGTATCCTTTCAACTTCTTTAGTAAAAATAATTCTTTTCAGAAAAGAATTAAGGCGAGCTAGGACACCTCCAATGTGAAAAATCTGTCACGTTGGCTGTTTTGGGTTTTCCGGATTTTCTGCAAGTTCTGAGTGTCTTCTATGCGAAAACATACTCCTTTTCCCTCAGAGCTGTTATCGAACACCCATACATGTTAAATAAACAAAGTACCCGGAGTTTGTTTACACCCCCCCCCCCCCCCTCAAAATATGTGCATTTTGCCTACTTTCGAACCTGGTCAAAGCCCCCAACATTCTTACCGCATTGAAACAAGTTATGTCTTTTGAACGCCACTTCTCTCCCTTGCAGTAATTTGTCCTTCACACTAGCCTAAACCAACAATCAACGGGAGAAAAAACTGCCCGAGGCAAACCCAGGAATGTGTCGATAACTTCCATATTTGGTCTTATGACGATTTCGATCAGGAGCACCACATAAATGTGCATCTCTGATTGGTTCAAATTAATTTTCGTGTCTGTTCGGCTAACTTCGTGTCGGAAACAACTCGCACCTTGCGAGTATGTTTGTTTGTTTGTTTGTTTTGGCGGATTACAAGCTTAAACGCGTTGTTTAGATAAATCCTCAGCGGAATTTAGTCAACATGACACATTGACAGACAGAGTGAGACTAAAGAACGTGTATAATCGTAATATATTCAGGAAAACGAAACTGCCCGTGAACAGAATAGGCACAAACATCACCTGCAGCTGCGAGTCAGTCCTTTCGAAAGGACCTGCCGATTTTCGCAGGTAGGTGCTCTTACAATTTGGCAAAGTATAATGTGCAAAAAATCGAAGATACAAAGGGCGAGATAGAAGATTTTTTATGATTTTGTTTGTGAACTGCCTGACCTTGGAGCAGAAGTGTGCAGTCATAGAAATTCGAAATTCCGCATTCAGCGTTCAATAGAGCGTAGATCTGAACGATTTAGATTCAGGAATCTCACGTCTTTAGTCTGTTGTAACATCTGAATATTTTGGTATGATCATTAACTATCTGTACATTCCATAGGGGTACGCTGATAGTAGCTTTGACTAATGCAAATCCACTGCGCCACCGCGTGCGCGCCAGCGCCTATACTAAGCTCCAGACAAAATACATGGGAGGAAACGAAAGGCACACGCGAAAGACGATGCACTGTGATTCCAGAGCAGTTTTAACTCTCAAAGCAACCATCCTCCTAAAACCCCGAACTGAACACAATCAGTAGATAGTTTGCCACAAATCTACACCAACCTTGCCCGCCGATCATAACTGATAGTTTAGTATCGAGGCTTTTTGCATCATTTTTACAGACGCCCACCGTAAGGTTTTAGATGTGGCCGGAAGTACGCAACATGCTCATTTTTATTGGTTTATGTAAATTAGCATATCCAATGAAAATTAAAACAAGAGTGCGTCTTACTGTCGACATGAACTTGTGACCCGGGCTGCACGCAGCAGCCAGTAGTCCAAGAGCTAGCCCCGTCTACCGTGCCCCCCCCCCCCTTCCCCCCTCCCCCCTCCCCCAGTACTCAATAAGATGGGTTTCAAAGTGTACCTTAGTATGTCCTGAGATGTGTAAGCGATGTTCCCCTAAAATCCTTAGGAACACACCAGGGATATAGCCGATGACGCAAGGATACCCCCCATTCACGCTCTTTGCGGATGCTAAAATGAGCTTGAGAAACATTTTCCTCTAAATAATTCTGAATTCATTCCAGAAGCCCAAATCAGGCATTATTATGTTAAGGCACACCTTCTGCGTACTCTGCAAAAAACAAAAACAGAATAAGAAATATATTGAATTTGTAGCTCACAGAGAAGGTACTTGTGCACCCAGTAAATGGCCATTTCCTCAAAATCACACCCAAAAAAAAAAACAAAAAAAGAATTATGTCAGATGCCTTCAGAAATTTTCTATAGCACTGGCAGTCCATTTGCAGGCTTACGTCATTAAAACAGGATGTCACAGTTATTATAAACTTGACTAGGTGATGTGATCACTATATCACTATGAGTGCCACACTGATTGATTTTGTATCCCTACCCCTAAGTTGTAAAAATACACAAAATTAATTAGAAAAAAAATACTAAAGTTATTCCGTTTCATTTTGACCTCTCTGTACCTATTAAGTTTCACTAATTTGAGCATAAAGTGCAAGAAAGTGAGGAAAGTCGGCATCCTTTATGATACGTTTGTGGTGAATGATAGTTTTTTTCCAATTTAAAATTGTCAAATTGGGAAACGTACGTTGTATCCGATGCCCTCAGAAATTTTGTATACAACGGATAGGTCTTTTTTTTTAGATTTAATGGTTAGGATAGAGTACTGCAGTTACTCACAACCTGATTTTATGATGCTGTGATTCATTTAGGGGCCACAGTGGCTGAATCTGCTGCCATACCTCCATTTTACCAGTATGCACAGCAACGCAAAATGATCATAAAAATTGATTATGTTATACTCCTCTGTTTAAATACTGTTGTTGCCAGTTTTCTTGACAAAGTATGCACATTGAGCATAAATGTGTGATCATTTCATTAATTTCAATGTGACCCATCAATTTAATTGTAATTCTTTTTTTGTTAAAGCATAATAGGGGGAAACGTCTGTAAACAGGGGCTGCATTTGAAGAACTTCCTCTTTAATAGAACAGCAAGACTGTAGTAAACGGCACATTCAGCAGTCTTGTCGAACTCAGGGAAGGTGTACCTCAGGGAGGTGATGTGTCTGATGCTGTTCTTGGTGTACATTAATGACATCAGTACAGTACAGCAGTACCAAGGTGCGTCTCGAACATCCTCCATGCGGATGCCTTTGCAGTGTGGAGGCGCAGCAGAACATACTGAAATAGCATCATGCAGAATCCAGGATGCTGCCAATAGAGTCAGCAGCTGGACTGAAAGATGGCCACTCAAACTGAGCTAGATCATCTCTTTCAATTAGATGGAAGAGGTCACCTTGAAAACTGGAGACTTTCCAGTACCAAAGAAAGACAGGCCAACTTTACTGGCAACAAATAAATTACTGGATTCAGGTGGAGGCCTCACATCGAAGCCATGGAAGCTGCGGGAAAAAACGTCTCTGATGAAGAAACTGGTAGGGGACCACATTGGCGCAAATTACAGCAACAATTAGTTTTTGTTAAGCGTCTAGTGCTCTAATCTGAGGTTATGCCTATAAGAGTACTCATTATTATTATTAACCTGGCGCAAGCAAACACCAGTTCGGTCAGACCAGTAGTGGGGTACCAAGATACTTCGACAATATGAAACACTCCCTGCAAAACCAAAAATGCCAGGCTTGACAAGATGCAGAACATGGGCCATTCTCATGATGCAGTGACATTCTTAGAGCTATCTGGAGTATTTCTTAACATTGTTTTCCCTGTTAGGAACCATGGAACTTTTATTACCCATATTCATATTTACACCTTTCTAGACGAAAACAAATGAGAAGAAAAGACCATACTAGACCCACCTTACGCTAGGTAAAATATCTCCTAAAAGAAAAGAGCAGCTAGTTTCACTCATTCAGTCTATCATATTTGCCTCCACTAAACAAACAGCAAACACATTGATTGGTTACATTTTGATCCGAATACAGTCCAACATATTTTACGGACATTAAAGGGATCGGAGACACGACACCTCCCTGAGATACATCTTCCCTGAGTTTGACAAGACTGCTGAGTGTGCCGTCGACTTCAATCATGCAATTCTGTTGAAGAGGAAGTCTTTCAGCCATCAGTGCATCATGCCTCCAAATCCAGACGGTACAAACTTTAGCAGCAGCCCCTGTTTACAGACTCCCCCCCCCCCCTCCCCCCTTTATGTTCTTAATCCAAAATAGTTACAATTGAATTGAAAAAATTAATTGTCATTGAAATTAATGAAATGATCACAGATTTTTATACTCAATATGCATACTTTGTTAAGGAAACTGGAAACAAAAATATTTAAACAGAGGAGTATGACGTAAGCAATCTTTTTGATCATTTTGCGTTCATATGCTTACTGGTAAAATAGGGGTAGGGCAGCAGACTCAGCCACTGTGGACCTAAATGCATCACAGCATCATAAAATCAGGTTGGGAGTAACTGTGGTACTCTATCCTAACCAATAATACCTTTTTAAAAAAGAGACCTATCAGTTGTATACAAAATTTCTGAGGGCATCGGAAACACTTTTTTTTTTCAATTTCGCGGAAATGGCCATTTACTGCGTTCACAAATACCATCACTGTGAGCCACAGATTCAATATTTTTTCAGTCTGTTTTTGCTGAGAACGCAGACGGTATGCCTTAACATAATATTGCCTGATTTGGACTCCTGTAATAAAATCTGATTTATTTAGAGGAAAATGTTTCTCAAGCACACTTTAGAATCCGTGAAGAGCGTGAATGGGGGTACCCTTGCGCCATAGGCTTTATCTCTTTTGTGTTCCTAAGGATTTTAGGGGAAACATGGCTTAAACATCTCAGGACATTTTAAGGTTCACTTTGAAACCAATCTTATTGAGTATTGTGGGTGGTGGGGTGGAGGGAGGGGAGGGGGTGCACGGTAGCCAAGATTGGCTACCTGTACCTGTACGTATTTGGAAAACAAACAGGCACTGGGGTGCTTCAATAGTGCATCATTTGTCTACACGAGGTAACGTTGATTCAAACACCTAATCCACCTGGGTTTGCTTGGTGATCCTAGCAATTCAGAATGTTGTTAAAATGGTTTACTGTCACCAGGCAGTTGTGACATTAGTGCTTATTAGCAAACTGGACGCAATAAGTGCATTCTGAGTACAAGTAATACTCACTAACATTGCAAAACTAAAGCATCGGGGTGTAGGTCATAATACACACAGGGTTTCTGGAGAGTCTGCATGTCTGCACTGCATAAAGGTTTTATCGTGTGAAAAACGTCATAAGCCAACGATTTCAGGTGACATGTTAGCGCTGTGTATGATGGGGGGAAAAACGACTCATTGCTGAAACTTGTTTTTGCGGTTTTCTCAATATTGTACTTTGAGGGGGTGGAGGGTGGGGAGGGGGAGGGGGGGGAGGAAACAAATATCTGAAAATGTACTTGTCAGATGGTAGTGAAATTTTACACGCAAGTTCACAAATGGGTTTATTATGAAATGTCAGTGTCAATTGTTTAATTTCAGCTTAGTTTGGGAGCTATGAATAGCTTCCCTTCGCTACCATACTCCCAAAATGACCAAAACCAGAACATTCATATAAAAAAAAAAAATTCTTCAAAACCAGATGAGATATTCAAAATCGTCACTGACATTCGATAATGATGATATCAGTTGATATTTTGACCAAATTTAGCTTTTCAGAAGCATCAACGGTAGCCGAACTTTGTTTCCGTAGCAACCATGTGTAACGGTCACTTAGTGTTCGTTGCCATGGCAACGCTGAGCATACCTGGCTAAATAAGCATGTCGGAGCGTTCAGGAGAGTTAGATACTGATTCAAATGATATACAATAAAGCATATGTCCATAAAACACAAAAAAAAGAATTGCGCTGAAGTGTCATAGCTCGCCTTAAAACGCCTAAAAAAACTTTACTTCTAGGGAAAGTCAGACAAGAGGCACGTGACTTAATACTCTAAATATGACGTTATTCTTCTCTCTCTCTCTCTCTCTCTCTCTCTCTCTCTCTCTCTCTCTCTCTCTCTCTCTCTCTCTCTCTCTCTCTCTCTCTCTCTCTCACTCACACACACACACACACACTCTCTCTCACACACTCTCTCTCTCTCTCTCTCTCTCTCTCTCTCTCTCTCTCTCTCTCTCTCTCTCTCTCTCTCTCTAATGGAGATTATTGAAAAAAGGTCATTGAAGGTACCTAATCATTTATCCTTTAAAAATAAAGTTTCATTTCATTTCATCTCTCTCTCTCCCTCTCTCTCTCTCTCTCTCTCTCTCTCTCTCTCTCTCTCTACCAATAACTTCTACCGTTGGAAAATAAAGGTTCATTGTTCATTGTTCATTGTTCTCTCTCTCTCTCTCTCACACACACACACACACACACACACTCTCTCTCTCTCTCTCTCTCTCTCTCTCTCTCTCTCTCTCTCTCTCTCTCTCTCTCTCTCTCTCTCTCTCTCTCTCTCTCTCTCTCTCTCTCTCTCTCTCTCTCTCTCTCTCTCTCTCTCTCTCTCTCTCTCTCTCTCTCTCTCTCTCTCTCTCTCTCTCTCTCTCTCTCTCTCTCTCTCTTCTCTCTCTCTCTCTCTCTCTCTCTCTCTCTCTCTCTCTCTCTCTCTCTCTCTGGCCGTGTAGCCCCCACTCTGCGCTGGAACTAGGTCAGCTCGCCATCTGATCCCACACGCCGCCGCCACTGCTGTACCCTACGTCCGGTGACTAACATTCCCTGTCACCCCTCTAAATTTAACTTCCTACAACAAAAAAAAAAATAATAATAATAAAAAAATTTTAAAAAAGGAAAAATGAAAAACCCGTGTCGTGACACACCTCTCCTAACAATTTCGATTCGAATGAGTGGGTTTGCAGAAAAACTGAACAGCCGTGCCCCCGCCCCCTCTTCTTGATCCCACACGTCGCCGCGACCGTGCTGCGTACTCTATTCTAACTCTACAACTGATCAGTCCCTCCAACCACTCCACTTACAACCCCTCCCCCAACTCTCAGCCACACTATTCACCATGGTGTACTCATCCCCCATCATGTTACGTCAGCCTACCCTCCAGGTTCGAGAGTCAGCTCCGTGATGAGGCGGTCAAGAGAGCCAGAGACCTGCAGGTTACAGAGAAAAGTGTGGGCGAGGTGTTGTCCGATCTGGATGACAGGATAACTGGTGTGGAGACAGCCCAACACGCCACAGACGGCACAGTCAACCAGCTATCATCCGCCAAACAAAACCACAAGCAGCGCCTGAGGGAAATTCAAAAACAGTTGAAAAAGAAATCAATCACTGCGTCCAACAGCTCAGACGCTGCCATGAGTGGTAACACTCAAACTGACCTGTCTGCCAATGTTGATAGCTGTGCGTCTCCGCGCCAGGTAACGGGCAACGCAATGGCTGCTCCCTGTCACCCCCTCCCCTCCACCCGTTATGCAAGAACTGGCCGCGGTACAGGCTGTGACTGCAGCCGAGAAGAGCTCAGAACGCCTCATACCAGTGCGGATTACTGGCGGCCTGCCCGCCTGAGGTCATCAACGGGTCAGACCACGCCAACAGCCGTCAGCAGCGTAACAACAGAGTTTCTCCAGAGGAGCAACTACTGCGACACACAGTGCAGAGTGACACCACCACGCTGGTCATTGGAGACTCTGTTGTTCGCAACATCAAAGCCGAGAAGATGCACACATACCCTAGAGAGAAAGTAGAGGTATTATCTGTCTCTGGCCTGCGGACTGCCCACCTGCTCAAATGGCTCCACCGACAACACCCGTCCCACACAGCGGTGGCACTGGTGACCTTCCACGTGGGGGTCAACGACTGCAAACAGAAAGAAGTGACCAGCGCTGTGTGGAAACAGCTCGTCCGGGAATGCAGGCGGGTATTTCCCGACGCTCGTCTGCAGGCATCCTCCATCCTGCCGACCGACAGTAGACACCAGCTGTACAGGGCCATCACCGCCTCCAACAGTAACCTGTTCCATGTGTGCAGAAAGCTGGGTGTCACACTGATAGACAACACTCAGGTCTTCACTGCTGTTGATGGGTTGCCGCGTAGAAAATTCTACAGGCGCGGTGACCCCATCCATCCTAGTCGCCAGGGCACCATCAGTCTGGCCCTCAACATCAAGAGAGGTGGGCCAGCTACTGACGTCACCCCACCCAACAACCAGACTGAAGGTGGTGGCCGTGACCGCCGTCAGCAACATGAAGGACACGCTGGCACCACCAACACTTACGCTGATGTCACAGACGGCAGACAGTCAGTGTCCGCGGCAGCACCCAACCTGGAATCACTCTGTGGTGCATCCAGCTTCGGTGCGGCAACGGAAAGTCAAGGTGGACTGTCAGTGTCCTCTGCTGTAGCACCAAGTCTGGAATCACAGTACTGCGAATCCAGGTTTGGTGGTACAGCAGAGAGTCAATGTAGCTATCAGCAACAAATGCCGGGCCAGTATCCTATGTGGCAGCAACCACCGCTACCACCATACAGTGCCGCGTTTCCACAGTATCGCGAGGCGGGTCCATGGGGACACTTCAGCATGACGCAACCAGCGTATCCTTTCAGCGTCCCCCCGCTCACATACACGCCATACGCACAGCAGGAACTGTGGGCACAGTACAGCCACCCCGTGCGTGTGTATTAGACTCATTTCCAGAACATTCAGTTACTCTTCCTTACATAACTTTGTGCTTTGCTATCACTGAACAGCATCGAATTGATTTACTTGCGTGCCATTGCTCATTTTGTGTTTGCGCAGAGACGTATTCATTTGTTTTTAACTTCAACCACTATACGTGGTCAAAATATTAGCATTGTCATCCTTTTGACTTCTGCCGACAGTACTCGTGACTACCGATCTACTCATTCTGTGCGATTTGTGACGCTTGTAGCACTAGTACTTGTGCACCGTGACACTTTCTCTACTAGTGTTCTACGTATATTCACACTACGATCATATTTGTCCTTTCGCAGCGCTGACGGATTTATTTCCCCTATCGCGCAGCGGGGTCGTCTATTAGCTTTGACTGTTGAAGTGTGCTGAAAGGATTAGTCCCTCTTAGTAAACGTTGTGACGTATTTTCAGGCCGCAAGGTAGAGATATAAATTTTAGTTATTTCACTTGCCTCCCACATTCTGTGTGTTAGAGCGGACTGATATATACAATTTTTTTACTTGTTTCACGATTTCAGTTCTTATTTGCCGTTGTATCATTTATAAGCTTTTTTATTAGTACTCTTTAGTACTGACATACGTTAGCAATCATGGCGTATGATCGCCAGTTACATATTGGCCATTTAAATGTTTATCGTTTAACTAACAAAGTTCCCGATCTGTGTGTCCTCTTGAGTCAGCCCAATCCATTTCACTTATTTGGTGTAACGGAATCGCGTCTCAATCCTAATATTAGCGATGAGGCCGTTTCTATCCAGGACTTCACTGTACTGCGCCGCGATGCTGAATGCCCGGGACAAACGGGTATTGCAGTATACATTCATAATTCAATTAGCGGTATTACTCGCAGGCGTGGGGACCTGGAGCCAAAAACCGTGGAATGCATTTGGGTTGAGTTAAGGGCAAACACATCAAGCCCCGTGCTCGTCGGGTACATTTACAGGAACCCAGCATCAACATTTCAATGGTTCGACGACTTTATCGTCATATGGATAAAGTCAGATAGTCCAGCTCTGAAATTTTGATCCTAGGCGATTTCAATATTAACATGTTTCTGAATAACCCTTCTTGGGAGTGCACCATGTCTATGTTTGGTTTAAAGCAGCTAGTTAAAACAGCAACTCGTGTTAGTCCAACTTCCTCCACCCTTATAGACCCGCCATATATACAACTACTCAATCAAGGGTGATGGCAGTAGAAGTGCCTCAGGTAGGGATTAGCGATCACTACCCGGTGTGCTGTTGCTGGGCATTGAAAGCGGATAATTCATTCCGAAAACATCAGCACACGACTATTAGATACAGATCACTTAAACACTTCAACAAGGAAACATTTCTTTGTGATTTAAGTAGCGCACCCTTTGATACAGTGTACTGTCATAATGACCCCAACAATGCGTTGTCTGAGTGGTACGGATTGTTCCTTGGTGTTCTCGATAAACACGCTCCATTCAGAGAGAAACGGGTGAAGAACCCCCAGCTTCCCGCCTGGTTAAGTAAGGAAATCAAGGATGCCATGCAGCTCCGAGATGACTATAAAAGGAAGAATGATTTTATCGAAGGCAAAGAAACCATGTTAAACATTTAGTGAGGAAAGCTCAAAGGTCACTTTTTCACCGTCTTATGAACGGAAAGAAAGATGTCGTATGTGTGTGGCGAGCGATCAATGCCTTTACGAGGTCCAAAAATACCGCACAATATACACAGTTATCAGCTGATACCTTGAATCAGCATTTCCTCTCGGCTGCCAGTACGTTGCTAAAAAATACATATTCTGGTCAGTCTTCAGCTGTGTCAGAAAAGCTAAAGACGTTTTGTGCAGACCCTGATACATCATTCAGCATTCCCCTGTTAACGATATACGACGTGGGAAAATCCATCTCGTACTTGAAGAACAAACGTACTTCTGGCCATGATGGTATTAGTAGCTCAGTTCTGAAAATGGCCCTACTGTATATTGTAGATAGCTTGACATATATATATACAACCTTTGCATAAAGCAGGGGCTATTTCCATCTTCTCTAAAAACAGCCAAAGTGATCCCACTACCTAAAACGAAAGACCTTGCCGACCCTAACAAGTTCAGGCCCATTTCGCTACTGTCAACACTGTCGAAACCGATAGAAAGACACATTCACACACACTTACAACATTTTCTAGAAAAACACAAACTCATACATCCATTACAATCTGGCTTTCGGCGGAAACACTCCTGTCACACAGCATTGGTACACCTAGTTGACAGATGCCATGAATAGCAGTCAAATGACTGGAGCAGTATTTTTGGACCTTTCAAAAGCATTTGACCTTGTCAATCATAAAACTTTAGTTGAAAAACTTAATGTCTATCAACTAAGCGCAGACACACTTGCCTTCCTTACGTCATATCTGCATGGGCGTACGCAGTATGTCTACGTGAATGGTAAAAACTCATCTGAGGGGGTGATAGAGCACGGAGTACCACAGGGATCGATTCTTGGTCCATTATTGTTCTCTGTCTTCATAAACGATCTTCCATTACATATATCCGACTCCAGTGTAACTTGCAGTCTTTTTGCAGACGATGGAACACTGGACGTTTCATCATCAGACGTTACATGTATGGTGAAGATTCTCCAGGGTAGTTTAAATGAGGTATCTGAATGGTGCAGAAATAACGCCATGATACCTAATCCCACTAAAACCAAATGCATGCTGATTACCACACGGCAAAAGCATCAGTTGAAGCCCCCTCCCCTTCAACTAACACTTAACGGCCAGCCTGTGGAGCAAGTCAGGGAACAACGTGTGCTTGGAATCAACTTAGACGACAAGTTGTGCTGGCAAGGCCACATTACTAAACTGTGTAAAATAGTATCTAAAAATGTATTCCTCTTGTCGAAATTGAGACATTTCGCTGATGAGCCAACAAGGAAACTCTTCTACTATGCCCATATTCAGTCACATTTGGATTATGCCTCATCTATTTGGGACGGTAATAGCGATGCTAATTTAAAAAGTCTGAACTCAATCCACAGAAGAGCCATTAAACTAATTGTTGACAAACCATCGGAAGTCATTAGTACTGACAACAAGTTTAAGCTGTTAGACATTTTGCCACTTGAAAAACAGTTTATGTATAATAAGTTGGTTTTCATGCGCAAAATCACCCTCTCAGAAACATCAGCCTATCTCAATAGTTTGTTCCACTTTGCTCATACAAGGTCCAGTCGAACACCAGGGAACAATCTTGTAATACCGATGCCTCGACTGGACATTAGGTCGTCATTGTCCTATTCTGGTGCAAAGTTATGGAACTCTATTCCTGCGGATGTTAGAGCTGCGACATCGCTTAAAAGTTACAAGACTAAGCTGCTGAAACATCTAGGCAAAACTTAATTTTTCTTTTATTGTCTTTTTTTTTTTTTTTTTTTTTTTTTTTGCATGTAGCATTTCACGCCTTGTGCGGCATTTCACGGATAGTCTGCATTCTCTTGTAACATTTATGAACGGGTGTAATTTACCGCTGGCATTCTAGCAATCAGCATTATGTAATATCCACGTCCCCACGCAATCGGCTGGCCAGACGGGATGCCGTCGATAGATACAGTTGAGACATAAGATTACTATACTGCAGACTGTAGCACTGAGTTAGCTGTGCGCGGTTTTGGCGCGGAGAGGCCGCTATTGCATGTGTGTGTGTTTGTCTATGTGTGTGCGAGTGTGTGCGTATGTGTGTGTGCCGGGCACGCGCGCATCCGTACGTGCTTGCGCACGAGCGCGCGTGCGCGCGCGTGCATGCGTGCGTGCGTGTGTGTGTGTGTGTGTGTGTGTGTGTGTGTGTGTGTGTGTGTGTGTGTGTGTGTGTGTGTGTGTGTGTGTGTGTGTGTGTGTGTTATGTGTGTTTGTTGGAGCGAGTCGTGTTGATTTTCATGATGAAAACAATAGCGGTTTCTTGTACAAAAACCGTTATGCTCTTTACATTTGCTGTAGTATACTTTTAAGTGATAGCAATGTATGTGTACGTGATATATAGCAAAATGATATGTGTGTGTGTGTGTGTGTGTGTGTGTGTGTGTGTGTGTGTGTGTGTGTGTGTGTGTGTGTGTGTGTGTGTGTGTAGAGGGTTGTGCAGGCTTGGCTTGGCGCCTGTAGGCTACACGTTAATCTGGCACAAACCTGTACACGCGGCAACTACACACGGGCGTACGTGCGTGTGTGTAAGAGAGTGATTGTATGTACGTTATTTTGTTTTGAAGTGTGTAGCAAGGACAAGAATGAAAACAGGTCTGCGCATTTATTCTTTTATCCTTGGAAAATAAAGTTTCATTTCATTTCATTTCTCTCTCTCTCTCTCTCTCTCTCTCTCTCTCTCTCTCTCTCTCTCTCTCTCTCTCTCTCTCTCTCTCTCTCTCTCTCTCTCTCTCTCTCTCTCTCTCTCTCTCTCTCTCTCTCTCTCTCTCTCTCTAGAGAGGTGTCATCAATCAGACTCGTCTTGAAATACTGACTTTTTTTTAATAGTTTGTTCTCTTTGCTGATCTGACGTTAAGCCACATGAGTGGCCGCGTACCCAGCTAACTCTACACTCACCTACACACGAGAAGAGACATGTTTACAGCACAGCAATAAATTTATTTCTGTGCTGTTCTTACTCGTTAAGGGTTTAAACTGAGTGAACTTGTACTGCAGATATCTTATGTTGATCTGCTCGTGACTTAAACAGATGATATTAATCATTTCATCTCTGCATGTTTGGTCAAATACATCATAGCAGTGCACGTGTGAGACGTGTGTTTACGGGACCTCGTATCTTATAATCGACTCGAACTCCTTACTACATGCAGCGCACTTTTGTCTTGTGTCGACTTACTTTCTATTGCTCATGTGACTGTCTATATAGACTATAGATTTTACGGGAAAAGTCAACTTACTTTTATTATTATTATTATTTTAATATTTTTCTTTCTTCTCGTTAAAGCGTATCTGAGCATGTCAGATCAGTGAATATTGGCGAGTGCTCGTTACATTTTTCCAGCCTCACAAATATTCTCTTATTCGTCTTAGATAACGTAAACTCTTTGTCCAAATAACGTACTCTCCCACGCCCCTTTCTTTTCCCTCTCTTTTCTGTTTAAATTTCGCTTTTTCCGTGAAGTTTGCTGTTTGTTTGTTTATATTTGTTACTTTTATTACTCGCATACTACTTTTTGTTCCTGTACTCTACTTCCCCTTAGTTCCATTACTTATTTTTAACGCCAAAATTACCATACAAGATAATGTGCCAAAAAGGCCAAAAATTTCGAATCGGACATTTAAATGTATATCACCTGGCGAACAAAGTGCCGGACGTTTGCGTTTATGTTAATTCACCTAGTTACTTTCATCTCTTTGGTATAACCGAGACACGCCTTGCCTCCAACATCAGTGATGAGGCCATCGCCATTCCAAATTACTCCATTCTTAGGCGAGATCCGTCAGTCCAGGGTGAGACAGGGGTAGCGGTCTACATCCACAACTCAGTTAAACACATAACCCGCAGGCGCCGAGACTTAGAAACTAGCGACGTGGAATGTATTTGGATAGAGATTAGGCAATCTAAATCCCCTCCTTTACTTGTTGGGTTTCTTTACAGAAATCCTGCGGCCACTTTTGAGTGGTATGACAACTTTGTACACTTGATTGATAAAACAGATATTCATAAAAGCGAACTTCTCCTTCTAGGGGATTTTAACATTGACACTCTTAAACCTCACCCATCATGGGAGTGTACCACTACCTTAGTCGGCCTTCAACAAATGGTAACATCGCCCACTAGAGTTACGCCATCATCAGCCACTGTTATAGACCATATTTATACAAATAAACCGCTGGCAATTAGCAACGTTCACGTTGGTAGTCTTAGCGTAAGTGACCACTATCCGGTAAGCTGCACGTGGCTGTCCAAGCTTCCAAAACTAAAAAAGCAAGGACATACGTGCATAACATACAGATCATTTAAAAAGTTCAATGAAAATACCTTTCTGTCTGATCTAGCTTCTGCAGAATTTACTGAAGTGTACAATGAAACCGACCCAAATAAAGCACTAGATACGTGGTATCACATCTTTCTCAGAGTGCTAGATAAACACGCGCCCTTGAGACAACAAAGAGTTAAATACGCCACTTTACCACCCTGGCTGACTGCGGATCTTATCGAGGCCATGGAGCACAGGGACAAGCTGAGAAGAGAGAAGCGCTTCACCGATTACAAGAAAGAACGTAATCGAATAAAATCCATGGTTCTGAAGGCAAAGAAATTACTTTTCGATAAAGTTATTCACGAAAGTAAAGACTGTGCCACAATATGGCGTGCGATAAATTTAGTTACTAGAGGCACGAATAAAAGCACAACTCCTTTACCGCCGCATCTCACAGCAAACAGCTTCAACAGCCACTTCGTCTCCGTAGCAGAATCATTAATCCCGCCGGGAACTGAGTCGCATGACTATGTATGCCCGGACAACTTAGTCGATTTCTGCAAGCAGAGAACTCCCGGCACAAAACCTTTCATCATACCCACTATAGCGGTCCATGAAGTTGGTAAATTAATTACATCCTTGGAGAATAAAAAATCATCAGGACTGGATGAGATTAGTGCGAAAATACTCAAGATATCCCTCCCATACATTGTAGAGAGTATCACTTATATCTACAACCTCTGTATTAATTTTAATTGTTTTCCAGACGCATTTAAAGACGCAAAAGTAATACCTCTACCTAAATCTAAAGATCTTAGTGAAATTAATAATTTTAGGCCCATATCACTTCTACCTGTTCTGTCCAAGCCCTTAGAACGGCATATTCACAAGCATCTATCTATATACCTGGAAAGCCGAAAATTAATCTATTCATTGCAGTCGGGCTTCAGATCAGAACACTCATGTCACACTGCGCTGATACGGATGATAGACACCTGGTTATCTTCCATAAACGACTCAAAACTTACAGGAGTCCTGTTTCTAGATTTTCGTAAAGCCTTTGATCTAGTAAACCATGAAATATCGATCAAGAAAGTATCCATGTACACCAACAACTCGGCGTCGTTTCTCAAATCCTACCTCGAAGGTAGAAAACAAAAGGTATTACTAAATGGCTCATACTCGAATCAAGGTTTAGTGAAGCATGGCGTACCACAGGGCTCTATTCTTGGTCCCCTTCTATTCTGCTTGTTCATAAATGATCTTCCTCTTGCGATAAAAAATGAATGCGTTACATGTGATATCTTTGCAGATGATGCTGCTGTACACACGCCAGATAAGAATATATCAAACATCAATTCACGACTGCAAAACACACTGCAAGATATTGATGAATGGTGCAGTCATAATATTATGATTTTAAACCCGGTAAAAACGGAGAGCATGGTAATTAGCACCCGCCAAAAACACCAGCTTGGCTCTCTCTCACTCAGTCTGTCCCTCCAAGGCAAAACCATCAGCCAAGTTACTAACCATCGCCTGCTAGGAGTCACGGTGGACAACCAGCTTAGGTGGCAGCTACACATCAGTAACGTTTGTAAAATTGTCTCCAGAAATATGTACATCTTAGCAAAACTAAACACATTACTGATATGGAGACACGTCAACTGTTCTTCAATGCCCATATTAGGTCGCATATAGACTATGCTTCTACTGTGTGGGATGGTTCGAGAGATGTCAATTTGAAAAGATTGAACTCTCTACATCGGAGAGCTGCCAAACTAATACTCCCTGATCCCAGCTTAACTACTGACCAAAAATTGGCAGCCTTAAAAATTCTGCCCCTGAAAGATCATCTAATTTACAATAAGGGAATGGTTATGTTCAAGGCATTAAACGATAAGCTACCCCGATATATCACATCGCTATTTACCGTCCAGTCATCAACATACTCCAGATCAAGAAAATCCCTTATTGTGCCGCGACCTAGAATTGATCTCTATAAAACGAGTTTGACGTTCTCTGGCTCTAGTCTTTGGAATGCCTTGCCTAGAAACGTCACGACATCAGCTACTTTCTCCTCGTTTAAAGTCAGTCTCATCAAGTACTTATTTTTGTCAGCAGCATCCCCGTGACTGTGCACATATTGAAAAATACTATTTCTCATTAGATCATTAATTGCGTGTACCACAGGTTTCGACTGATGACTCATATTTATTCGGTACAGCTTGTATGTAGCTTAAGCCGCGTAAGCGTGTGTGTGCACGTGCGTTGTGCGTGTGTGCGTGTGCGCACGTGTATATTAGAGATAGAGAGTGGCGTGCTCAAATGTGCATGCGTTATGTATGCGTATTAGGTTGTGTGTATTCTTATTATATTATTTTAATTAAACCTCACAACATGTCATTATGCCCGACCAGTAAAGTTGGTAATTCCTATGTCACTTCCCCCCAACATTATTATTATTATTATTATTATTATTATTATTATTATTATTATTATTATTATTATTATTATTTCATCCTTGGCTTGTGCTGTGTCATGTAATTTTTTTCCCTTCTTAGTAGTAGAAAACAATTAGTACGATAGTAACTCTGTAATCAGTAGATTAGCAACGGCAAGTTCGAAAAATGGTTGTTACTACCAAAACTTTTACCGTTGTCAAATAAAGGATCATTGTCATTGTCATTGTCTCTCTCTCTCTCTCTCTCTCTCTCTCTCTCTCTCTCTCTCTCTCTCTCTCTCTCTCTCTCTCTCTCTCTCTCTCTCTCTCTCTCTCTCACACACACACACACACACACACACACACAAACATGCTCGCATCTCCATTAGAAATAGATCCTCATGCGTCTTCCAGGTCAAATAACTAACTATGCCTCTTGGATATATTTGGAGCGCCCACGCACGCACGCACTAATACGTAAACACATCGACGCGGTTTCAGAAGAGCAAGCAGGTGACACGTGTACTTAGTATGTCATGTAGCTAGGTAAAGTCAATCTGCTTTCACACAAATCATAGCAAGACTGAAATTGTGTCGTGAAGTTCTAGTTTTGTCACCATTTTTCAAGCCTATGAAGCGAAAGTGAAACTCATATCACGTAAAATATCAAATTAAGTAAAAACTAAAACTTAGTTGATGGCAAATGACGTTTGACAAATCAATGACGCGTATGTCCTGCGCCCCTTATAAAACTCACGACGCATTGCCAGATCTGCGGGACTTTTTCAATAGGAGATAATTCAACATCAGAATCACGTCAAAGACGAAAGGTAGAGGCCATTGACAGCGAGGACAGCTCTTACATAGAAGGGACTTTGTGGGTTATGGTTCATCCCAACTTGTTTGTAGGTTCTCTCTTAGAATGCATGGACATTTGGCTCTAGGTGGAGGCATGGAATGTATGCCCCTGCAGAAACCACAGTAAAAAGTGGTCTTCTTTGCAGGTAGGCAGAAGTTCCTTCTTTTCTCCAGTTATGCCGAAGGTGTGCTGAAGAACAGCCGTCCACACTGGCTAAACATCTGGACCCCACTGGGGGGAACTAGATCTAAATTGCCATGCATCAAGGGGCTGGTTATCCAGTGCATATGTGATAAGCCCCCTTTCTGGGGAGGGGGGGGGGGCTTCCATATGCATTGCTTTCAGTCATTTACTTAGCGCACCCCTCATTCCTTTTTAAGAAACAAAAGTCCCTTTTATTTATTAAAGAGACTTTTTTTTAGGATGGGTCGCGGTTGGGCGAAATTAATAGTATGTCCATGTTGTCAAAGGGCGGGCAAGCCTAAACCTCTGACAACTGACGTAACAAGATAAACATACGTCATGTCTAGTTACGCTAACCTCACTGCTGAACGTACATTTGACGCGAAAGGCCGTATGTCCGCGAGCGCGCGTGTGTGTGTGTTGGTGGGTGGGTGGGTAGGTGGGTGGGTGTGCATGTGTATGCAGACACGAGAATATCAGATACTGCTGTACGTACAAGCTTGAAACTTGGCTAAGTACTTATCTATCTATCTATCTATCTATCTATCTATCTATCTATCTATCTATCTATCTATCTATCTATCTATCTATCTGTCTATCTGTCTATCTGTCTATCTGTCTGTCTGTCTGTACTCCACCAGCCATATACCAACAGAGCCTCAATGAACTCATTTCAATTTTTCCTGGCTATTGTCTTTATACGGATGGGTCCAAGTCTGAGGATAGGAGGGTGGCTGCGGCTGCAGTGTCCTCTCGCCATCCTAGACGCCCATTTAAGCTCCGTCTCCCTGACCATTCCTCTGTATTTAGTGCAGAACTGCAGGCAATTCTGCTGGCACTCAAGCATGCCTATCAGTCTCGGGAAAGGAACTTCCTGATTCTGTCTAACTCTCTTTCTGCCCTGCAGGCCCTTCAGGGCGCGGGAACAGACCATCCACTGCTGGTGCAGATTAGAGAGCTCTACGCAGACTTGATGAAGGAATATGACCTTATTTTTATTTGGGTCCCGGGCCATGTGGGCATCGAAGGCAACAGAATCGCAGATTCTGCTGCCAACAGTGCCCGCAGTGACCCTGTCCCTGACACACCTGTTTATAGTGATTTTCAACCTGTGATTAGTGCGTACATAGCCCGCGAGTGGCAGTCCGAGTGGGACACAGAGGAAGGGAACAAGCTTCATGAAGCTCTTCCTACGTTGTCCGACAGTCTACCTTTCCGCTGCGGCAGCCGCCGTGAGGAGACTGTCCTTGCTCGGCTCCACATCGGGCACACGTATGTTACGCACTCTTACTTACTTAAACAGGATGAGCGTCCATGGTCTTTTGCCTGTGATGAGCAGTTTTCTGTTCGACACTTTTTGCTGTATTGTGCTGATCTAATTGACGAGATATAAACACTTCACAGCGGACTCCTTGAAGGTTTTGTTCCGGGATGTTCCCCCGGACAAAATCTTCAATTTCTTGAGAGAATGCAATATTTTTAATAGGATCTGAGCATTCATAGCTTATGTAAATATTTTTTATTTGCCCTTTTTCAGAGAGTCTGTGTAAGCTTCTTTAAAGACTTGTGCGACATTTTAGCCTGCCATTTTTAAGCTATATTTACATCTTGTCTTAAGACCTTGCTTTTAGTCTGGCTGACCAGATTTTTACCCATCCCTCCGTGAGATGGCCTTAGTCGCCTGCTCGGCGTTAAACCCAAATAACTAACTAACAATGTCTGTCTATCCGTCCGTCCGTCCGTCCGTCCGTCCATCCATCCATCCATCCATCCATCCATCCATCCATCCATCCATCCATCCATCCATCCATCCATCCATCCATCCATCCATCCATCTATCTATCTATCTATCTATCTGTCTTATATGCCTTACAGGGTTGTTTTGGCAAGCCCTGCTGAACGCGTGACATGCCCATACCACTTCAGTTTGCGTTTTTTCACAATGGCTAGTAGGTCTTCATAGGGCCCGATGGCTTGCCTGATTCTGCTTCCCACTTCCTCGTTCGTGATGTGATCTCTGTATGAAATGCCAAGCAGCCTTCGAAAACATCTGATTTCAGTGGCTTGTATTCTCCTTTCAATGTCTGCTGTGAGGGTCCGTGATTCACAGGCATACACGAACACTGAGGTGACTAAGGAGCGCATCAGTCTGATCTTGGAGCAGAGTTTGATGTTTCTGTCCTTCCATATGGTCTTCAATTTTGTCAGTGCTGATGTTGTCTGCGCAATCCTGGACAGTATTTCTGGTTTTGATCCCTCATCTGTCACAATGGCTAAGTATTTGAATTTATTGTTTCCAGTTTTTTCCTCCAATCATGATGTCAGTGCCAATACCAATGGTGTTATTGGTCATCAGTTTGGTCTTCTCTGCACTGATTTCCATCCCAAACGCAATAGCTGTACTGTCCAGCTTTTCCACCAGCTGAGCTAGCTCCTTCTTTGTCCTGCAAGGCCATCAATGTCGTCCGCAAAGTGCAAGTTCGTGATTGTTCTGCCTCCAATACTGACAATTCTTTCATGATCATTCAGAGCGTCTGTCATGATTCTTTCCAGGAGGATGTTGAAAAGAGTAGGTGAGAGCAAGCAGCCTTGTCTGACTCCGACTGTTGTCCTAAACCAGTTTCCTATTTTGCCGTTGAAGCAGACTGCGCTAGTGGCCGTGTTTTAAATGTTTGCTATGACTTTGATCAGGTTGGCATTGATGTTGTATAGCTTCATGGTGGACCAAAGGGCTACATGTCACACTCTGTCAAACGCTTTCTTAAAATCCACAAAGACATGATAGAGGTCCTGCTGGTGCTCGAGGTACCTGTCACATAGAACTCTCAGGTTGAAGATCTGCTCAGTTGTGCTGCGCCCTGGTCTGAAGCCTGCCTGTTCCTCAGCTATGATTTCCTCTGCCTGTGGTTTCAGCCTGTTCAATAAGATCTTTAACATGACTTTGCATGGGTGGCATATAAGACTGATCGTGCGATAATTCTGGCATTGATGTAAGTTGCCTTTTGGGGGGAGAGTTATTATAAGTGATTGGGTCCATGCTGTGGGCCATTCCCTGACTGCCAGATCTTATTGCAGATTGTTAGTAGGGCGCTTATCATGTCTTTTCCCCCTTTTTGTACTAACTCTGCAGGGATGTTGTCTGCCCCTGCTGCCTTCCCTTTTTTCAGCGACTTCACTGCAGCCTCTACTTCTTCTCGGAGGATGGAATAGTTGCCATTGTTAGTCATTGGTGGGTTGACAAGTATGCCTGGGTCCCCTGTAACTCGGTGGTTGTACAAATCTGAGCCATCTCGTCAGTATGTCTTGGTCTTCCGTAAGACAGTTACCTTCACTATCTTGAATGATCGAGGAGCGTCATTGGTTTACACTGGTCAGGTCTTTCAACAGCTGGTATGCTTTTTTGCTATTATGTTTGCTCAGACTGTCTTCTACGTGTTTACACTGATCTTCAATCCATTTATTCTTTGCCTTTTTCATGCTTTTCTTGATATCTTGATTAATTTCCCTGTATTGTTTAGCTCCTTCTACCCCTGATTTCGTTTTCTTTAATTCTCGACGCTTGTCACATAGAACAAAGATGTCAGCTGTAACACAAGGTTTCTTTGCTTGTCGGTGTTTGCCAAGGATCTCATTGACTGTTTGGTTTACAGCAGTGTTAAATGTGTCGATCAGTGTGTCCACATCCGTGTCTTCTGCGCCTAGAAGTAACAGTGGCGCGAATTGTCCTCCTATCCTTGCCTTAAAGGCTTCCGTTACCTCTGAGTCATTTAGCTTCTCGAGGTCGAACTTGATTCTGGCGGGACCCTGCTTGTTGACTTTCTTTAGGCTGAGTCGGAAGGTCATCATCACTAAGTCATGGTCGCTTCCAGTGTCTGCTCCTGGAAAACTTCTTGTCTTGGCAATGTTTACACTGGTTCGGAAGCGTCTCTTCACCATTATGTAGGCAATTTGGTTATGTTGCACTCCATTAAGGCTGTGTCATGTCCAACTTGTGGATGCTTTGTGTGGGCCAAACGTGTTCGGCAGCTTTAGATCCTTTGATCTGGCAAATTCCAGGAGCCGTAAGCCTCTGTCGTTGGTCTCTGCATTGCAGTAGCGTCCGTATGTATCTTTCCAGTTCCTAGCAGCATCCTCTCCTATTTTGGCATTCCAGTCTCCCTGCACGACAAAACTGTCTTTCTTGAGAGTCTGGTCCAGGACGTCTTGCAGTTGGTCATAGAAGTCTTCTATTTCCTCGTCGTCATAGTCTGTTGTTGGAGCGTAAACTTGTACAATGGTGATATTGAATGGGGTTGCCCTCAAGCGTATGGTGATAAGTCTGCTGGAGACTGGCCGTTCACGATGTCATTGTGGACGAGAAATGCAACACCCTGTTCCTGTTTGTCTTCTCTGCCACTGTAACATAGTTTATGGTTTTGCTGGGTTGATGTTTCCCCATGGTTCTTCCATCGTACTTCGCTAAGGCCTAGGATGGTCCAGTGGTATCTGTTCATTTCGTGTGTCAGTTCCTCTACCTTTCTAGGCGTTCTTAATGTTCTGATGTTCCAATTGCCAATGCTGATGTTTCTGGCACGGAGTTTTGGTGGTGCACCAGTAACACACTTAACACCTCTGCCCTGGCGCAAGACAGAAGGCGCGGTCCTTGTTCCGGGCGACGACCGATCCGGTATGGCCTGAGGTAAAGTTGTCATTGCATGTGGTGTGTCTTGAGCAAATGAACCCGGCGGAGCCCATCCCTCTCCAGGCTGTTAACCACAACCGAAACTCCACATAACTTGTGGCTCGCCTTGGTCCTGGACACGTGGCCGATGAGACCCTCATGGGACTCTTTCGCCCTGGGTGGTGACTTCATCAAGGAAGTTCATACGCCCAATCAGGTACCATGTCAGCACCCTAGCCTTTGGTTATCCAAAACCTAACCTGCAAGGCAGCAGGGGACTCGTGGAGGGCCGGGTCGTCTATGCCCGTGCAGATGTGAACATCTGCCCACTGCCCACACTTTAATTAAGGGTGGCTAAGAGAGCATGTAACTGGGTATCTCATTGAAGACATAAAAGACTCTAATGGGGGGGGGGGGGGGGGCTGGAACCCCCCGCCCACCCCCCACCCCCGATCCGCCTCTGCGTTTATACAAAGTCGGTTGATTAGAGTCCGTAATTTTTGTGATATTTATTTGAATATTTAGATATAGCTAGTTTGGAGAAAGACATTGGATGCGTTTGTTAGCCAGCTTTGTACCTCTTCAACTTTTTCAATAATAATTAATTCATTTTTGCAAGTTTTGGATTCACTATAAAATTATACTCCCATTAAACAGTCAGCCCTGGAAGAGGCAGTGTGCAACAAAACAGTCACACTGGAAGAGGATGCGTGCCTTTGGGATGAGTGACGTGAAACATCAATTTCGTCTGTGTTCACGGCGTCGTGAGACTAGCGATGCCATGACGTCGAAGCTTATAGTGACGTTATTTTGCTGCTCGTGCTATTCTTCTTCAGAATTTTTGTCGCTACTCTAGCCCACAGAGCATACTAATGGCGGAAAGCGCCGTGTGTCCGTCTTTATTTGTGTGTGCCAGCGTGTGTGTTGATCAGAGGTTGGGTTAGAGAGTAAAGAAATGAATCAGAAGGATACGCTTAAATATATAAACAACTGTGAATGTTCCTAAAAGAAAAACGCATGCGAGCTCCAAACAATGCGGTACACTTTCAGATGAAATCCTCATCTTGTTCAGTAGGAGATATTTAAACATCAGAATCAGGTCAAAGACAAAAGGTCGATGTAACATGGAGGACCTCTCATATAGAAGGGACTTTGTGTGTTATGGTTTATCCCATCTTGTTACTTCTTTGCCAGAATTCTGGGCCCGCCCGCCGCCAGCACATCGTGTGCATTCTACGGAACGCGCTCCGACCAGCCCCATTTTGAAATCTACCTTATTTTCAATACTGTAGACAAAACGCTTCCGTCAGGAGCACGTTAAAACAAGGTGTCGCTCACTGTGCTGATTTTCCCGTCAAAACGACAGTGTGCGCTATTAGGGCGTTTGACATTAACAAAAAAAAAAGTATCTAACATGTTTAACTATGTGTTGCTTTCCTGTTGTTATTGTTGTTGTTGTTGTTGTTTGTTGTTGTTTTTTCATATGTTTAGATTATTTTCTCCTGTATGGTAAAAACGTTGCAAGAAATATGTAAAACCTTTGAAACTTGTGTATTTCTTTCGACGAAATCGTTTAAATGAGATTCTACATGATAGGTTTATCTTTCAAACTTGCACGTTTGTTTACCTTCAGGTGCAGCAGCTGCATGTAACGCGGATAAAAACTAGCTATGATGATTCCAGTGATGGAGGGGTCTAAAAACACCCTTCGACATTGACTCATACTCAATCCTACAGATAAACACGTTTCCCGTCTCAATCAGATATATGTTTGCTCAAATTTAGGTCAACATTCGAATTGTTTTGCTGTATTGCGTACCAACATCGGATAAATTATACACTCCCTATTTCTACAGTCAACCAAACCGTCAGCAACAGCGTTGAGCGCCTCTTCCCTCACTATAAGTCAGACTTCAGTCCACACCATGAGTCAAACATCGAATCTCACTGAAGCTGGTCAAGCGGTAAGCCCATAATTATTAGATCATCTAAGTGGCAGCACTCCATGTAGTACGTCCTATTGGGGCTGAACGCAGGCCGCATGGACATGCATCTGCGGCCCCCAGTTGGCGGCCCCGTGCGACCCACACTAGAGAACGCAACTAGGTTCTCGAGCGGCCCGCATGTGACCGATATGCGGGATCAGTTGGGATCCCGAGCACCAGCCGCGCGTGATGGGCAAGCCACGGCGGCCTGCATGCGCCCCGTATTCGGATGCCACGTATAGTCCACATTTTCAGCCAATCAGAAATTTTTTTTAAAAAATTGCCGCAGCGCGGTCATGTTGCTGGTCCCACAAGCTTTTTCGTAACTACGTAAGGAAATGGCGAAGTGCGATACTGTTTGTGGTGTAAATTTCACTGAAATGGTCATGCGTTGCCATTGGGGTACCTGCCATCGGGACAAAAGGTACCTTGACACCATCAAAGAAAAGTTTTTGGCTTTTGTTTCTCCCAAAACGGCGAAGGGCTAAATAAAAACTTGATGTTGAGCGCACACTGATCTCAACGTCGGGATACTACCCTTTGAGGACAAGAGCAAAACGCACATCTGTTTGTATGCGGTAAGTGTCATTTTTCTAGTTTGTTCTGAAAATGGTGACAATTCACTTGCGGACGTGATACATAAGTCAGCGATCGAGTTTCCACAGCCGTAGTGTACTGTACTGCTCAATAATGTGCAAGCACTTACTATCAGGCAGTGATCTGCACACTTGGGATGAATGTGTGTGTGTGTGTGTGTGTGTGTGTGTGTGTGTGTGTGTGTGTGTGTGTGTGTGTGATTTTAAATATAGAATGAACTCTCCAGAAGCAAAATAACCAAAGGTTAATGCCCTTACGTTTCTTCAGTCTGCACTCTCTCGCTCATTGTAACAAATCATAACAAGCACAAATAGACACATCAATCCTATAGTAACACATTTCATAAGATCTCTTTATAATGAGTATATATTCATGCAACGTTTTTCTTCTCAGAATTTTTGGGATGGCGAACCCAGTGACCTGCACCCCTAACCAATTCCAGCAGACACCTGTCTACAAATCCAGACTGCTCACAAACGGGGACAGTACAGATTCTGTAAAATCTTCACAGGAAGATCAAGTCTTGCAACCTGCACCCGACACTGTAGCTGGCAAGTGTGGGGCAGTAGAACAATCAAGTAAGTATATGTTTGTGTATATATGCTGACAATAAAAGCAGAAGTGCATACCTAATATTTCGCTTACACTCTGTGATGACATTTCACTAATTTCCAAGTAAGGCTTTCATTGTTCTCTGTCGAAAGCTGACCGAGTGTGAAACAGTGATGCCAGGAATGGAATGTCTGGCTGGTGTGATTTGCGATACATTTACATCCCTTTGCGTGAAAACAATAACCTGATATATTTAGCTGGCCTTGCACCTGTGTGTAGCAGGAATGTGATTTCTTCAGTCCCACGCTGGTGCCGTCAGCTAATTTCACACACAATCCTGGGAACTGACATGCCTCTATTATGGTGGAATTTCTGGATGCAGATGGGCATTTGACTTTAATTATTCCTGTATAGCCACTGTCGCAAACTTTGAGTTTCTTCTAGTAATAGAAACTGTGCATTAATCACAATCCAGCGCTTGTGAAAGGTGTCTGTCAGAAATTACTTCTAAATATTTACTCTTTGCAGTGTCTTCATGTCGTTTACATAGCCCACTGGGCACCGGCCTCCACGTGACGTGGGTGGGTAGTCCCCTCAGTCTCTGACTGAGTGGGCTAGCAGAGGGGTGCCATCTTTGTCCAGGATTAGGACTTGATGTCAGCAGATATGTTGTTCAGTCTTTTTCACTGGTCCGGTTTTTAAGGAGCTGTGCTAACCCAGGTCCTACCATGTTGGATTGCTCCTTAAAAATACTCGTGAGCTTTTTGTCTTTTGGATCCCAAGTGTTTGCCGTGCTTGGAGACCCGTGCCGGGGGAGAAGAGGATCCTGGTGGCTGAAACACTCCACTTTGGCCTTGACTTCTGCCTAAACGGGAGGCTAGTCGTACCGGCCTAGTCAATCAGCTTTTGTCACGTTGAGCCCTATCCCATTGTTGACATGCAGGCTGATATACGGAGCATCATGCTATAGCCCCTGCTGCTGATTAGGTGCTCTACGCCTGTATTCCCCTGCATTCAACCGTGTGTTAGAAGGCGGTGGCTCAATCGGGCTTACCCCCTTGAGTATATCTTTCGGGCAGTCTCCATTGTGCGACGGCTGGAGACCCGCCGACAGTTCCACTTTCCTTTGTTGGGCTCGGTGGCGGACGGGGACCCCCGGGGGATGAATATCTCTACTATTATAATATGGAAAAAAAAACTAAACTTGCACAGAAACGGCGCATAGCCACCGACATTGACATGACAGTGACTCGGACTGTGAGGAAGCGACGCCTCAGGCGTCGGCCGTATGGCCTCGCTTCCTCATTGTTCATAGCAAGATGATAGACAAACCTGTTTCCAAGCTACATCCATTTCTGGTGGGGGAGACCCTCAGGAGCCGTGTTGGCAGGCCTGACGCCCAGAGCCTCAGGTCTGGTGACTTGCTGGTGGAGTGCCATAGCCGGCACACTCCAGCGGGCTGTTGAGGCTCTCTTCCATCGGAGACACTCCAGTGGAGGTTACACCCCACAAAACTATGAATTCGTTAAAGCTGAGGTGCAATGAGAAAAACCCGCCCAGCGCGTGTTTTAAAAAGACTCTACAGGACCCAGCTTGGGCCCTGCCCCTAAGTGGGTCAAATCGGTTCGTAACACAGTTGACGGAGTTGGCAACTGCGTATCCCGAGCTTGCAAAACTCTCGGAAAACGACAGACCACTTCCTGTTGCACGGAAAACATCGCGATTAGCAGATCGGACAACAGCAGACGATTCTGTGACACTTTAAAACTGACCAACAGCCACGGATTTTACGCGTTGGGGACTATGATGGCAGAATGTACGGCTGTACATGCTGTAAGTATGACTCCTGACACTTTGTAGTTGTGAACGAAATTTTTCAACACGTACCTCCAGTCCAATATAGGCTAATATAAATAAATAAAGAAGCATTGTGATGTACAACCAATACAGTAAATTGGATGAGAGAGAGAGAGAGAGAGAGAGAGAGAGAGAGAGAGAGAGAGAGAGAGAGAGAGAGAGAGAGAGAGAGAGAGAGAGAGAGAGAGAGAGAGAGAGAGAATCGACTGTTTACATAGATGCCAAAAGATACAAGGTCGCCATGGGTCGAGCTGAATTTTAGTAGCTGCCCTTCGTATGGAGAATTTTTTTCGCTGTAGGCCACTCCAGATGAAAAGATATAACAACAAACACAAAACGACAAATAACCCCTCCTTCCTCACCCTTCCGATATCGAATAAAGCTTCAGGCTGTGCTGTGTAACTTACGGATAGCTCGGCCTGGTCCATATCCAGTGTGCGTCCAGCCAAGACACAAATGGCCTGCTCTGTCCGTCGGGTGGTCGAGTGTCGTCTGCTACTGTTGCTGTCAGTAGAAATATCGCTGGTTTAGATCAGTGATCGCGCTGCATACAGGAAGTGGCCTGTCTTTTTCACGGGAGTTTTGCCAGCACGACAAACGCAGTTGAAAACTGAGTCAACTGAGTTCCAAACCGGTTTGCCGAAGTTAGCCGAACGTTCACGACAGGGCCCTCGCTGGGTCCTGCAAAGTTTTTTTAAAACACGTGCGGGGCGGAGTTTTTTGACTGTTTCTCAGCTTTAAGAGGAGTAATCAAAGATCAAGCTTTGGCAGAACTGTCAGAAGATGAACTTTTACGGAACCTTAAGTCTCATGGGGTGATTTACGTCAGGCGCTTCGTTTCCAAACGAGGTGGTGGGGAAATCCGTCTCCCTACCATCATCCTGATGTTTGGCACCCCCACCCTCCTACTACCATCTGGGGAGGTTACTCCTCCCTGAAAGTGAAAAAGTACGTCCCTCTCCCCCTCCGGTGCTTTAAGTGCCAAAAGTATGGACATGGGCAGAAGACATGCCGCCAGGCAGAGGCTTCATGCGCCCGTTGTACTAAGCCCGGACACTCTGCTGAGTCCTGCACAGCAACCCCCCCTGTGTGTGAATTGCCAGGGGGCGCATATGGCTTCCGATAAGAAATGCCCTTGTTAGATATCCGAGTGCAAGACTCAGCAGGTGCGTGTGGAGAAGGGGCTGTCCTTTCTGGATGCAAAAAAAAAAACTGGTTGAAGGCCCTGGTGCAGCTGCGGCTGCCCTAACCTCTAACACCTCCGTGTATACTTTCAGTGCAGCGGTGGCAGGCAAGCGCCCCACCAAAATTTTTCATGTCAAACCCCAACTTCTTGGTTGGGGGCGGAGCCTCAGCTCCTCTCGCCCCTGGAGAGTAACCCTCCTCTGGTGGTGACGAGGAGCCAGGGAACGCAGAAGGCGGACACTGCCGGTCCGGTTGTGCCGCCATATGTTGCCCCTAAGCCTCAGCCCCCACCCAAACCTGTTAGTTTGTCAACTCTAAAGGCTTCTGGCTCTGGTCAGTCTTCTAAGGCCGCTAACTCTAGCGGCAGGAACCCTGCCCAGGACCAGAAGTCTAAGAAATCTATGGGACCGCTGGGCGCGCGGGCCCAGAAGGGGAACACTGATGTCCCCCTTCAAAACAAATATGCTGCACTGGAGGAGCGGATGGAGGGGGTGGAAGTTGTCGTTGCTGATGCTGCGGCAGCTTCACTCCCTTCCTCTCCGAAGAACCAGAGGAGGCCCGGGAGCCGGCCCCACTCTTTTTCTTCAACTCCTTCCAAGGCAAAGGAAAAAGGGGAAAAACTCTTCACCCCCAGATAAGACATAATCATGTTCTCTCTGCTTAAGTGGAATTGTCGTGGTTTTCAAGCTAACTTTGAGGAATTACGTCTTTTAGTCAAGTTCTATAACCCTTCAGTAATATCTCTTCAGAAGACTTACCTGAAGACTTCTGACCCTGTGTCCTTTAATGGTTTTAACGTTATACATAAAGGCTCAGATTCGGAGAGGCGTTCGTGTGGAGTGGCTCTTCTCATTAGTAACCAAATTTTATGTAGCCCCGTTAGCATCGACACCTGTCTTCAGGCTGTCGCAGCTCGGGTTACCTTGAAGAAGACCATAACCATATGCAGTATTTACCTGCCACCATCCCTGCGGGTCTGTAGTAATAATATTTTTAACTTAGTAGAACAACTGCCCCCTCGCTTTATTCTCATGGGGGATTTTAACGGTCACGCTCACCTTTGGGGTAGTGACCACTATGATGGCAGAGGTCAGATGTTAGAAGATGTTTTTTCTCAACTTAACCTTATGTGTCTTTAACGATGGCTCACCTACATACTCTACCTCAGGTTCAGGATTTAATTCTGTTCTAGAACTCGCTGTGTGTGATCTTTCTCTTCTGCTGGACTTTGACTGGATGGTTTACGACGACCTGTGTGGTAGTGACCACTTCCCAGTAGTCATGTCATCGGTCAGCTGTGAGGAGGATTCGCCAGTGGGGCGCTGGAATCTCAAGAAAGCTCACTGGCCTCTGTTCGCCTCCCTATGTCCGTCTCGTCTTACAAAGGAGGTGGTCATGTCAGCTGAAGAACATGTTTCTTGTTTTACTTCTATTTTGTTGGACGTAGCAGGTGAAACCATCCCTAGAACTTCCGCATCACTCCCTCGGAAGCCGAGAGTACCATGGTTCAATGAAGAGTGCCGTAAAGCCCAAAAGACGCGCAAATCAGCTCAACGATGTCCTTTTCGTAATCCGTCGCAAGCTAATATTTTAACCTTTAAAAGACAGAGGGCGAAAGCCCGTTACATTTTTAAACGTGAACGCCGTGCTTCCTGGAGGCGCTTCGTCTCCTCTTTATCTTCTAAGACTCCATCCCAAAAAGTCGGGAAGGCTGTTTGAAGAATTAGGGGCAAGGGTGGCTCGGCATCTGTCGGCTATCTTGGAGATGGTGCCAGTTTGGTTACGGATAAAAAGGCTGTGGCCAATTTGCTTGCCTCCACCATTGCCCATAATTCTTCCACAGAGCATTATTCACCTTTCTTCCAGAGAGAGAGAAGGAGAAGCGAGAGTCTTGTACTTGTGATTTTATATCGGATAGCTCGGAAGACTATAATGCCCCTTTTACATTTTAAGACTTGCAGCAAGCCATGCAGAAATGTAATGACTCTGCTGCTGGACTAGATACCATCCACTATCAGCTCCTAACACCTGCCTGAGGATTTCCTCCTTGTACTTCTCACGGCCTTTAACCATATCTGGATAACCGGTCATTTTCCGCCATCTTGGCGCCAGGCTGTGGTTGTGCCAATCCCCAAGCCGGGTAAGGATCTTTCCGACCCGAGCAACTACCGACCAATAGCTTTGACATCGTGTTTATGTAAAACTATGGAACGCTTGGTCAACGCCCGCTTGGTGTGGCATCTTGAGACGCAGGGTCTCATCACAGACCTCCAGTGCGGTTTCCGGCGCTTCCGTAGTACAACTGACCATCTAGTCCGCTTTGAGTCGTTTATCCAAGATGCTTTTGTCAACAAGCAGAATGTCTATGCAATTTTCTTCGATCTTGAGAAGGCATATGACACTACCTGGAAGTATGGTATAATGTCTGATTTGTCGGACATGGGTTTTAAAGGGCACCTGCCCGTTTTTATTCAAAATGTTTTGTCTAACAAGTCGTTCCATGTCCGTGTGAGCTCCACACTCTCCGATTCCTTTGAACAGGAGATGGATGTCCCGCAGGGCAGCATTTTATCTCCTGTTTTATTTAGCATTAAAATTAATAACATTGTAAAGGCCGTCAAGGATGATTCTGAATGCTCTTTGTTTGTGGACGACTTTGCTTTGTGTGCACGAGGTCAAGGACTTGCGTCCCTTGAGAGGCGCTTGCAGCTGTGCGATGATCGCATCCAGGGGCGAGTGTCTCTCAACGGATTCAGGTTCTCTCCCTCTAAGACAGTCTGTGTGCATTTAACTAACCAGACGAAATTTTCTCCAGAACCTAGCCTGAGCATTGCTGGAGTGCCAATAAGGTGGCCGAAGAGGCAAAGTTTTTGAGGGTCATCTTGGACAAAAGATTGACCTTGTGCAACCATGTTAACTACCTTAGAACCTCTTGTCGGAAGGCCCTCGACATTCTTCGTGTCTTTGGTCGTACTGACTGGGGTGCAGACCGCATTGTCTTACTTCGACTGTACCGGGCCCTAGTCCGGTCCAAACAGGATTACGGCTCTGTGGTGTGGCTCGGCTTCCAAGTCTGTTCTACAGCGTCTGAACACAATTCACCATCAAGGTCTGCGAATATGTCTGGGAGCCTTCAGGACATCTCCAGTTCCTAGTCTGTATGCCGAGGCAGGGGAGCCTTCTCTCAGGCTCCGCCGCATCCGCCTCATGCTCAGCTACGTTCTGAAGCTGAAGGCCCATCCAGACAATCCTGCCTATGATTCTGTTTTTAACCCGTCGTTTGCAGAGATTTACGATGCCCATCCGGGAGCTGTCCGTCCAATTTCCCTCCGTGTCCGACCTCATCTGCAGGCGGCCGGAGTGGACCTGGACAAAGTTTCGGAATCTCTGCAACACACCACTCCACCCTGGCTACTACCATCTTACTCTACTTGACCTCCCACAAAAAGGATTGTACTCCACCAGCCATATACCAACAGAGCCTCAATGAACTCATTTCAATTTTTCCTGGCTATTGTCGTCTTTATACGGATGGGTCCAAGTCTGAGGATGGGAGAGTGGCTGCGGCTGCAGTGTCCTCTCGCCATCCTAGATGCCCATTTAAGCTCCACCTCCCTGACCATTCTTCTGTATTTAGTGCAGAACTGCAGGCAATTCTGTTGGCACTCAATCATGCCTATCAGTCTCGGGAGAGGAACTTCCTGATTCTGTCTAACTCTCTTTCTGCCCTGCAGACCCTTCAGGGCGCGGGAACAGACCACCCACTGTTGGTGCAGATTAGAGAGCTCTACGCAGACTTGATGAAGGAATATTATGACATCATTTTTATTTGAGTCCCGGGCCATGTGGGCATCGAAGGCAATAAAATCGCAGATTGTGCTGCCAACAGTGCCCGCAGTGACCCTGTCCCTGACACACAGACTGTTTATAGTGATTTTCAACCTGTGATTAGTGCGTACATAGCCCGCGAGTGGCAGTCCGAGTGGGACAAAGAGGAAGAGAACAAGCTGCATGAAGCTCTTACTACGGTGTCTGACAGTCTACCTTACCGCTGCGGCAGCCGCCGTGAGGAGACTGTCCTTACTCGGCTCCACATCGGGCACACGTATGTTACGCACTCTTACTTACTTAAACAGGATGAGCGTCCATGGTGTTTTGCCTGTGACGAGCAGTTTTCTGTCGACACTTTTTGCTGTATTGTGCTGATCTAATTGACACGAGATATAAACACTTCACAGCAGACTCCTTGAAGGTTTTGTTCCGGTATGTTCCCACGGACAAAATGTTCAATTTCTTGAGAGAATGCAATATTTTTCACAAGATCTGAGCATTCATAGACTATGTGAATTTCTTAATTTGCCCTTTTTGAGAGTCTGTAGACGTTTCTTTTAAAGACTCGTGCGACATTTTAGCCTTACATTTTTAAGCTATATTTACATCTTGTCTTAAGACCTTGCTTTTAGTCTGACTGACCAGATTTTTACCCATCCCGCCGTGAGATGGCCTTAGTCGCCTGCTCGGCGTGAAACCCAAATAACTAACTAACGTTTACATAAAATGTGGTTTCACCTGAGAAAAAAGTGTGTGAAATGGGCGGATCCAGACGGTGTCTCGACGGGGGGAGGGTGGAGGGTGGAGCACAACAGCCTTCCCTCCACCTTCTCCTCCCTCAACCTCCCCCTCCCCGCTCCCCCTCCCCCCTCCCCCCGTTTTTCACACTGTCATACAAAAGAAATCCAGTCCAAAACAGTTAATATCAGGCGAGCATAAAATCATAACAAAGAAAGAAACACGCTTAAAAAGAATAATTACAAAAAAGTTGTGTTGAAATTATTATTTCTTGGTGCTTTTCGTTTGGGGATTTTCTTTAAAATTGTACTATCGTGTTGTTCCGTTCTCTCTACGCGTGTTTCTTTTATTTTTTCTTGGGACTTTCTCAGACATACCTAGAGTTCTCAAAGGTGACGATTTTTATTTGTTAAAACGTTTCCTCTTTATCTCCTGACACAGCACTGTTTTTGGCACTTTATAAAAGGAAGGGTTGATCATATCTACATGCACTTGTCCTCCTCCCCGCCTCCACCCCACCTCCTTAACAAAATAATAATAATAATAAAATAATAATAATAATAATAATAATAATAATAATAATAATAATACCGTTATTATATAAACAAGATTAATCGGGCACTTCTGATTCTTATATAGTGTTGATTTTTCTTATTTAAAAGAATGTTCTACCTGGAATTTCTGCAGTTTCTGATCACAGTTGGCATGTCAACAGTCGTAGACCTTGTGTTTGACAACAACACTACCAATTACTCCTCCGTCTGAGGAACAACACAGCCACTTGTGAAAATTGTGATACTGCTCTATACACCCCAAACTCCTCCATATGAAGAACACAGAATCAATTCACAGAAATAGTCATAATCACATATGATGTATACCTCTTACACTGGCTGACGATTACTTATAGGGTTAGGTAGTGGTCGAAATCAAGACATTTCACACCTCCCCGCCGCTGACACGCATCAATAACTGCATAGCTACGCTGATGGGCACTGGTGCATGTCCACGGACCCTACCTCAAAAGACAAAGCTACGCATTCTGAGTGAGACTGGAGACCCACTGTGCTCAGAGAGTGAGGTGTGACGGGATTAGGGGATTATCAATCACCTGTGACACCCGGGCCAGTCAACTGCTCACCCCGCTGGAGACACTCACAGCGCAGTTGATTTCTCGCTTTCTGATCACAGTTGGCATGTCAACAGTCGTAGACTTAAACCTAGATGAATGCCACGTATGAGGATGCAATGTGAATGGTATCGCACAGAAAAAGGTTATGTTCTCATGAGTCCCTGTAACTGAAGGGGCGCATGAAACTCTATGGCTGGCTGAGGGACTGAGTTAGGCCCCAGAAGAGATATTAGCTAAGAGAATACAGGCCCACCTAAAATTGATAATGCTGCATCGACCCACTAAAACCACAAAAATTTGACAATTACTCACCTTTGTCTACCAACACACACCCTCAGAGATTTTAAAACCCCCCAAAAAATTGACCTAAAAATTACGGCAATTTTGGCAATGACATATCGTTGACCCGCCACCGGCCCGCCATCTCAAAACACCCTGATGATTTAAAAATAAAATGACCATGATCGATATTCAGCAATAAGTTTGTCAAACAGCGATAAGTTTGTCATCAGGTCTATTTGTAAAAAAATATTTGCGTGCGCTCCAGACTGCTAATGTGTTAGATAATGTTCAGTTGATTATACGGTTAATCTCGGATATAATGTATCTGAAGTTTACAGTAAACTTTTTCCTGTTATCTATCTAAGCAAACTCGTCATTTTATGACATTCTTAACCCCGTTGTGCATGCCACAAAACTAGCGCAATGAGAGTGTTGATTTCCAAAGTCAATTATACTCTACAGTTCAATAATGAGAAACATTTTGATAACAATGCAGTATATATGACATAAGCTGGATTAGCAACGGTATTGTTTACAGTACAGGTGGATGGGGTTTAATTGTATTAGCATATACTTTGCATTACTTACTTACAATCACATGATAGGCAAAGGTTGAGACACGCGGTTTTTTTTTTTTCAAAGTGTATAGACTTACAGTATACACCTCATAATGCTAAACTCGACACCGGACATCCGTTACCTGCCTTAATAACCTCTAGCTTAATACCCCTGGTATCTGACTACCTTGCACTGAGTACATAAAAAACATGAGGTTTTGCAAGAGGCTAAGATCCTCAGGAGCCCGTACCCCAGCCTCGCAGGCTTAGATACTTATGAGCTGACACAGGGTCAAATCCACAAGAGTCTGGCTCCCGTTTCTATATGGTTTCAGTCAACTATACTGTTAGGTCTATCATTGTGAGTAGACTGGTGGGGGCTTGCCGGCATACATTTGCCACGCGCCACGGCATAACCTAGTGTTTCAACTCACTCTCACACTCCCGCGAACTCCCCATAAAGTGTGTCGAGTTGAGGTTATATGGGTCACTCGACGACACCTTTGTTATTAGCTGATTTGTCATTCAGCGATAAGAGGTCTGTTTAAAATATTCGCGTGTGGTCCAGACTGGCGAGGGTTGACACGCGTCTATCAATAAGTTGTCAGCGGTTTTAAGGCTGACAATAATCCGTTATTAACACAACCTAGTCCACTTGATCAAGTGAGAGCCAAGTGGAACAAGTGGAACAAGAGTCATTAGTGCTGATAGGAGACCATACGTACCATACGTACCCAACTGACACACAAGACATGATTGTGTAGTGCAAGAGTCAGGTGATTTCTGAAAAACTGTTTCTCAGAAATCAATATACTGCGCAATACAGGCCCCCGATATCAAAATTATAATAATAATAAATAAGTACGGTATTTGTAATGCGCTTATCTTATAATAATTATAACTCTAAGCGCGCACTCACAACTCGCACACGCATGCTTTAGACAATGACTCACGTACCACAAATAGTGAAAAACACATTACGACGGTCAGCTTGGGGTGGGGAGTGTGGTGATATAGTGCTAGAACTGTTGAAAGAGGTGAGTTTTGAGGGCGGACTGGAAGGAGGAGAGAGAGTTTCTGACGGAGAGAGAGTGGGAGGGTGTTCCAGGTGGATGGACCGTAGACGGAGAAGGAGCGGGGGCCGAAAGTGCTGAGTTTGGTGCGGGGGGTGAGGAGGCGGAGAGGGTCGGAGGCGGAGCACAGGGAGCGGAAAGGAGTGTAGGGGTGAAGTAAGTTGGAGAGATAGGTAGGAGCGTAGTTGTTCAGGGATTTGTAGCAGAGAGACAGAATCTTGTATTGGATGCGTTGGAGAGCTTGAGCAGGGGAGTGATGTGGTCGGATTTTTTTCTTTCTGAGCATTGTTCTGGACGCGCTGAAGAGTGAGAGTGGTAGAGTGAGGAAGGCCGGAAAGGAGAGAGTTGCAGCAGTCGATGCGAGATAAGATGAGAGAGACAGCGAGTTTGGTGGCATTTCGGTAGTGAGGTATTTTCTGATCTGACTGATGCGGCGGAGGAGGAAATAACATGCCTGGGCCGTGGCGGAGACAAAGCTGGTCATGGAAAGAGAGGAATCGAGGATAACGCCGAGGTTCTTGACCGAGTCAGAGAGGCAGATGGGGGTGCTGTCGAGTTGAAGGTGGAGAGAAGGGGGGAGCTGGGAAAGTTTCTGGCGAGTGCCTACTAGCATGGCTTCCGTTTTGTCGTCGTTCAGTTTAAGCTTGGTTGCTGTCATCCAGTTTTTCACGTCTTCGTAGCAGTCAGCCGTGCGAGTCAGTAGTGACTGAGTGTTGTCGAGTTTGTCTTTGTCTAGTAGTTGTGAGTCGTCAGCGTAGAGGTGGTGGTGTATGTGGTGAGACTGGATGATGTTGGACAGGGGAGAGGTGTAGAGTGTGAAAAGGACCGGACCCAGGACGGACCCCTGTGGAACTCCGCAGGAGAGCCTGACTGGGTTGGAGGAGACGCCGTCGATGGTGACTGATTGCTGTCTGTCGGAGAGGTAGGAGAGAAACCAGAAGTGAGCAGAGTCAGTGATGCCAAAGGAGTGGTGAAGGCGATGGAGGAGGATAGTGTGGTCTATGGTGTCGAAGGTGGCAGAGAGATCGAGCAGCGTAAGAAGGGAGATGTTGCCCGAGTGGGTGGAGATAAGCAGGTCATTTAGGATATGCAGAAGGGCTGTTTCAGTGCTGTGATGTTTGCGATAGGCAGACTGGAAGGGACTGAGGAGGTTGTTGTCGGCGAGGTGGAGGTTGAGCTGGTTGAGGACAACCTTCTCAAGAAGCTTGGACAGGAAAGAGAGATTAGAGACTGGACGGTAGTTCTTGAGATCGTTTGGGTCGAGGTTGTGTTTTTTTTCAGGAGAGGACGGACAATGGCGGACTTGAAGCTATCAGGGACGGAGCCATTTTCTAGAGATGTGTTGATGATGTCGGTGATGAAGGGCAAAAGTTTTGGAAGGCCGTCCCGGTAGAGAGAAGCTGGGAGGGGGTCTAGTTCGCAGGTTTTGAAAGTCATGGACTTTATGGTCTTGAGGACTTCATCCTGAGAGACGGGGCGGAAGGACGAGAGGGGAGTGCCGGAAAAGGGGGGGTCAGGAAGGCAAGACGGAGAAGGCAGATTGTCGAGTGTGTTGTGAAGAGTTTGGATTTTGTCGGAGAAATAGGTGGAAAAAGCGGACGGGAGTTTTTCTTTGCTGTGTGTGTTGGGAAGAGGAGAGTCTTTAGAAGTGCCTAGGAGTGTGTTCATGGTAGCGTAGAGGGTTTTGGATGAAGTGGATTCCAGGATTTTGTTTTGAAGATGTTTATGTTTGGAGTCGGAGATCATTCTGCAGACTTTGGATCTGGTGGTTTGGAAGATCTGTCTGTGAACCGTGAGGTCGGATGAGCGCCAGCGGCGTTCCGCTTGTCGGCGCTCGTGCTTGGCATCAGGTATGTCATCAGTGAGCCAGGGGGAGGGGAGTCGGTTGGGTATGGAGCAGATGGTGACAGGCACGTGGATGTCTAGAAGTTTTCGAAGGGAGGAATCGAAATGGGATGCAAGATCAGGAGAGGCGGCGAGGTCCAAGAGAAGGTCAACAGCTTTGTCGAAGAAGCTCTCTCGGTTGACAGATTCTAGTTTCAAGACGAGAGACAAAGAGCTTGGTTTTTTTCGGGGAAGATAGGTTGAGGGCGACGAGAATAGCGATGTGGTCAGAGGGAAGCACAGAAGAGGTGTCAGAGTCGAGGAAGAGTTGATCGGAGGTGCGGTCCAGTCGAGGGTGTGGCCAAGTCGGTGGGTGGGTTTAGTGATGTGTTGTGTAAGATTGTGGTTTAAAAGTGACGTGCAAAGGCGTTTTGTGTCAGGCTGGTCGGGTTTGTCGAAGTGGAAGTTAAGTCACCAAGAAAGATGTGTTTTCCGGGTCGTGTGCTGTAGTTGTCGAGGAGGAGGTCGAACTCGGTGAGGAACATGGAGTTTGTGAGTTTGTTTTGAGAGTTTGGAGGGGGGCAATATATACATGAGAAAATGAGGGACTGGCCAGGGAGTGTTGCTACGGCCTCGACAGATTCAAAGGAGGGATGAGCAAAAGGTAGACACTGAGAGAAGGAGAAGTGAGCAGAAAGACAGTCCCTGTAGATTTAGAAACAGTTGGATAGGAAACTAGCTTTTTTAGTAAACAGTATATTTGTGCAAATCAGATGCCTGTGTAGTTTAATCTTTGTCACGCGTCACAGTTGAAAGCAAACTCAACACCCGACACCCTAACAGGCTCAAGCCAGTCTTCCATTGCATCAGCTTTTTCAGTCTAATTTTATTGGCTCAAAGATTTTATCCAATCAGTGCCGAGAACTTTCTAAATAAAACACCGCTCCTAACACGCACTGACAAACCATGACACAACATTTTGGAGAAAATGCAATTTTGCGACCTGGTATTCTTCGTAAGTGGCTTATTGATTGTAAAAATAAGGCAGTCATCTCAAAAATGAATTAAGACGCCTGGAAAATAAAATACAGGAGTTTAAAAGAGATTTAAATGATATTGAAAATGAGATGACAGCTGCTACAGCTTTTTGGTGAAGTGCAAAGATGAATCGAATGAGGTGGCATTTGCAAAAGAGCTTGTATTTCATAGCAAACTTGTTTTAAAAAATAGAGAAAATTAAAGAAAATATCAGTGGATTGGATCAAAAGATACATCATAAAAAGAGTTCTCTTGAGCTGAATGAAAAGAAAGCAAAATTTTGCAATGAAGAAATGACACAAATTGAAACAAGCCCCTCAATTCAAAATGTGGTTGCGTCTATGAATGAAATGAAAACAAAGATGCAGCCAATGGGTACAACGGGCTAGTTCCACAGTGTTAAGCCGCTTACTAAGAACTGAAATGTAAGCGGTTTTTACAATGCTCTCAGGATTTTGTGCATACCATCAAATTTGACACATCACGTCATACTTTTTTAACTTAGCAGTGATGCGTTGGGAAAACACATACACACAGTATAAGTTTTAAACTTAGCCCGGGAGTGCTGTGTGTATGTTTTTTTTCTCTAGAATGCACCGTCAGCTCAGCACACAACACAAACTACACCTGAGAGCTAACACGTTTGGATTTTGACATGTGGTTTGGTGCAGTGTACATGACCACAAATTTTATCATCAAAAATGGGCTGTCAAGAGTTAAATGCACTCTTCTGATGAAGCAAATGCTAAGCCGGAACAGCCCTAAACTCAAAGGTAAGTGGAATGTTTTTTCACTTTTTATTTTTTTATTATAAAATGAATCAGGACGAACTTCTTTTGTTGAGCAAAATCAACTCGTTGGAGAATACAGTCATAAGCTCGAAACGGGAACATTTACTTTCAGTAATTGTTTCTGGAAAACCAAAAGCTTATCTCGGAAAATGTTATTCCACAGATGATATTGAATCCCATAGCGGAGAAGAAATTATTAAATTGCACTCCAAATATGACAATCACATCACTTCACTAATGATTCGTGATCTGAGTCGGTCTCTCATGTAACTTTATACAAAGGCCTTTAGTCACTTTTTTCCAGTGGATACTGACAGCCTGTCACACGATCTCAAAGGCAACCCAATCGTTTCAAGTTCAATAGGCAAATTAGCATGCGTTATGTATTACAAGTTTGGCAATTACCTTGCACCTATGGTAACTTTATGCTTGTTACTGGGAGTCATATTAATTTTCAAAAATAATTTTTTTAACAAAAGAAAATGAACCAAATGGACCAAACGGACAACACCCAAACAACGCTACAGATGAGCCCTGTCTTGACTCAGATTCAAATGATAACTGAACCGAAAACCCCTGGCAGGGTAGAGGCTGGAAAAGAATTAGCTGAATATAATAGACAACAAAAAAAATACAGCTTCAGGCGTTAGCACAAAAGGATCATGTAACTGGCCCCGCCCCAACAACCGTGTCACTACCAACACCCTCACCCCTGCCACACCCTCTACAAAGTGAGAGATTATCAACTGAACCTGCCACCCATCAGTCTAATCCTGAAATAACAAAATATATAGTTGGCGGATTTGTTGTAGGATTTGGTTACGTAGGGTACAGGCTATGGAAAAAATACAAACCACACACTCTAACAGTGTCCAAAAAATCAGACACTTCATCATCAAAACCAGAAGTTGCCACATTACCAGTAATGTCAAAACCCTACAATCCATTTTTTTATGCAGTGAATAAAAATATTATTTTATTTTTTATTGCATTAGAAAATGAGCAACACAAAAAAACTTAATAAACCTTGTCTATCACTCTGCCGTAATAAGTGGACTAGCAGTATCTTACTCTGTGCTGGGAAAAAGTCTCCTCAAAATGAGATCAGCAGACTTGAGTAGATTAGACTTCAAAGATACAGCTAAGCTAGTAGCTGTTGTAACAGCATCAATTGCTGTAAAAGACTTTCTCGTCAAGCAAGCAATTATTCCCAAAAATGTTTCTATGTAAATAAAAAATATGGTGACTTTAGCTGTTATCGTGGGAGGGGCTGTTGTCAATGCCCTGGCATTTAGCGGGTCAAATTATCTCTTTTCAATAGTGAGTAGAGAGGAATCTGCAGAAGAAATGAGATGTCACAATGAGGCATCCGAAAAATTAGCACAGGCAGAGCAGGCGTATGAGAAGCAATAAATAGAGAAACTTGATTTTATCAATAAAAAAAACTCAGACTAGAAGGTCATGTGCAGCATACATTTTCTAATGTTGATGATGCAATCAGATAATATTTTCTTGTTACTGGTGAAGACATGTCCACCCCACAGCCAAAACTTAGTGATTACTATCAACCAAGCACACAACAAAAAAATGGGGAGATAATCTTTGCTCTAGTGGGAATGACATTTGTTTATTTTGCAGGAGTTTTTATTGCTAGAATAAATGACAGACACCTTGACTAAATTATTACTCTCCAAAGGAAAGACTGCTATAGAGAAATTACATGCAGCTGTGGGCGGCAATGTCACACTTGATCAAATAAAACAGTGGCTGCAAAAACAAGCAATTTAGCAAATATATCTTCCTGCTCCAAGAAAAAAATATCAAGACCACATTCTGTGAACACTATGCCCAATGACACCCATCAAATGGACCTCCTATTCTTACCGCATGATACAATAAGAAAGAAGCGTTACAAGTATGCACTAACTGTTGTTGACATAGCTTCAAGGTACAAGAACGCTGAAAGCCATAACTGACAAAAACGCCACCACTGTAGTGACAGCATTATCAATTATCTATAAAAGAAGCCCTTTAAAATTTCCCAGGCTTATTCAACTCGATGATGGATCTGAGTTCAAAGGAGCAGTTAATCAGTTATTTGCAAAGCGTGGAGTGCTCGTTAGATGTGGGATACCGAGCGTGCACAGATCACAGGAAATTGTTAAGAACTTTAACAAACAATTATCGGAGAGACTTTTCAGCTATCAGTATTCTAAGGAACTCATGCATGACGCACGTAACACTGAGTGAGTTAACTCATTCTACCCCAACTACGGATTTATCCGTAAATGCACGCCCAGCCTTTCCCGACCAACTACGGATTTATCCATAATGGGCAGTCCTGAAACTGCATCCCTTCTTATTCGGCTTCTTTGTTCTTCCTCATGTGCACGCGGCAAGTTTGGGCGGTTTTTCGAGCCTTTTTTTGCGGAATTTGTGTACTTTTCTTCGACAATGGCGAGGCGTTCCCGGACTTTGAATGCTAGTCAGGCTGCTGAGTTTATAATGAATTATGACAGCGAAGAAAATGATGAACTGATCGACTGTGAAGTGGACTTAGATGAGCCCACTGACTCAGAAAATGAATTGAATGTTTGGGGTGTATCTTAAAAGTCTGAAATATTTACTTTTAAAAATGTCTTTGTTTACAAGCAAATTGCAAAAATAAACATCTCTTAGTTCTTTCCGGTGTCAATAAACATAAAACACAGGACATGTACATTTTGTAAATTAATTTTTCTGTACTGTCCCAAAATTTGGTTGAGATAGGTTCAGTGGTTTCAAAGTTATAGCAGTTTTTGCGAGACACCCATATATTTAGCACTCAGCTCTCTGCATGGCTGGTCCAGAGGGCAAAGTTGCTGGCTGCACAGCTGGGGTAGAAAGAGTTAAGAGATTACCATCTGTGATAAAAGCAATGAACAATGAACAATGAACCTTTATTTTCCAACGGTAGAAGTTATTGGTAACAGGACCAGTTTTCAAACTTGCCGTTACCCCACCCGGGTCTGCCCTGGGGGACTTGGGTGGGGTTAGGTATTTTTTAGTTCCCAGGGTCACCCTGGTCAGCCCCACAGGGTGGGTTTTTCTCTCTATTCTGGGGCATGTGTTTCTGTCTACCCTTTGTCCATTCACCTGTATTTGCCTTTTTAAAACTCTCCCTACTGTCTGCACTGCCTGTAGCTCTTGATATTGGATGTGTGTTGCTAAATGGTCTTAGCTTTATTTAGGCCCCATGTGTTAGGTTTATTTAACGTATTTGACCGGCTGGCGACATACATTCAATGTTCTGTTTCTTTTTTATTTTTTCACAAGCAGTGCAGGCACGTCCTGAGAAAGCCTTGTTGCTGTCGGGACGTTAAGCAATGTACAATCAATCAATCAATCAAACTTGCCGTTGCTACATCTACTACATAAGTGACATAGACATGTAAACATACACATACCACACACTGCTGCATGCACTGCTACATTCGCTCACGCACGCACGCACCACGCACATACACACACACATACCCACACACGCACTCAGGTACGCACGCATGCACATCGCAACCCGCGCATGCACGCACGCACACACACACACACACACACACACACACACACACACACACATGTACACCGCAATTCAGTACGCATGCACACACGCACGAACACTCACACACACACACACACACACACACACACACACACACACACACACACACACACACTTACACACGCACGCACTCAGGCACATACGCACAAAAACAAACACACGCTCTCGGACACGCACTCCAGACATACCTACCCGCATACGCGTACGCACAAAAGTATAAAATGAGTAAAAATACAAAGTAAATACAAAGCAATGAATAACGAGGGCCATCCAAAACCTGCTGATGCTATTAAATTAAAAACAATGCTGCCGGCGTCAGGTTTAGGGCTAAAAACAACACCTCCAGACACAAGCTTGTTTACAAAACAGGTAAGAGATCTATATCAACCTGGTGAGGCCGAGAATGACGTCAGGCGCAGGGCAATTGATCAGATTTGGTCTATGTCTGTCCACAATATAAAAAAAAAAAATAGTTCCTGGTAACCCATCAATTTATTATCTATATGAACCTGCCCCACAAGGGCATTTGTCAGAGAGGAATTACAGATTATTCCACCAGATACTGTTACTCATTTTTAACCATTTCATTAATCAGTTCATCAATCAGTTCTTTGGCTATTTCTTCAGATAACTTGATCGCGTAATGACCAGGTGCATAAGCCTTCTCCTTAGTGTGAAACACACGTTTTGTGTCTCCTACAGCTAGTGACTTCTTATGTGTTTGGATCAATTCAAGATTGTGTCTATTTGACCTCAGTGTCTTGTTTGGATAATGAGGCATTAGTTCTCCATCTAATACTTGCTTGTAGTTGTAGTGTTCATGACGGATGTCTTTATTTTATATCCCTGTTTTTTTGTTTTTTTTTATTCCTTTGGCTTTTGACTGACTACATTTCTGGTGCAGTATGGAATACATTTTTGATCTCAGCCCAACATACTCATCTATAGGCACTCCATTTAGATCATCTTTAAACTTCCCAGACACTTTCTTGTTTTGTGTGCTGTACAGCGGGTGACCCTTAGGATAATTAGACGTCTCATACATATGTATCTCTGTTTTTATATCTTCATAAAAGTCTTCAGTAGGCACATCTATGATCATAGAGTCAGTGTCAGTGTATAACAGATGACAGTCAGGATACTTTGGTTTAAAGTAATCATAGTAGAATTCAAGCATCAATAATTTTGATAAATCAAGAATTGCCATACCAATGAATACTGGCTTGTCCAGTTTACTTGAGTGTCACTGCATACAATGATGGATGAAACTCTGTATACCCTGTGTATTGTCGCTTGCCTGTAAGTTTAATTGCACCTGATTCAGTTGTGACCAATCTCACATCTTTGCGGTGATGAGGAGTTTCCATCATCTTGCCAAATGCAGTGTTGCCATCTCTTGCATGCAAGGTTGTGTTTTTCATATGTAATCTTTCATAAAAGCACACTGATCAAAGCTTATGCCTCTGTGAACTGTCTTTAGTACTAACCCATGTCTGATGTAAAACTGCAGTAAGTGATAGTGACAAACGTATTTAAATTTATCATTAAGATTTGGCACAAGTTTAGTGTCTTCTTTTTTTCCTATCAAAGACATTTTCTCAACAGCCAATGGATAATCATTGTGGTAATCATGTAGATGGTGTGGGTACTCCAGGTCGACCTCAAAGATCCAACCTTTTGCATCATTAGGTCATGAGTCATAATACGGTTCGTTAACTCTGTTATATCATACTGTGACAAATCATGCAGACAAAAGTTTTTCAAGGGCAATAACTCACACATCGCAAAGCCATACAAATTGTTAGCGTCCACCCACACAGCTATATCGAGCTGATTTAGTTGAATTATTTTCTGGTCGTAAGTAAGTGCGACATTGTATTTGGCATCTACATTAAATTGAAACGTGTTTGTAGTAACAATTGTTGGTGATTTAAATTCCATCATGCTTTTTTATGAGATAATACAAATGTTTATTACCTTAACAAATCTTGATACAAGCAAACCAGTAATGTTAACTAATGGGATTGATAATCGTTATGTTAACAAGGCTGTATCTATCCATGAAATGTTCTACACTGTAAAGTGGTTTAATGTAACAGATGATACAAGTTATTTTGTAAGTTATAGTGACACTGATATACACTTTATACCATCTAGGTATTATGACTTTTGTACTTTAGCTAACTGGTTTCTAACTAAATTAAAAATTAAAACAACTTTAAATCCAGCTAACTTACTTGTTACATTAGAAATTCCTGAAGGTAGTCGGCCTACAAAATTTCGAATAATCTTGTAACTTTAATTGGCTTAATAGGACTGGGGAGGCAAAGTAATATGGATGAAGATTGGGCATGGGAATTAGAAATAAAAAGGCAATGACAGTGACAGCAAAAAAGATAAAATAATTGGAAGAAGTCCTGTCAATTTGATGGCACACACAGTACTAAATGTTCATTTGAAAGAACTAAACACGACTGAAAATGTACACAATGGAAAGCCTTCAACTTTATTAAGATGTGTGCAGACTGGAACTGCTCCCTATTGTGAAAGTGTGGTTGTTAGATTTCCTAATTTACAATATAACAAATTAGGTTCCAGTTTTTTTGAATCACTATATTTATTTGTAAATAATCAGGATGACAAACCAGTTCTGATGCATGATTTTAGTGTTGTCTTGGAAGTTAAATAAATTTATTTTTGCTGAATAAAAAATGAGTGGTGGTTGATAAAACAACTCTGGTTTTTCTAAGTTACATAAAGCTAGAACACATAGATCTTGTTTTGTTTTATTACGCCAGCAAATTGTATACCCTTGAAGAGTTGCAAAACGTAATTGCTGATTAAATAAAAAAAAAATATTTGTCATTAAAAAAAATAGTGAAATTGTATCAACAAATATCTCATGAGCTGATTGTGCCTGATAAAACATTGTAGGCAGACTCATTCGGATTAATAAATATTACAGAAGCGTTAAAGTATTTGGAAGGTGAAGAGGCAAAATACTCAAGGTGCAAAAGTGGAATAGCACAGTTTTTAATTCTGTTCAAAACATCAATGACTGTGGGTGCAGTTTCAGCTGGTTGCTCTGTAGGGGGTATTGTTCTGTTTGCGATGGGAATCTGTAGTATAATTGGGATTGCTATTGAAGGAGTTAGCATTGCCACATGTCTGGCATGCTTTGGTTTGGAAGCCCTTAACAAAAGATTTCATAAAAAGTTGCAGAAACATGAAGCATTGAGTACGCTTGCTAGTGCAAAGCTGAGCAGTATGAAACTTATTATCAGTAAAGCGTTGAAGGACAATAAAATTGACAATGATGAATTTAAGAGAGTGCAGGATGATTGACCGATTACAAAAAACAGAAGTCTCAAATTCAGAACAAGATGTGTAGTCAACCTGTGAATGTTGAAGAACTAAAGGCATCTTTTTTAGAGGAAGGGAAGAAAATTGGGGTAAAAGAAACAATGGAAAAAGTGCAAGATCTTTTAAGCAAGTAAAGATAAGTTTTGGTAATTGTTTATTATTTCTGTGTGAACTCGTGTGCACCCGGTGTTTGTGGGTGAATTAGGTTGGGGAATACAAGAAGATGAAGCAGAGGTCGCGTTGACGTACTTTATTTGCAGTTTATCAAATAACGGAAAACACAGCACCTAGGACAAATACAACAAAACGTATTATCAGAAATGGTGCCAGAAAGTTGCATCATACAAATACCGTATTCACTAAATGAACCAACTTATTAATTTGAGTCATAACTAAGGCCAAAGCATCAGGTTGGCACTAAATTATAATTAAAACCAAAAGATCAATGTGAGGCATCACACAATCAAAGATACACATGATCAAACATACCACACAACATCATGATAATAAATGGCAATGGAGCATGAAATCAGCATGCAAACCAAAGCGTTTAAAGCATCATGATCGTAGTGTAAGCCAATTATATGAACGCTAACAATAAAAGAATGTGTAGTGAAATGGGGAAATGACTACAACACAACATATAGCAGGTGCAACCACTTACCTCTCTAAACATATGGTAACATACACACAACAGCCCTTTTGGTCACTTTTATTACAGTCACAGCGCAAACACAATCATACGCATCTAACGACATATACAGGCAAACCAGGTAGCATGCACTCGCATCACTCTTACAAACAAACACGCTTCATACCTCTGGTTTCACAGTCGTACACAGACTCTCGCTCATTCATACAATAGGTACACTAGGGACAGGGACACTTGCACGCGCACAGTCAAACCACTTACTAGCATTCACATCGCGTTATTGCATAACATCCCTACTCAAACCTAGCTATATACACAACACATCACATACATTCCTTGGGCACAATCAAGTGGGAAGGGATGTCACACACTTAAATCAATAGTCACTCTCATTCAGTGCATGTAACACAGAATCAAAGGAGGAGATAGGCAGAAACTTAAGTGTAGGTTGTGGCTTACATGCATGTGCAAAGTAGTGACCTAAGCCTATGCAAAACGTAACAATATAGACCCAATGCAAACAGACATCAACATGCAAAGCAAAGCAACCTCAATAAACAAAGCAAAAGACTACATCACACGATATATTATAGACAAACAGAAAGTTCAAGGCAGGGAGAGTAAAAAGGGAAGAAAAAAATAATGCATCATACACAACTAGTGGCCACAGGAAATACTGTGTGTTGTTCCTGCGATCCCGGCACCAGGCCACAGAATGCAGTATCACAGACCAACACAGTGTAATGATTATCAGAGAGCACAACGGGTTAGATAGTGTGTCAATCTGTGATTCCGGACCCCGTGGCACCAGGCCACAAGATGCAAAATCCCAGACCAGCACAGATGTCACATGGACTAGCACACTGTAAGCTCATGTGTCGGTCTGCAATTCTGGACCCAATGACACCAGGCTGCAGGATGCAAAATCACAGACAAACACTACACTGGAATTACTAAGTGACGCATAATGGCCAAACACGATGTCAATCTGCAATCCCGGACCAAACGACACTAGGCCACATGATGCAGAATCCCAGACCAAAACAACATGAGAGAGAGAGAGAGCAGGGGTCAAAATCTTCCGCTTTTCCGCGGATATCAGCGTTAATTAAAAAAAAATCCGATTAAAAAAAAAAGGCATTTCCGCGTGGAAAAAAATAAAACGTAAAAAATCTGAAACGGTTGTGGTTCTTAAACGGCGCAGGTCCACAAGTTGTCAGATTCGTTTATCGTTAACTTTAGGCAAGCTATGTTTTTCCAAGATGGCGTCTAGCGATGCAGGACACATTGTTGCTTGCGGCTAAACTTTTAATGAAACGGGAGTGAGAAAGAAATGGAGGTGGGAGTGGTGTGAAAAATCGATGAACGTTAAGTCGAACCCTGACATGTTTGAACGGATATAAGAGCACATTTTAAAGCTGGAATCGGTGGAAGTGAGCACAGGCCCGCCAACATTGTGTACCGTGATTCTTCGCGACCACCCCCCCCCCCCCCCCCCCCCCCCCCCCCCCGCTGTTTGAGTTTTCGGCCCCCGGAATCAATGTGTCGCTTGCCCCCCCCCCCTCCCCGTTGTTTCCGCTGTTTTCTCCTGCACGTGTTTTGACCCCTGAGAGAGAGAGAGAGAGAGAGAGAGAGAGAGAGAGAGAGAGAGAGATGAAATCTGCATTCTAAAACATGAATAATTATCGTGACATCAATAGTGTGGATCCGGACCTTAAAAACTTTTTCTAAAACAGGCTGCCAGTGCCTTTAATCCCAGTCACATAGTATACGTATAAGGGGTGCCATGTGCGCATATGTCAAACTCACGAATAACTACTATGCACAAAATCCATAGAGAAACGGATTATTTCCAAAGGTGAGCAACTGACTACCCAGTAAATCAGCAAGTGTTGCCACTTGTTGTAACTGACCAAAATAAAAGTGTGGCTAGTTAGTTGAATGTCTTTAACGTTATATTCAAAGACTGCCGATCATACACTGAATTTGGAAAGGTAAACATCGGTCGCATTACTCTGCTCGACCCAATATAAACAAGCAGATGACAGGGAGTGGGTCAATGGGTCAAACCAAGATGGCTGCCTATTTTGAGCACCTCGATTGGGTCACGCATGTTGCCCGAGTGGAATTCGTGTGGAACTAAGCACGAAAAGTTAAGAAAGTAAAGCAGAGGCAAGAAAAACTAAAAAAATACGAAATAAAATGCATCAAGCACACAATACAAATAAGGTATCGAAACCATATTTCAAGACAAACATTCGATGGCAAATCAAACCAGCAAATAAATCAAGCAAAACAACAAGAAAAACAAAGCAAAGCATCTTCGATCAGTAGGACAATCAAGCGAGCATAAAAATAGCTGTCATGTTGTTTTGCCCTGGTTAGAATCTGAGCTACTGATCTAAATACTTCCTTCAGAAACTCAGAATGCCACAAACAAAATTGGCACAGAGCCAACAAAGCGGAATGAAAGTGTGCGTCATACTGCAACGAACTGATCACTCAGTCCTGCCTCTTTCTTCGCTCAACTTTCAGTCGATCAGCCGCAAGAGTCATAAATTTAGAAGATAATCTGGCACTGAAAATATGCTACTCAAAAGCAAAAGAAACTAGCACTTAGAAATGGGAACAAAGTTTTCTGAAACAAAGTAGCGAAACCACTTGTTGCGATCACTATCAAAAGAAAGGCCGCTAATGGCCGACCATCAGTCACAGGGCAAAACCACGATCGTAGCTCGTAAGCTCTTCATCCGTTCCAATAAACAACCAATCAATAGTATAACAGCATTCATCAACACAGAATATAACAAGAATATAACTTACGGATATCCCGTTGGAGATACGGTTGAAGATAAGGTCAGTGATGGCTCAGAGTGATGGTAACTAACTGTCAGTGGGGCGACTGGTAGGACAAAGACATCCCGCGCTGGCACTGACCGGCTTAAATACTCTCCTGGCGAACCGCAAAGTAAGCAACTCGGCGCGGACCCAAAATCGTTTCCAGACAGACCGAAAAATGGGCAGATCTGTGCTTTCTAGGTACTACAAAAAGAGCCGTAACTCAATAATTACTTATCACAGAGGCTTCGTGTTTGAAGCAAAGGACAGAAAAGGTAAATAGCGAAGAACTACCATAACTATATTTTAGAGGGAAGTCCTAGGAATTTATTATTAAATTTTAAAGTGGTCTAAGTGAGCTTACTGAAATTTGGAAAAGTAAGAAAATCGCTAATTGAACTATGGTGGTCATAAAATCACTAAACACAAAACTTTTGAGTAAGAGGGGAATTTCATGAGGAAACTGATGTGAGTTATGGATTCTCGATCGGTAAAGCCGTTAAAAAGTTATAGAGGCTAGAACACGGACAACCTAGCAAAACCTTCAAAGTACTACAAAATGACTAGCTAACTGACGCGTTGCTGGGTTGCGGCCCCTGTCTAAGCGTGGGTAGCACGAAGGCTAAGAGACTTGGGTGGCCTGAGGGTAAAGGAATAATAATAAAAAATCACATCATATAGCATCTCAGCTGGAGGGACTGCGTCAGCTGGTTACATCTGTCATACACTTCACAGAGAGATGTCACACCATACATGCCTGCATATTTGACACCATCAGCTCCACCGCCAGAATATTACTGAAAAAAAGGGTTTTTTGTTGTCTTTGTAACTTGTCAAATCTGTCCGAGTATCTTGTTGACTTAAATCAAGAACTTAAAAGAACTTATGTTAAGACACTTATAAGAACTTGTTTTAAATTACTTATAACAACTTATGACAACTAACTTATAAGAACTTGTAAAGTAACTTAAAAGTTGCAGTTAAAGGCAACCTATTAATTTACTTTTGTGTTGTTGTTGGCACGTAACAAGGTAGGTACTTAATGTTGTCCTATTTTTAATTGTGAACGTTTTAGGTGTTGACGGTGACAATGATGAGAGAGATAAACAATGAGAGAATACAAATTTAATAAAATTGATTATGCCGCATTGGACATGGTCCTTTTATTTTGAAATCATCAGGGTGTTTTGAGATGGCGGGCCAGTGGCGGGTCAACAATAGGTCATTGCCAAAATTGCCGTAATTTTGAGATCGATTGTTTTTTGTTGTTTTGTTTTAAAATCTCTGAGGGTGTGTGTTGGTAGACAAAGGTGAGTAATTGTCAAATTTTTGCGGTTTTAGTGGTTCGATGCAGCATTATCAATTTTAGGTGGGCTTGTATTCTCTTATCTAATATCTCTCCAGATCAGCAAAGATCGGACACTTTCCCACCGCTGGGGTTGACCAGCAGTCAGCGGCTTATTGCCAGAAGGCTGCATCAGTCTGAAGATGCAAGGGGGATTGTATCGCACAGAAAGAGACACTGATTTACATGAGCCCCTGTGAGTGCAGGGGCACATTGCATTCTATGTCTGGGTTAAGTACTGTGACAGGTGCAGCCTACCCGGCACCGGCCTCCACGTGGCGTAGGTGGGTAGTCCGCTCAGTCCCTGACTGAGTGGGCTAGCGGACGGGTGCCATCTTTGTCCAGGATTAGGACTTGATGTCAGCAGATATGTTGTTCAGCCTTTTCACTGGTCCGGTTTTTAAGGAGCTGTGCTAACCTAGGTCGTACCATGTTGGATTGGTCCTTAAAAATACTCGTGACTTTTTGGTCCTTTGGATCCCAAGTGTTTGCCGTGCTTGGAGACCCGTGTCGGGGGAGAAGAGGATCCTGGTGGATGAGGTTCCCTTTGGGCTGCGGCTCACTGGTGCCAACACTCCACTTCGGCCTTGACTTCTACCTAAACGGGAGGCTAGTCGTACCGGCCTAGTCAATCGGCTCTTGTCACGTTGAGCCCTATCCCACTGTTGACATGCGGGTTGCTATACGGAGCACCATGCTATAGCTTCTGCTGCTGATTAGGTGCTTTACGCCAGTATTCCCCTGCATTCAACGGTGTGATAGAAGGCGGTGGCTCAAACGGTTCAATCGGGCTTACCCCCTTGAGTATATCTTTCGGGCAGTCTCCATTGTGCGTCGGCTGGAGACCCGCCGACAGTTGCACTTTCCCTTGTTGGGCTCGGTGGCGGGCGGGGACACCCGGGGGATGAATATCTCTACTAATATAATATGGATAAAACCAAAAAACCAAAACTAGCACAGAAACGGCACATAGACACCGACATTGAACATGACAGTGATTCAGACTGTGAGGAAGCGACACCTCAGGCGTCGGCCGTATGGCCTCGCTTCCTCATTGTCCATAGCAAGGTGAAGGAGAAACCAGTTACCAAGCTGCATCCTTTTCTGGTGGGGGAGACCCTCAGGAGCCGTGTTGGCAGGCCTGACGCCCAGCGCCTCAGGTCTGGTGACTTGCTGGTGGAGTGCCGTACTCGGGCACACTCCAGCGGGCTACTGGGGCTCTCTTCCATCGGAGACACTCCTGTGGAAGTCACACCCCACAAAACTATGAATTCGTCAAGAGGCGTAATCAAAGATCAAGCTTTGGCAGAACTGTCAGAAGATGAACTTGTAAGGAACCTTAAGTCTCAGGGGGTGACTTACGTCAGGCGCTTCGCTTCCAAGCGAGGTGGTGGGGAGATCCGTCTCCCTACCATCATCCTGACGTTTGGCACCCCCACCCCTCCTACTACCATCTGGGGAGGTTACTACTCCCTGAGAGTGAAAAAGTACGTCCCTCTCCCCCTCCGGTGCTTTAAGTGCCAAAAGTATGGCCATGGGCAGAAGACATGCCGTCAGGCAGAGGCTTCATGCGCCCGTTGCACTAGGCCCGGACACTCTGCTGAGTCCTGCACAGCCACCCCCCTGTGTGTGAATTGCCAGGGGGCGCATATGGCTTCGGATAAGAAATGCCCTCGTTGGATATCCGAGTGCAAGATTCAGCAGGTGCGTGTGGAGAAGGGGCTGTCCTTTCTGGATGCCAAAAAACTGGTTGAAGGCCCTGGTGCAGCTGCGGCTGCCCCAACCTCTAACACCTCAGTGTATACTTTTAGTGCAGCGGTGGCAGGCAAGCGCCCCACCAAAGACTTTTCATGTCAGACCCCAACTTCTTGGTTGGGGGCGGAGCCTCGGCTCCTCTCGCCCCTGGAGAGTAACCCTCCTCCGGTGGTGACAAGGAGCCAGGGAACGCAGAAGGCGGACACTGCCGGTCCGGTTGTGCCGCCTTCTGTTGCCCCTAAGCCTCAGCCCCCACCCAAACCTGTTAGTCAGTCAACTCCAAAGGCTTCTGGCTCTGGTCAGCCTTCTAAGGCCGCTAACTCTAGCGGCAGGAACGCTGCCCAGGACCAGAAGTCTAAGAAATCTATGGGACCGCTGTGCGCACGGGCCCAGAAGGGGAACACAGATGTCCCCCTTCAAAACAAATATGCTGCACTGGAGGAGCGGATGGAGGGAGTGGAAGTTGTTGTTGCTGATGCTGCGGCAGCTCCACCCCCTTCCTCTCCGAGGAACCAGAGGAGGCCCGGGAGCCGGCCCCCCTCTGTTTCTTCAACTCCTTCCAAGGTAAAGGAAAAAGGGGGGGAAAACTCCTTACCCCCAGATAAGACTTAATCATGGACTCTTTGCTTCAGTGGAATTGTCGTGGTTTTCGAGCTAACTTTGAGGAATTACGTCTTTTAGTCAAGTTCTATAACCCCTCAGTAATATCTCTTCAGGAGACTTACCTGAAGACTTCTGACCCTGTGTCTTTTAATGGTTTTAATGTTATACATAAAGGCTCTGATTCGGAGAGGCGCTCGGGTGGAGCGGCTCTTCTCATTAGTAGCCAAATTTTATGTAGCCCCGTTAGCATCGACACCTGTCTTCAGGCTGTCGCTGCTCGGGTTACCTTAAAAACGACCATAACCATATGTAGTATTTACCTGCCACCATCACTGCGGGTCTGTAGCAATGATATTTTTAACTTAGTAGATCAACTGCCCCCTCCCTTTATTCTCATGGGGGATTTTAACGGTCATGCTCACCTTTGGGGTAGTGACCACTATGATGGCAGAGGTCAGATGTTAGAAGATGTTTTTTCTCAACTTAACCTATGTGTCTTTAACGATGGCTCACCTACATACTCTAACTCAGGTTCCGGATCTAGTTCTGTTCTAGACCTCACTGTGTGTGATCCTTCTCTCATGCTGGACTTTGACTGGAAGGTTCACGACGACCTGTGTGGTAGTGACCACTTCCCAGTAGTCCTGTCATCGGTCAGCTGTGAGGAGGATTCGCCGGTGGGGCGCTGGAATCTCAAGAAAGCTAACTGGTCTCTGTTTACCTCTCTCTGTCAGTCTCGTCTTACAGAGGAGGTGGTCATGTCAGCTGAAGAACCTGTTTCTTGTTTTACTTCTATTTTGTTGGAGGTTGCAGGTGAAACCATCCCTAGAACTTCCACATCACTCCCTCGGAAGCCGAGAGTACCATGGTTCAATGAAGAGTGCCGCAAGGCCCAAACAATGCGCAAATCTGCTCAGCGACGTGCTTTTCGTAATCCGTCGCAAGCAAATATTTTAACCTTTAAAAGACAGCAGGCGAAAGCCCGTTACATTTTTAAACGTGAACGCCGTGCTTCCTGGAGACGCTTCGTCTCATCTTTATCTTCTAGGACTCCGTCCCAAAAAGTCTGGAAGGCTGTTCGAAGAATTAGGGGCAGGGGTGGCTCGGCTTCTGTCGGCCATCTTAGAGATGGTGCCAGTTTGGTCACAGATAAAAAGGCTGTGGCCAATTTGCTTGCCTCCACCATTGCCCATAATTCTTCAACAGACCATTATTCACCTTTCTTCCAGAGAGAGAAGGAGAAGCGAGAATCTTGTGCTTGTGATTTTATATCGGATAACTTGGAAGACTATAATGCCCCTTTTACGTTTTCAGAATTGCAGCAAGCCTTGCAGAAATGTACTGACTCTGCTGCTGGATTAGATACCATCCATTATCAGCTCATAACACATCTGCCTGAGGATTCACTCCTTGTACTTCTCAAGGCCTTTAACCATATCTGGATAACCGGTCATTTTCCGCCATCTTGGCGCCAGGCTGTGGTTGTGCCAATTCCCAAGCCGGGTAAGGATCCTTCCGACCCAGGCAACTACCGACCAATAGCTTTGACATCATGTTTATGTAAAACTATGGAACGCTTGGTCAACGCCCGACTGGTGTGGCATCTTGAGTCACAGGGTCTCATCACAGACCTCCAGTGCGGTTTCCGGCGCTTCCGTAGTACAACTGACCATCTAGTCCGCTTTGAGTCTTTTATCCGAGATGCTTTTGTCAACAAGCAGCATGTCTATGCAATTTTCTTTGATCTTGAAAAGGCATATGACACTACCTGGAAGCATGGTATAATGTCTGATTTGTCGGACATGGGTTTTAAAGGGCATCTGCCCGTTTCTATTCACAATTTTTTGTCCAACAGGTCGTTCCATGTCCGTGTGGGCTCCACCCTCTCCGACTCCTTTGAACAGGAGATGGGTGTCCCGCAGGGCAGTATTCTATCTCCTGTTTTATTTAGCATTAAAATAAATAACATTGTGAAGGCCGTCAAGGATGATTCTGAATGCTCTTTGTTTGTGGACGACTTTGCTTTGTGTGCACGAGGTCGAGGACTTGCGTCCCTTGAGAGGCGCTTGCAGCTGTGCGTTGATCGAATCCAGGGGTGGGTGTCTCTCAATGGATTCAGATTCTCGCCCTCCAAGACAGTCTGTGTGCATTTTACTAACCAGACGAAATTTTTTCCAGAACCTAGCCTGAGCATTGCTGGAGTGCCAATTAAGGTGGCCGAAGAGGCAAAGTTTTTGGGGGTCATCTTTGACAAAAGATTGACCTTCTGCAACCATGTTAACTACCTTAGAACCTCTTGTCGGAAGGCCCTCGACATTCTTCGTGTCGTTGGTCGTACTGACTGGGGTGCGGACCGCATCGTCTTACTTCGACTGTACCGGGCCCTTGTTCGGTCCAAACTGGATTACGGCTCTGTGGTATATGGCTCGGCTTCCAAGTCTGTTCTGCAGCGTCTGAACACAATTCACCATCAAGGTCTGCGCATATGTCTGGGAGCCTTCAGGACATCTCCAGTTCCTAGTATGTATGCAGAGGCAGGGGAGCCTTCTCTCAGGCTCCGCCGCATCCGCCTCATGCTCAGCTACGTTCTGAAGCTGAAGGCCCATCCAGAAAATCCTGCCTATGATTGTGTTTTTAACCCGTCGTTTGCAGAGATTTACGATGCCCATCCGGGAGCTGTCCGTCCACTTTCCTTCCGTGTCCGACCTCATCTGCAGGCGGCCGGAGTGGACCTGGACAAAGTTTCGGAATCTCTGCAACACGTCACTCCACCCTGGCTACTACCAGTTCCTGACATCTTGCTGGACTTGACTGCCCACAAGAAGGATTGTACTCCACCAGCCATATACCAACAGAGCCTCAATGAACTCCTTTCAATTTTTCCTGGCTATTGTCGTCTTTATACGGATGGGTCCAAGTCTGAGGATGGAAGAGTGGCTGCGGCTGCAGTGTCCTCTCGCCATCCTAGACGCCCATTTAAGCTCCGTCTCCCTGACCATTCCTCTGTATTTAGTGCAGAACTGCAGGCCATTCTGCTAGCACTCAAGCATTGCCTATCAGTCTCGGGAAAGGAACTTCCTGATTCTGTCTGACTCTCTTTCTGCCCTGCAGGCCCTTCAGGGCGCGGGAACAGACCATCCACTGCTGGTGCAGATTAGAGAGCTCTACGCGGACTTGATGAAGGAATATTATGACATCATTTTTATTTGGGTCCCAGGCCATGTGGGCATCGAAGGCAACAGAATCGCAGATTCTGCTGCCAACAGTGCCCGCAGTGACCCTGTCCCTGACACACAGACTGTCTATAGTGATTTTAAACCTGTGATTAGTGCGTACGTGGCCCGCGAGTGGCAGTTCGAGTGGGACAAAGAGGAAGGGAACAAGCTTCATGAAGCTCTTCCTAAGTTGTCTGACAGTCTACCTTTCCGCTGCGGCAGCCGCCGTGAGGAGACTGTCCTTGCTCGGCTCCACATCGGGCACACGTATGTTACGCACTCTTACTTACTTAAACAGGATGAGCGTCCATGGTGTTTTGCCTGTGATGAGCAGTTTTCTGTTCGACACTTTTTGCTGTATTGTGCTGACCTAATTGACACCAGATATAAACACTTTACAGCAGACTCCTTGAAGGTTTTGTTCCGGGATGTTCCCCCGGACAAAATCTTCAATTTCGTGCGAGCATGCAATATTTTTAACAAGATTTGAGCATTCATAGACTATGTGAATCTTTTTTATTTGCCCTTTTTGAGAGTCTGTAGACATTTCTTTTAAAGACGTGCGACATTTTAGCCTGAGATTTTTAATCTATATTTACATCTTGTCTTAAGACCTTGCTTTTAGTCTGGCTGACCAGATTTTTACCCATCCCGCCGTGAGATGGCCTTAGTCGCCTGCTCGGCGTTAAACCCAAATAACTAACTAATGTGACAGGTGCAGGTCAGAAGTGCCAAAGTGAGGATATCTGACTATAGTTCCAACAACACACTAGGCCCACCTACCGATCCCGTGAGATAATTGTGAAATATACTGTACTAGAGAAGAAGAACCATCGAATAGTAAAACGCAACTTCCACAAATAATCATCCCAACAACAAACAATTTGGGTCATGGCTGACGGGGGGGGGGGGGGGGGGGGGGGGAGGGGGATAAGAGTGGGGTGGAGTTATACTTATATTTGTCAGAAACGTTTGCTTTTCTATTTAGGCCTCTGTGGAAGTTTGATGTTGTGAGTTTCTGTGGGTTTTTTTTCCCTTTACTCACTGATTAGAACTGGTCAGTTCTCTGTTTTTTCCTTAAATTTCTCAGGATTTGGACACTAACTGGTCAAGCGAAGGTGATCCAATTCTTGTGGGAGATCAACTGGGGACCTCGTTGTGACACACGTCAACGACCCTGTTAATTCCCTGGCACTGGCTCTTTTTTCAGACTCCTGGTCTGTGGACAAATATTCAGTACAGCTTTAGAAATACGTTTGACGTTTTAAGTTAATCATATACATTTACTATTTATAATGTTTTGTAATTTATCTTTTAGGAATTTCACCATTAGACCGCCTGACCATGGATGCAGAGTGCAAAGTCTGAAATAGCAAGCTAGAATATAAATGTAGACCTCTTGGAGGAGATCAGATCAAGAATTTGACAAATCTGAATAACCTCATCTCAAAGCTGCAAAGAGCTAAAGGCGTGCAGACGCAATCAGCAGAAAAAGAAAAAAGAATTCTCTGGAGTGGAGTTTGTGAGAAAAAAATGGAGAGACAACTAAACAACCTGTTACAGTTCTACATTGAGCTTACATGTTTGGTTTTTGACTTTGTTGTCATTTTTTTTGTTTTTGTTTTTTTTTTGTTTTGCCAAATGGTCAATCTTTTAAGCACAAGTATTGTGAAAAAGGACAGACTTTCAGCACCTACAGCCACATGATAGTCTGTTTCTCACACTTTAATGATTGAGACATTTTGAAGACTTCATAATAAAGTGAAAATGAGCTTGTTTTGAATCTAATATGCCTGTGCTATCAAATTGTAAGTGTCACTGTTTATCAGCCATTTATGAAATTAACCATTATTTCTCCTTGTGCTGTGTTTTGGCATGTAAATCACTCACATTGCAGAATAAAATATAACTTACCAGTTAATAATAGTTTTGATTTTATTTTAGGTAATGCTTACTTCTTGCTTGTGCTGATGTGGCATGTTATGGGCCTTTTCGTCAGCTGCTCCGATGGCCTGGCCAGCACACCATGGTTTAATTATTGGGACAGATGTAATCTTGGTGCCTCTTGATATTCCTGCTCCCCGGGCTTGTGGCATGCCGCTGCAGCTCAGTCGGTTAGGTACAATGGGTCAAACAGTTTAGCTGCCTTAAAATACTGAAGAGTTTTCTGAAGCCCAATGACATGAGAACAGTGACCATTCAATCTGAAATACGAACCATACATGCATGGTTATTTATTAATAATCTATATCTATCTGTCTCTCCTTCTCTCTCTTACACACACACACACACACACACACACACACACACACACACACACACACACACACACACACATACCACGACAGACACACACTTCAATTTTATTTGGGAGTGAAAGTAATCACCTCAGCTTGACACTGTAAACACAGCCGGCAAAAGAGAGCGCTGGTACAATTAGACAAGATGGACTAAAATGGCTTGGATAAGTGTTCTAAGGTTTTTAGCAACGCCGATAACAAAAGCACTTACCCGGCTCTGCACATCACATACAGCTTCTGTGACGCTATGCTTGCTGATGCTCATTTAATTAATTCCCATGTACAGTTTGTGTGGATCGGCGCGTTCTTGAAGATCTGCGACCGGTGATACACGATGCAACTTGAACGGCATCACTGCCAGTTGTGTGATAAATACAAACAGCATCAATGAAACTTGCAAACTTGCTTTGCCTCGATCTAGAGCCGTTTTGACAAAGCTTTGTATCCTGGCAGAAAATGTAGGGTTGTAGATTTTGCAACCAATTCAGTCTAAATACCGTCCGCCATATTGTCCAAGCTACAGGAAAGCTTGTGGGACCCAGCAACAATTACTAGGGGGCGTGTCTTGTGATGCGCGCACTCGGTGAGGTCTATACTTATCGCCTGGGGGCCGAACGATCAAGACGTCACCAGACATATTTTGATCTCAACAAAATACGTACATTGTATTTGACGTCAGAAAGCCAACCAAGCCCACAGCTAGCTTCATACGTACCGCATGCAAGAAGAAGATCAATCCCACGGCTAGCTGCATACGAACCGCAGCATCAAGAAGCTGCCAAGCCAGTTCACGGTGTATCAATGCAAAATTATGAAACAAAACTATTCCAATGAACAGACAATAACTGATGCCTATTTTAAATATTAAACTTGCTAATTAACTTGTCAACCTCCCTTTTATGAAGACAATGATAGTACTGAACCCTATTATACAGTTCAGTGAGACCATTATAGTAATAGTATAGTGTACGGTTCTGGTGTTCGTTTATGGTTGGTTAGTTCGGGGTTTCACTTCCACGGCACCGAAGTGATAATGAACGGCCCTGACGGGCGGGTTATAGGGGACAGGGAAATCTATTGCCTATGGAGTCCGACCTGAACACTGATCAACTCAGGCGCACTCCAACTGTGCCACTTTGATTTACCAGGACCTTTCAACGGACATGCTATTGAACAAGTCCGTCTTTTCCCCCTGGATTGCGAATCCAGCTACCGGGGCCGGGACGGGCCGGATTCGAACCCACGACCCGGCGATTCCCTTTGCTCTCCTACTCCGACGCTTAACCGCCTGAGCTATGTCGGACTCTAAGTTCGCTTCTATCAGTATCGTAATCACGAATGTTTCAGAACCATATACTTTACTGTGTAGAATTCAATGATTTGGTTAGAACTTTTACTTGGGTTCTGGAGTAACATTAAGTGTCTCCATTAAAAGAAGGTTGACATGTTACTAACAGGTTTTCAATTCATAAGAGGCAACAGTGATTGCTATTTTTTGCTTTTTTAGTTTTCTTTCGGAACGGTAGGCTCGCTTTTGTGTTGATACGGCGTGCGACCACCGTCCACAAGAATGCATTCATTCCTGTGCCAATAAATAGGTATCGGCAACCTGACGTTCTGCGCGGGTCCATTTAACCTTTTTTTCAACACGATCTAAATACAAATAATTTTACTTTGAAAGAAAACATTTTACATGGTGATAAAGTTTGTCTTTTCCTCTTTCCAAAGATGTCATTAGTTTTGTTCTTAGTGCGCTAAGTCATTAACACCACTGTGTGGAAGACAGCGTGTGTCCACGTGTTTTTCATCGCGTGGCGCGCTTTTTGTGGGCAGAAGGTGTACGCGCAATTTATGTTGAAAAAAACACTCGTTTCTACGGCCAAGGACGTCTCCGCCATTCAACTTACAGATTTAGTTTTTACACCATTGAAAAGGTCATATTCTTGGCTACAAGCAGTTCGGCTTTGCCTTTCAAAGTCTTTTAAGTTTATTTATAGAGGAGACTTTTTAGGATGAGAATCGGTGGGGCGATTTCAAAAAACGAATTAATGGCACAATTTTTAACAATTATATTCTTCTATTTTCACAAGCAAGCACTGGGGTATTTTCATTTGCCCCCAGCTTCCTCCAGTTAAAGTCACAGTGAATCTGACAGCCTGTTCTCATGTTATAACCTTAAAGGTGGACTGCCAGTGCTGTAGAAAATGTCTGAGTGCATCTGAAATGTATTTTTCTCTAATTGTACTAGGTTCATATATACCGTCACCGTAAGCTAGCGATTCAATCTTGTTAATTCAAATTTTTTGCAGAGGATGAAAGAGGTGTTCCAAAAAGATGTGCCAGAACGCAAGCTGATTTGGGTTTCTGGAATGGACAATGATTTGTTTAGACGAAGAAGTTTGGAAGGTCATTTTAGAGTCTAAAAAAGCGCAAATGGGGGTACCCCTACTGCAGCAGTATCTCTTGTGCATCCCTATGAATTTGTTGGGAACATGGCTTTTAAAATTTAAGTAATTTTAAACCAAACTCAAGTCTGTCTGAATGAGTATTTGTGGTGTGGTGTGTGTGTGTGTGTGTGTGTGTGTGTGTGTGTGTGTGTGTGTGTGTGTGTGTGTGTGTGTGTGTGTGTGTGCGGAGGAAAGGGGTGGGGGTGCACTGTAGGCCCTCCAGCTCTCACACTACAGGGGCTCTTGAAAAACCTCTCATGGTGCATTTATAATAGAGAGTTAACTGTATAAGCCACTTCACAATCGCGTGGTTATGTATAGCCGAAGAGGGACTCAGACTCAGACAGTTCATTTGTTCAGACAAAATATCCATACAATGGAGTGAACCATTACATAATTAATAAATTCAGGTGTATACAAAAGCCATATGGCGATGTATATATCAACACACACACACACGCGCGCGCACACACACACACACACACACACACACACACACACACACACACACACACACACACACACACTTTCTTTTCCATTCGATCCACGCCAGCACATAATAACCATTTTTGACCTACATGTAAAATGTGGTATCCAAATCCAGGCCACAGCCGTGTACAGACGAGGTCGGAGTAAGAACCACAGTTCGCACGTGGAATCATACAAACATTCTGCTACGGAGTTTACATGCATGGAATACAAATCTTGCTAAATCGGCAATGGACTGGGGGTTAGTAGTGTCTAGGATACACATTTGTTTGTTTTTTTTTTTTTTCTTTTTGAGCCCATTAAGGTCAAAGTTTTACAAGTATTTGACACGCAGTTTATCATATATGGGACAATAAATCATGAAGTGAACTTCATCTTCCACAGCCTTGGACAACAATGGACACATTTTAGCTACAGCATTTGGAGTACTGTATCTTTGTTACTTTGCAATTCGGTTATGCCATGTCTAAATTTGATGTATGGACTAATGACATAAGTTGGCTTAACAGTTCAAAATAATTTTTTTGTACATGTATATGTTTAAAACTACGATACACAGCAATACATTCACTCTCAGAAAGCTTTGATGACCAGTTTTGTTTGGAACAATCGGCCATCATTTGTTTAAAGTTGTCTATAAAAGCATTCCTGTTTCCAACACCTTGCGAAATCCACACATGACCAAAACCATTTCACAAAAGCAGATTCTTTACCTTTGACGCCCATGTTTCTTTCCCTTTATCATCTAAATCCTTAAGCATGTGATAAGCCATACTTGCAAACCTATCAGCAGGTAGCCGAAGAGCGAGATACAGGGTGACACAAGACACTACATGTGACATACACCGTAACATGAGATTCTGTAATTGACATACACTGTGACAGAAGACACTATATTATCACATAATACCCCCCCCCCCCCCCACACACACACACACACACAAAAAAACAAAAGAAAACCACCTCGAAAGAAATGGTATCACAATGAAAAGAAATCCAGTCTTCGTTTTTACATAACTCTGCATCTGTGACGCACGGGATGTGAGTAGTGAAAACATCTTGCATCCCTTGCTATTCAGAACTACATGGACTTCGCATTATGAGCGCTACCGGCAACAAAATGGTTAAGTACATAACAACAGACCGGGATGCACAATGATCACTGAAGAGAGTTAGTCTGCACCTCTGGTTGCGCATTCACCACTGTTTCCTTCCTTCCTGCCTCGCGAAATAGTGCATTTCTGTAAAATTCTTGAGCCGCCCTCTATGTCTCATGATCAGTCGAACACATTGGTGCATAATTTTGCCTCACATTTTCTGTAAAGAGAAGAGATAGAAAACACAGTCACCAACAGAATTCTTGGCATCATTGTCTCATAAAATTCCGTGACAGTAACATTCAGGGCAAAGGTCTATGACAACTGTTTGATTTTCTGTTTTGTGGAGAAGGTATCGTACACTTCTAGGGCTGAAATGTTGAATATGTGTTGGGAATGTTTCTCTGAATTTTACAAAAGCAAGCTTACGATTTATGGAGAAAACTAAAACATACATAATTGATTGTTTGCACACATGTACACATTTTACAGTCTAAATACAGTTTACTTTGCTTAAAGCATTGTCGAATATATCACAAAAGGTGGGTAAAACACTTTTTTCAGGGGTCCCGACAGCATTAAATTATTTTGCATATAACAAGCTTTGGGTAAAAATCAAGTACAGTTGAGTCCCCTGGCGATTTGTTATATCTGACGTTTAAAGTAATAGCTTTGTTTTACTTAACTTCTAAATAATAATATAATAATAATATAGTGCTTTTCTATAGCGTCCTTCTCCGCTTACGTAGGCTCGGAACGCTTTATAAACGATTATAAACACACACAATAAACTACAAATCAAAACAACAAAAACAGTTCAGGCATACTAACTACAGTGTTTCACACAACGAACACATTCTGTTTACAGTAACACCATCCACAAATCACATGATGGGAAGCAAAGAAAAATTAACACTGATATGCCAAATTAAAAAGATAAGTTTTCAGGTTGGTTTTGAAGACTGAGAGTGTCGGGGATTGGCGAACATGGGGAGGTAGAGAGTTCCACACATGAGGGACCTGGTACTGAAAAGAACGAGCACATGCAGTCTTCAAGTTTATTCTCGGTTGGACCAGTAATTTCTTGAACAAGAACGTAGGCTACGGGAAGGGTTATGAGAGCAGAGACTGGAGGAGAGGTACAAAGGGTGTTTGTTGTCAAAGTGCTTGTATGCCAGGGTAGCCAGTTTATGTTCAATTCTTTGTTTGACAGAAAGCCAGTGGCGTGGTTTTAACAGAGGGGTAACATGGTCAGAACGTTTCTTGCGAAGAATTAATCTGGCTGCGTTGTTTTGAATGCGCTGAATGCGACATAGTTGATCTGAGGTGATGCCTGCAAGAAGCAAGTTGTAATAGTCAAAACGAGAAAGGATGCGAGAACAGTCAAGCTGTGCATTGGTCTTTTCTGTCACAATGGGAATTCTCTTGGCTTGACTTCGCGAACGAAGATTTTATAGGAGTTGCCCACGACGTCTGCAGGCTTGTTCGTGGCTGCGGAGGCCAATCCGAGACAGGGAGGTTCGACCGCAGTGGCTGCAGGGGAAGGTCTGGCCAGGGTTCTGAGCTGCGGCATCTCTGTTTTTTCTCCTGAGCCGCTTGTCCTTAAGGCTAGTTCTGCGAGAGTCCTCAAAGGAGACAGCTGCCTTGCAAATGGTGGAGCGCCAGGTGTCACGGTCCGCAGCAAGCGAAGACCACTGGTGGTGGTCGATTTGGCAGGCACTAAGTGACTTCTTGAGACAGTCTTTGTATCTCTTCTTTGGTGCCCCTCTGTCACGGTGTCCAGTAGCAAGCTCGCCGAACAGGGTGATCTTTGGTAGGCGATGATCCTCCATCCTGGAGACATGCCCCGCCCAGCGGAGCTGTGTCCGCAGCAGCAAAGCCTCGATGCTCACAGTTTCAGCCTGTTCAAGGACCTCGACGTTGGTGACATAGTCACTCCAGTGAATGCCCAGGATGGTACGCAGGCAGCGCTGGTGGAAGCGTTCAAGGAGTCGTAGTTGGCTGCGGTAGAGGGCCCAGGACTCGGAACCATACAGCAGGGTGGTGAGGACCACAGCTCTGTACACGCTGATCTTGGTGCCTGTTTTCAGCTGTTGATTGTGCCACACCCGCTTGAAAAGTCGCCCGAAAGCACTGTTCGCTTTTGCCAGCCTGCTGTCAAGCTCCTTGTCCAGCTTGGCGTCCGACGTGATAATGCAGCCAAGGTAAGTAAACTGGTGCACTGACTTTAGTTCAGACTCGCCAATGGTGATGTGAGGAGGGCGATACACTGTCTTGGGTGCCGGCTGATGGAGGACCTCTGTCTTTTTCAGACTGACCTCGAGTCCAAAGAGCTGGGCAGCATCTGCGAAGCAAGACGTGATGCGCTGCAGGGCTCTCTCTGTGTGTGCAACGAGGGCAGCATCATCAGCAAAAAGCAGCTCACGAATCAGTTGGTCTAGGGTTTTCGTGTGGGCCTGCAGTCGTCTGAGGTTGAACAGGCTGCCATCGAGACGATACCTGATGTACACTGCATCGTCATCATCGAGGTCCACTGTGGCCTGCTTCAACATCATGCTAAAAAAGATGGTGAAGAGGGTCGGTGCCAGCACGCAGCCCTGCTTTACGCCGTTGAGAATAGGGAATGGTTCTGAGAGGTCATTGTTGAGTCTGACCTGGCCTTGCTGGTCCTCGTGTAGCTGGACAATCATGTTGAGGAACTTTGGGGGACAGCCAAGTCGCTCCAGGATCTGCCACATGCCTTGCCTGCTCACAGTGTCGAACGCTTTTGTTAGGTCGACAAATGTTACGTACAGCCCTTTGTTCTGCTCGCGGCACTTCTCCTGTAGCTGTCTCAGCACAAAGACCATATCGGTGGTGCTCCTGTTTGCTCTGAAGCCACACTGGCCCTCTGGGAGTTGGTCTTCAGCGATGGCAGGTACCAGCCGATTCAGGAGCAGCCTTGCAAGGATTTTCCCAGCAATGGACAGCAGGGTAATTCCCCGATAGTTGGAACAGTCAGACTTCTCGGCTTTGTTCTTGTACAGGGTGATAACGACTGCGTCACGGAGATCTTTTGGTAGTGTTCCTTCCTCCCAGCAGCAGAGAAAGAGGTCATGGAGCTTGTTGTGCAGTGCTGTGCCTCCATGTTTCCAGATCTCTGGCGGTATTCCATCAATGCCTGCTGCTTTGCCACTCTTGAGCTGGTGGATGGCTGTGAGGGTCTCTTCAGCGGTGGGCGGTTCGTCCAATTCAACCTTTACTGGGAGGTGTGGGATTTGTAGGACGACTGCTTCTTGAACAGTGCGCTCAGCGCTGAAGAGGCTCTGAAAGTATTCCGACCAGCGGTTCAAGATGGAGGTATTATCTGTGAGGAGTGCCTGGCCATTCGCGCTTCGCAGGGGACTTTGTACCAGGTGCCTGGGGCCATACACTGCTTTCAGTGCTTCGTAGAAGCCCCTGTAGTCACCATTGTCAGCACAAAGCTGGGTCCTCTGTGCAAGTCTGGTCCACCACTCATTCTGGAGATCTCTGAGCTTGCGCTGGAGACTGCTGCAGACGAGGCGGAAGGCAGACTTCTTCACAGGGCAGGAAGGTTGGGCTAGGTGGGCCTGATGGGCGGCTCTTTTTTTTTGCTAGGTGTTCCTGGATCTCTACATCGTTTTCGTCAAACCAGTCTTTGTTCTTCTTTCTGGCGAAACCCAAGACTTCTGCAGAGGATTTTGCAATAGCAGTTTTCAGTTGTTCCCAAAGTGTTTCAGGGGAGGAGTCTACTGGGTCCGCTGTGTCTTTGAGCCTGCGCTGTAAATCTGTCTGAAAGGCAGCTTTCACATCGTCATGCTGAAGGCTGGCAACATCAAGCTTTTTCTTGGGGGGCCCCCATTTCTTGGGTTTTGGCTTGAAGTGGAGCCTGAGTTTGCAGCGGACAAGGCGGTGGTCAGTGTGGCACTCTGCGCTGGGCATCACTCTGGTGAGGAGGACGTCACTGCGGTCCCTCTGACGCACTAGGACATAGTCGATAAGGTGCCAGTGCTTGGAGCGAGGATGCATCCAGGTGGTCTTTCGACTGTCCTTTTGCTGAAAAGTAGTGTTGGTGATGACCAGTTGCTGCTCCGCACAGAACTCCAATAGTAGGCGGCCATTGTCATTGCAGTTCCCCACGCCATGCTTGCCGAGGACTCCTTTCCAGGCTTCAGAGTCCTGGCCCACTCTGGCGTTGAAGTCGCCAAGGATGATGACTTTGTCGTCTGCAGGGGTACTCTGTAGGAGGCTGCGCAGGTCAGTGTAAAACTTGTCCTTTTCAGCAGGCTCTGCCAGGAGGGTTGGGGAGTACACACTGAAAAGGGTGACGTACTGCTGGTGTCTCAGTGGGAGGCGCATGGACATGATGCGGTCTGAGTGGCCCGTTGGTAGGTTTTCCAGCTTAGTCGCAATGGATGTCTTGACCATGAAACCCACGCCTGAAAGCCTTCTGATGCAGGCCTGCCTGACCAGTAGAGGGTGTACCCAGCACCAAGTTCTTGGAGGCTGCCTTCGTCCGGAAGGCGTACTTCGCTGAGCGCGGCGATGTCGATGTTTAACCTCTGCAATTCATGGGCAATGAGGGCGGAGCGACGTTCAGGGCGTCCGCTGTCTGCTTTGTCGAGCATGGTTCGGACGTTCCAGCATGCTACGTTGAGTCCGGTCGTGGTCGTCATGAGAGTGGATCCGTTATTCTTTCTTGTTTTTTGACCGCAGGAGAAGATGCCCGTTGACCGCGGCTAGCCAACTGGGGTTGCGAGGGGACGAGCTTTGGTTAGGCCACCTTTTCTAGGCCCCTCTCCGTGTGGAGCAAGCAGTGTTGTCCCTAGAGAAGGCTGCTTGGTCGTTCAGGGTGTGCCGAGTGATGTTGTCATCCCCAGGTCAACATCAGGCGACCAATATCCTGAACCGCCTGCATGCAGGTTTGAGACTGCGGCTTCCAGTGACATCTTTCACCTGCCGTTTCGCCCCTCGCCCGTCGCTACAGGACTTGGAAAGGTCAGTGTCATGGTCCGTGGACGTTTCCTAAAGCCTGCGCGGTGGAGCTTTTTGGTGGAGTGCAGTGTGCGCAGTACTGGCCCCACCCTTTAAACCCTTGGTTCATCTGCCATGGCCTAGCAAGCTGGGACGATGGCATCGAGGTCCTCAGGTCGTAGGTTTTATATCAGACTGTCCTTGTCCTAGTCTCTGGCTCAAAAGCCTTCCCCGGAGACACGGGGGCTTTGATGTCAGGGGTTTCCTCCCTTAGCCTTTCCGCAGCCAAGCGGCCAGGCCTGCAAGGCAGCAGGCGACTCGTGGAGGGCGGGGTCGTCTATGTCCCGTGCAGATGTGAACATCTGCCCACTGCCCAACAATGGGAATTGATGATGCTGAATCTACGTAGTTTTAATAGGCAGTACGACTAATGTGGAAAACCTGCCTCTCTATAGACAAGGTAGAGTCGAGGTAAAAACCAAGATTCTTCAGCTCTGCTTTAAATTGAATTTCGTGGCCACCTATGATTATATGATCAATACAAGAGACAGAGGTACGAGCACCCATAACCATGCTTTCGGTTTTGTCATCATTCAATTTGAGCTTGTTAGAAGTCATCCAATCTTTAACTTTACTAATGCAGTTTTCCATGCTAGAGACAACAGTTTGGAAATTCTGAGTGATCCGCCTTGAGAAGCTGAGTGTCGTCAGCGTATTTGTGGAACTCAGAATTTGTTTTCTAATGATGTGAGACACGAGTTCAGTATATAGTGAGAAAAGCAGTGAACCCAGAGCCGATCACTGCGGTACACCGAACCTAAGCTGTACCGTCTGAGAAAGAGCACCATTGACGCTTACAGGCTGGTACCTGTCCTCAAGGTAGGACTTAAGCCATGCAAGTGCAACACCTGAAATGCCAAAGGAAAAATGCAAACGATCAAGAAGAACTGTGTGATCTAAGGTGTCAAAAGCTGCTGACAGATCTAAACGTGACAGTACAGACACATGTCCGACATCAGCATGAGTAAGCAGGGCGGTAAGCAGACTGATGTAACTCTAACAGGGCTACTCATATGATCAACCAATTGGCTGAGAACAACATTCTCCAAAACCTTGGACAGAAAAGGTAGGTTAGATACCGGTCTGTAATTTTTGAGTATGTTAGCATCTAGTCCAGCTTTTTTTCAACAGCGGGATCACTACAGCCTGCTTAAATTGCTAAGGGACGGACCCTGACATAGAGATGTGTTGATAATCCTGGTGATAACACCAACCTATAGTCATGGCATCATTTGAATGATGGTCAAGATGTCAGCCTCAGGTCTATGCATTTGCAATGTCATGTGATACGAAAGTGTGTGTATGTGGTTGTTTGCGTGTGTGCGTGCGTGTGTGTTGTGCGCGTGGTATACGGTAGCGTCGTCTCAGTTAATTTTTAAGGACGTTTTCTTTCTAATTGGATATCAACATTACATATGGTTGTGATGTTATGTATGTGCACATACTCACTGTAATCGATCGGTGTGTTCTAGTCAGTCAAATGTATTTATTTGTTTTATGTTTACAACTGTTGTTTTTCCAACTGTTTTATAAAATTTCCTCTGCAAACAAATTTCCCATCTTGGGACAATAAAGGTATTCGTATTCGTATTCGTGAACATGACTTCAGTAGGTTCGTGGCATGGGATCAAGAGAACAAGATTTTGCTGGAGAGGACAAGATAAGCTTTTTCACGCTTTCCTCTATAGGAGGAGTGACATTGTAAAGCGAGGGACCACTGTGAGAGACACGGGTCGCACTGCCGGAAGAACAATCATGTTCTTCACGAATTGTGGCAGTTTTAGGGTCAAAGAATGTACAGAGCTGGTCGGGAAGTTCATCGGATGGGATGTTACTTGGAAAAACTAGATCAGATGGCTTCCAGAGCAGTTCATTGGTGATAATAATAATAATAATAATAATAATAATAATAATAATAATAATAACTGTATTTATAATGAAAATGTACATGTGACGGCCAGAAGTACAGTCCTCGAGCTTGCGGCAAAAAAAAAACGTTTTTTGGGTCGCAAGCTGTGAGGACTTCAGTATCGAGCGCTGCTTCACACAATCTGTCTATGATAGTAAGACCACTGGATTTCCACTGTATTTCTGCACGCCTGAGCTCGCGCTTGGTGTCTTTAAGTTCTGTAGTAAGCCATGGGGCAGGAGGACGAGCAGTAACACGTCTTGTGGTGAGCGGAGCGTGCTTATCCACGACATCAGAATCAGCTGTTGTATGTATCCAACAGTTCATGCTCTGCACAGCCGACCAACTCAGTGTCACAAGCATGCCTCACATAGCAAAAATTATCCATGTTGATGCGTCGGATGTTTCTAAAGGTGACAGCGCGTTTGACGTGATCGGGGCAAGCCAGATGAAGACTGAAGAAAATAGTTCTGTGGTCAGACAGCAGTGAATCAGAAACTACAACCTCGTGTACAGGAGAAGTAGTCTCCCTTGTGATGAGCAGATCCAAGGTTTGTCCACGTCTGTGAATTGGGCCCTGGATATGTTGTTGCAGGTCATGGTCGGCGATCAGTGAGCATAAACGCTGTGAATCTGTGTCTGATGAGAGTTCATATTGAAAGTTAAAATCACCAAGGATGACTGGCTCATAATTTACAGTTAATGCAACAGCTCGAGTTTAGAAAATACAAAATAAGCGAGGGGTCAATTTGTTTTGTCTATTCGGAGTTGGGCGGTATACAACAATCAGAGACACGTGGTGTTGCCGCTGAAGGTTACCTGGATCCCATCCCTACCCAACTTCTCTTTGATTGTATTGACATAGTCCTCCCTACCATCACTTTCCTGGTCAATGACTCTTTGTCCTCTGGTATTTTCCCTGCGGTTTACAAATCAGCCATCGTCAAACCCCTGCTTTAAAAGCCCAGTCTTGACCCTGAAATCTGAAAAAACTTCAGGTCTGTCTCAAATCTGCCCTTCCTATCCAAGCTCATTGAAAGGATTGTTCTCTCCCAGCTCCTTGACCATGTGAATGCTTACAGTCTTCTTCCTGTTTGCCAGTCAGCGTATCGGCCCGGGCATTCCACTGAGACTGCTCTCCTCAAGATTGTGAATGACATGCTTAGGACAATTGATGATGGACATGTCTCTGTTCTAGCCTTGCTCAATCTGACATGACAGCCGCCTTCGATACAATAGACCATGAGATCCTTCTGCACCGACTTCATTCCACGTTTGGCATCACGGGTAGTGTCTTGTCCTGGTTCAGATCTTACCTGACTGATCGTCATCAGACTGTTGTCATTAACAGCTACCAGTCGAGTCCTTCTCTACTGCGCTTTGGGGTCCAGCCTCTCTCCAGTGTAATTGAGAGATTCTCGGTTTCCCACCATGGCTTTGCCGATGACTCCCAGCTGTACAAACACGCTACTCCCGACCAAGTCCCTAGCGCCATCCTAAGCCTTCAGAACTGTAGCGCCATCCTAAGTCTTCAGAACTGTATCATTCTGTGATGTCAAAGAGTGGATGTCATCAAACAAACTTCAACTTAATGATGATAAAACTGAGTCTCATAATCAAACACCCCAGATTGACCAGTTCACTTTTCTTCCCCACGTCCATGGCCATAGGAACCAGCATCATCAATTTATGACACACCGCCAAGAATCTTGGAGTAACCCTGGAGGAAACTGTCCATGAACCAACAGATTGTCAACACCTGTCGCACAGCCTACATGGAGCTCCGTCGCATTTCTTCTATCAGACACTAATTGACCATCGAAGCCACAAAAACCCTCATCTGTGCATTTGTTCTTTCCAAGCTGGACTATTGTAATTCACTGTATGCAGGTTGTCCCAAATATCAGATTGACAGGCTTAAAAAAGTTCAGAATTCTGCTGCGAGGCTCATCAGCAAAAAAGCGCAAAACTGATCATATTACACCTGTAATTAAATCCCTCCACTGGCTCCCTGTGGCTGCAAGAATTCAGTATAAACTTTCTTCTGTCTGCTTCAGCTGCATTTCCACATCAAGCCCCCCGTTCCTGTCCTCTCTCCTGCAGCTGTACACTCCCTCAAGACAACTCAGATCCTCTGCTGACAGCCGTATTTTGCGTGTACCTTTTGTCCGTACCAAGTCTTTTGGCCAGCGGTCTTTTTCATATCTTGGGCCGCTGTACTGAAACGAACTCCCCTCCCATGTCCGCCACACTGCTTCAAAAGACGTTTTTAAATCTGCGCTAAAAACACACCTTTTCCAACTCCACTGATTAATCATTGACTGCTGAGGATTCTGTTGTAATTTTGCTGTGGTGCCTGGAATGTGTGTGTGTGTGTGTGTGTGCGTGCGTGCGTGCGTGCGTGCGTGCGTGCGTGTTTAATATTGTGTACAGTTTTTGTAATTGTATTTTTGAATTTGTAAGGCGCCTAGACCTCTACCTGAGGTTAGGCGCCATAGAAATCATTATTATTATTATTATCTCCACCGCCTTGAAGGTGCTGAACGACAGATGTTTGCATGAGACACAGTCATGCAGGGACTTTTTGCCGATCATAGCTATAAGTTTTTGTTTGTTTGTTTTTTCTTTTTCCGCTGTCCCATGAGGGATTAATAAAGTATTATTGTATTGTATTGTATTATTGTATTGTATTGTATTGTATTGTATTGTATTGTATTGTATTGTATTGTACCACCACGACCACAACGTGGAAATGACTGAAGGAAATACCCAGGAGAGGTCATCTCGGCCATGCAAGGCTCATTACCCACTTCTTGCAGCTAAGTCTCAACAAGCAGCAAGAACAAGTCCAGTTTGTGATCAATCACATAGTCACTTATCTCGGATGTTTGTTTGTTTGTTTGTTTGTTTTCTGGAGGACTGAGTATTAAAACATGCCAGAGACAGAAGGATGTGGCTTGCTTAGATGACAAGTAGCGGACGATTGGAAAGGGGATCCGGTTTCCAGAGAGCCTCGATTTCCTGTGGAGTGCAGATTCAGAACCGGTGACGACGCATGCCTGGAGCTACACACGGCTCTCGGGGGTAGGGGAGCACATGAATCTCTGAAAAAGGCATTTGCATGGAAGTGCACACAGTCCTGGTGGGAAGGGTTGCGTGTGGAGCAGCAGGAGTATAATCTGGAGAAGTTGCTTCGTGAAGGGTGTGTGGAGCCACCGTGGATAGGTAGGCAGGTGAAGCACTGGGGTGCAGCCTGGAGATAACACACACATGTGTGTGGGAGAATACCCAGCCCTGGGGGAGGGGGGAGGGGGTAGGAAGGCACTAGAAACTAGAGGTGTCATGATGACAGGTATGGGACGCCCCTGCCTGCGCCGTCCTTCTCAGAAAGGCCGCTTCCTCTTCGGTCTGTTTACACAGTGAGGCTCAGAAGGAAGGATGTGAAGATCAAGGGCCCTCAGGTGTGCACACACGTCTGGGGAAGGGGTCCCAGTAGCTCTCCACTCTATCAGTTTCTGTCTGTCATAGCACAATACACGTGAGGAGGGAAGACTGAGTGAAAACTCAGCAAGCAGACATGGTTGTACAGTATACTGCAAACTGTCAATTTAACAGCACAACTTTAAGAAAAATGGCAAGTCCAGCTGCTCTTATCTCTAAACGAAGATGTAGATAAAAATTACACCAAATTGACCATGGAGTCATGATGAAGAAGTCTATGCAAAAATTAAATCCATCACATGAAGAAAAACTATGAAAATAAGCAAAAACTGGAGAGCCCATTCATTCAAGCCTACACAGCGAATGAACAGTACTCACCCTGTTATGGATTATTTAGAGCAGAAATATTCATTATTACGCGTAGATCTGAAGGCGTTATACGAAAATGTGTACGTTTCTGTGTTAGGTGATGTAAATAAGTCAAACTTTGAACATGTTACAACTGAAAAATCGGACATTTCTCTAAAGCTGTCAATACATACTGTAGAGCTGTAGTGTCCTCCCTGTGGGAGCAGTCCTTTATCATGCGGGGAGCTTTGGTGGTTCGTGACAGAATCAGAAAAAAATGGTAACAAACACAGAAGTATGCCCAGGAGTATGCAATACGTTCTTTCCAAACGGAATGTCATACGACTGATTATGGATTTTGACTAACTTGACCGAATGCTACCAACACAAAGGCAAAAAGAAAGAAAAACAAGCAAATGTATCGATCAGCAAATAAAATCTACATACCCCAGTATCAAACAAGAGTTCAAAGATTGTTTGTTAGATGGAAATGGCCAGATTATCTCCTTCCCACTGCTCCTTCTATCCAGCAACAAACAGGATGTGTAGACAGAGACAAAAGGAAAGAAAGAGCTCACGCATGTGAACCATTGGAATTTTGCTCTCTGTGCTATTAAAACATCCTCGTGCAATAGTCGACCGTCAGGTAAACATGTTATGCAGACTGTGAAATGCTGATGGGCACGAAATGCGCTCCCGTTATGTGCAAAATCTGTCATCACAGTAACATGTTAAAGCGACCTACTAAAGACAGTAAAAGTTAAATAATTTGCAATATCTCCTTTATCAATATTCCTAGTGTGTCTAACAATAATGCTGGGCATAATGGGCCAAATTAAATTATCATGTGTGCATGTCGTAAAATTAAATACGTTTCTTCTTTTCTTCTCCTTTGTACACAGGAGACTTCATTTCTCAGGTACAAATGCTTACTCACATGGATTGTGAAAAGAATGGTAAAAACGTTTTAGCTGAGGCAAGACAACATTGATAACCCGTTGGAATATTTTATCAATCAAAACCTGCCATTGAGCAGTGAGTTAGTTATTTGGCTCTAACGCGGAGCAGGCGACTAATGCCAACTGCAATAGAGCAGATCGCTTTACATAATGCTATTCTGATGCCGCGTTACAGTACGCCGAGCCTCTTATTTTGTGACGCAAAATCTGCAAACAACTCTAGATCTGGAGCCTTCTAACTCCTAAAACAGTGTTAAAAGTGAAAATTTACAAACGTTTTATAAAAAATGGTGTTTAGCGCACTTAGATGCGATGCACGACAGACTTCTAAATTGTAAAACAGTTTTTAAAAGTGAAAATTAAAAATCGTTTTTTAAAAATCGTGCTTAGCGCGCTTAGATGCGATGCCCGGAACGTTTAACACTGTTTTAGCGACGATTTTCGCTTGTAACTTTAGAAGTGCTCGGAGCTATTCTAAACGCGCTAAAACGCTTTTAAAGTGAATGGGCGCCATGTTTAGTCAGCCGCTGCATTGATTTCGACAACATCAGCAAAGAAAAGAGAGATCGCTGCATCCTGTGACGGAATATAACGACGATAAACATCGGTATCAGCGTTTGAGATTTGCTGAGAAGTGCTGAAAAGCTTTGGGAAGTGAAATATTGTCAGAAAGATCGGCGGAGGTCAGCCGGCGTAAAACAACCTGACTTTGTATATAATTATAATAAGCTCGATTACCATCAATGACACAATGATCAGCGCCCCCCGCTCATCTCAGCGTCCGACCCCCAAGCCTAGAATCCACTGACCACCACCACCACCTCCACCCCAACTACCCAGACCCTACAGCCAGCGACGGTTCCTCCGGCCACCACCACCCCCGCCACCACTCATACAAGACCTTTTAGAGTGACGGCACCACCACCAGCCGCTGCGCGACGGAGCGACAGACAGACTGTACCCCCCCCCCCCTGCCCCTCCTCCTCCCACCCACCCCCCCCCCCCTCCCGGACGAAATCAGCGAGAGCTGGAAGTCCCTGTCCCGTCAAAAATAGCATAGCATAGCAATGACACAATAGCGCAGTCGGTAAGGCTCGCGGTCACAAATGTCACTTTTGAAATAACGACTGGCGTGGTTCGAGCCTTTCCGTTTTTTTTTTTTTTATGCTGCACGTATTTTATTATTTCCATATTCCTCCAGCAGTACTGCTTTCTCTGCCGGGAAAAGTTTTTTTTTTTTTTTTAAATTCTGGGTGTGTGGAAATAGTCTCCGCCGGACTTGGAGCAGCCATCTTGGCCGGAATTGAACTGACGTCTTTTGACGCAATAAAGTTAATTGACGTAAATCTTATAGGTGTTACTTGTTTTTCTTACGAACTTTCAGTTCGTCAGCTATTGTTTCACGTCATACCTTCAGTTGCATCCTCATTATCAGAAAAAAAAATAAGTTGCAAATTGTGTAATTGTTTCTGTATATATTCTGAATATTACTAAATTGTGGTTTAATTGTCTTTGCTATTCGTGTTTCTTTTTCATAGGGATTTACTCTCCATACTAGTGATCAGGCAGTGGGCAGATGTTCACATTTGCACGGGACATAGACGACCCCGCCCTCCACGAGTCCCCTGCTGCCTTGCAGGTTAGGTTTTGTATAACCAAAGGCTGCCTGCTGCCTTGCAGGCTTGGCCGCTTGGCTGCGGAAAGGCTCAGGGAGGAAAACCCTGACCTCAAAGCCCCCGTGTCTCCGGGGAAGGTTTTTGAGCCAGAGACTAGGACAACGACAGTCTGAAATAAAACCTACGACCCGAGGACCTCGAAGCCACCGTCCCAGCTTACTAGGCCATGGCAGACGAACCAAGGGTTCAAAGGGTGGGGCCAGTGCTGCGCACACTGCACTCCACCAAAAAGCTCCACCGCGCAGGCTTTAGGAAACGTCCACGGACCATGACACAGACCATTCCAAGTCCTGTAACGACGGGCGAGGAGCGAAACGGCAGGTGAAAGATGTCACTGGAAGCCGCAGTCTCAAACCTGCATGCAGGCGGTTCAGGATATTGGTCGCCTGGGGATGACAATGTCACTCGGCACACCCTGAACGACCAAGCAGCCTTCTCTAGGGACAGCACTGCTTGCTCCACACGGAGAGGGGCCTAGAAAAGGTGGCCTAACCAAAGCTCATCCCCTCACAACCCCAGTTGGCTAACCGCGGTCAACGGGCATCTTCTCATGCGGTCAGAAAACAAGTAAAAACAATGGATCCACTCTCATGACGACCACGACCGGACTTAATATAGCATGCTGGAACATCCGAACCATGCTCGACACAGCAGACAGCGGACGCCCTGAACGTCGCTCCGCCCTCATTGCCCATGAAGTGCGGAGACTTAACATCGACATCGCCGCGCTCAGCGAAGTACGTCTCCCGGACGAAGGCAGTCTCCAAGAACTTGGTGCTGGCTACACCCTCTACTGGTCAGGCAGGTCTGCATCAGAAAGACGGCTCTCAGGCGTGGGCTTCCTGGTCAAGACCTCCATTGCGACTAAACTACAAAACCTACCAACCGGTCACTCAGGCCGCATCATGTCCATGCGCCTCCCATTGAGACACCAGCAACACGTCACCTTTTTCAGTGTGTACTCCCCAACCCTCCTGGCAAAGCCTGCAGAAAAGGATAAGTTCTACGCTGACCTGCGCAGCCTCCTACAGAGCACCCTTGCAGACGACAAAGTCATCATCCTTGGCGACTTCAACGCCAGAGTGGGCCAGGACTCTGAAGCCTGGAAAGGAGTCCTCGGCAAGCACAGCGTTGGGAACTGCAATGACAATGGCCGCCTACTGTTGGAGTTCTGTGCAGAGCAGCAGCTTGTTATCACCAACACCACTTTCCAACAAAAGGACAGTCGAAAAACCACCTGGATGCATCCTCGCTCCAAACACTGGCACCTTATCGACTATGTCCTAGTGCGTCAGAAGGACCGCAGTGACGTCCTCCACACCAGAGTGATGCCCAGCGCAGAGTGCCACACTGACCACCGCCTCGTCCGCTGCAAACTCAGGCTCCACTTCAAGCCAAAACCAAAGAGAAAGGAGGGGCCCCCCAAGAAAAAGCTTGATGTTGCCAGCCTTCAGCGTGACGACGTGAAAGCGGCCTTTCAAACAGATTTACAGCGCAGGCTCAAAGACACAGCTGACCCAGCAGACTCTTCCCCTGAAACACTCTGGGAACAACTGAAAACTGCTATTGCAAAATCCTCTGTTGAAGTCTTGGGCTTCGCTAGAAAGAGGAACAAAGACTGGTTTGACGAAAACGACGTGGAGATCCAGGAACTCCTAGCAAAAAAATAGAGCCGCCCACCAGGCCCACCTAGCCCAGCCCTCATGCCCTGTGAAGAAGTCTGCCTTCCGCCTCGTCTGCAGCAGTCTCCAGCGCAAGCTCAGAGATCTACAGAATGAGTGGTGGACCAGACTCGCACAGAGGACCCAGCTTTGCGCTGACAACGGTGACTACAGGGGCTTCTACGAAGCACTAAAAGCAGTGTATGGCCCCAGGCACCTGATACAAAGTCCCCTGCGAAGCGCTGATGGACAGGCACTCCTCACAGATAATACCTCCATCTTGATCCGCTGGTCGGAATACTTTCAGGACCTCTTCAGCGCTGAGCGCACTGTTCAAGAAGCAGTCATCCTCCAAATCCCACACCTCCCAGTAAAGGTTGAATTGGACGAACCGCCCACCGTTGAAGAGACCCTCACGGCCATCCACCAGTTAAAGAGTGCCAAAGCAGCAGGCATTGACGGAATCCCACCAGAGATCTGGAAACATGGAGGCCCTGCACTCCACAACAAGCTCCATGACCTCTTTCTCTGCTGCTGGGAGGAAGAAACACTACCAAAGGATCTCCGCGATGCAGTCGTCATCATCCTCTACAAGAACAAAGGAGAGAAGTCTGCCTGCTCCAACTACCGTGGAATTACACTGCTGTCCATTGCCGGAAAAATTCTTGCAAGGCTGCTCCTGAATCGGCTGGTACCTGCCATCGCTTGTACCTGCCAGAGGGCCAGTGTGGTTTCAGAACCAACAGGAGCACCACCGACATGGTCTTTGTGCTGAGACAGCTTCAGGAGAAGTGCCGCTAGCAGAACAAAGGGCTGTACATAACGTTTGTCGACCTAACAAAAGCGTTCGACACTGTCAGCAGGCAAGGCATGTGGCAGATCTGTGAGCGACTTGGCTGTCCCCCAAAGTTCCTCAGCATGACCATCCAGCTACACAAGGACCAGCAAGGCCAGGTCAAACTAAACAATGACCTCTCAGAACCATTTCCCATTTCCAACGGTGTGAAGCAGGGCTGCGTGCTGGCACCGACCCTCTTTACCATTCTTTTTAGCATGATGTTGAAGAAAGCCACAGTGGACCTCGACGATGATGATTCAGTGTACATCAGATATCGTCTCGATGGCAGTCTGTTCAACCTCAGACAACTGCAGGCCCACACCAAAACCCTAGACCAACTGATTCGTGAGCTGCTCTTTGCTGACGACGCTGCCCTCGTTGCACACAGCGAGAGAGCCCTGCAGCGCATCACGTCCTGCTTCGCAGATGCTGCCCAGCTCTTTGGACTCGAGGTCAGTCTGAAAAAGACAGAGGTCCTCCATCAGCCGGCACCCAAGGTAGAACATCGCCCTCCCACATCTCCATCGGCGAGTCTGAACTGAAATCAGTGCACCAGTTTACCTACCTTGGCTGCATCATCACGTCAGACGCCAAGCTGAACAAGGAGCTGGACAGCATGCTGACAAAAGCGAACAGCGCTTTCGGGCGTCTATACAAGCGGGTGTGGCACAATCAACAGCCGAAAACAGGCACCAAGATCAGCGTGTACAGAGCTGTCGTCCTCACCACCCTGCTATATGGTTCCGAGTCCTGGGCTCTCTACCGCAGCCAACTACGACACCTCGAACGCTTCCACCAGCGCTGCCAGCGTACCATCCTTGGCATTCACTGGAGTGACTGTGTCACAAATGTTGAGGTCCTTGAACAGGCAGAAACTGTGAGCATCGAGGCTTTGCTGCTGCGGACACAGCTCCGCTGGGCTGTGCACGTCTCCAGGGTGGAGGATCATCGCCTACCCAAGATCACCCTGTTCGGCGAGCTCACCACTGGACACAGAGACAGAGGGGCACCAAAGAAGTGATACAAAGACTGTCTCAAGAAGTCACTTAGTGTCTGCCTAATCGACCACCGCCAGTGGTCTTCACTTGCTGTGGACCGCGACACCTGGCGCTCCATCAGCTACAAGGCAGCCGTCTCCTTTGAGGACTCTCGCAGAGCTAGCCTTAAAGACAAGCGGCTCAGGAGAAAGAACAGAGATGCCACAACTCAGAACCCTGACCAGACCTCCCTCTGCAGCCACTGCGGTCGTACCGGCCTGTCCCAGATTGGACTCCGCAGTCACGAGCATGCCTGCAGACGCCGTGGGCAACCCCTATAGAATCTTCGTTCGCGAAGTCAAGCCAAGAGAGAGTGATCATAAATCTTTACTGCGAATGAACTATTCAAGAAACCCTCTGCCCACTGAGCACCGGCCTCCATGTGGCGTGGGTGGGTGGTCCCCTCAGTCCCTGACTGAGTGGGCTATCAGAGGGGTGCCATCTTTGTCCAGGATTAGGACTTGATGTCAGCAGATATGTTGTTCAGTCTTTTTCACTGGTCCGGTTTTTAAGGAGCTGTGCTAACCCAGGTCCTACCATGTTGGATTGGTCCTTACAAATACTCGTGAGCTTTTGGTCCTTTGGATCCCAAGTGTTTGCCGTGCTTGGAGACCCGTGTCGGGGGAGAATAGGATCCTGGTGGCTGAAACACTCCACTTTGGCCTTGACTTCTGCCTAAACGGGAGGCTAGTTGTACCGGCCTAGTCAATCGGCTCTTGTCACGTTGAGTCCTATCCCATTGTTGACATGCAGGCTGATATACGGAGCATCATGCTATAGCCTCTGCTGCTGATTAGGTGCTCTACGCCTGTATTCCCCTGCATTCAACCGTGTGATAGAAGGCGGTGGCTCAGACGGTTCAATCGGGCTTATCCCCTTGAGTATATCTTTCGGGCAGTCTCCATTGTGTGTCGGCTGGAGACCCGCCGACAGTTGCACTTTCCCTTGTTGGGCTCGGTGGCGGGCGGGGACCCCCGGGGGATGAGTATCTCTACTATTATAATATGGGAAAAAAAAACAAAAAAAAAGTAAACTTGCACAGAAGCGGCGCATAGCCACTGACATTGAACATGACAGTGACTCGGACTGTGAGGAAGCGACGCCTCAAGCGTCGGCCGTATGGCCTCGCTTTCTCATTGTTTATAGCAAGATGAAAGACAAACCTGTTTCCAAGCTACATCCATTTCAGGTGGGGGAGACCCTCAGGAGCCGTGTTGGCAGGCCTGACGCCCAGATCCTCAGATCTGGTGACTTGCTGGTGGAGTGCCGTACCCGGGCACACTCCAGCGGGCTGCTGAGGCTCTCTTCCATTGGAGACACTCCAGTGGAGGTTACACCGCACAATACTATGAATTCTTCAAGAGGAGTAATCAAAGATCAAGCTTTGGCAGAACTGTCAGAAGATGAACTCGTACGGCACCTTAAGTCTCAGGGGGTCACTTACGTCAGGCGCTTCGCTCCCAGACGAGGTGGTGGGGAGATCCGTGCTTTAAGTGCCAAAAGTATGGCCATGGGCAGAAGACATACCGCCAGGCAGAGGCTTCATGCGCCCGTTGCACTAAGCCCGGGCACTCTGCTGAGTCTTGCACATCCACCCCCCTCTGTGTGAATTGCCAGGGGGCGCATATGGCTTCCGATAAGAAATGCCCTCGTTGGATATCGGAAAGCAAGATTCAGCAGGTGCGTGTGGAGAGGGGCTGTCCTTTCTGGATGCTAAAAAACTGGTTGAAGGCCCTGGTGCAGCGGCGGCTGCCCCAACCTCAAACACCTTCGTGTATACTTTCAGTGCAGCGGTGGCAGGCAAGCGCTCCACCAAAGACTTTTCATGTCAACTTCTTGGTTGGGGGCGGAGCCTCGGCTCCTCTCGCCCCTGGAGAGTAACCCTCCTCCGGTGGTGACGAGGAGCCAGGGAACGCAGAATGCGGACACTGCCGGTCCGGTTGTGCCGCCTTCTGTTGCCCCTAAACCTCAGCCCCCACCCAAACCTGTTAGTCTGTCAACTCCAAAGGCTTCTGGCTCTGGTCAGCCTTCTAAGGCCGCCAACTAGCGGCAGGAACGCTGCCCAGGACCAGAAGTCTAAGAAATCTATGGGACCGCTGGGCGCGCGGGCCCAGAAGGGGAACACTGATGTCCCCCTTCAAAACAAATATGCTGCACTGGAGAAGCGGATGGACGGGGTGGAAGTTGTCGTTGCTGATGTCGGGAGCCGCCCCCCCCCCCCCCCATCCCCCTCTATTTCTTCAACTCCTTCCAAGGCAAAGGAAAAAGGGGGAAAAAACTCTTCACCCCCAGATAAGACATAATCATGTACTCTCTGCTTCAGTGGAATTGTCGTGGTTTTCAAGCTAACTTTGAGGAATTACGTCTTTTAGTCACGTTCTATATCCCCACCCGGGTCTGCCCTGGGGGACTTGGGTGGGGTTAACTACTTTTTAGTTCTCAGGGTCACCCTGGTCAGCCCCACAGGGTGGGTTTTCCCTTCTATTCTGGGGCATGTGTTTCTGTCTACCCTTGGTCCATTCACCTGTATTTTCCTTTTTTAAGCTATCTCTACTGTCTGCGCTGCCCGTAGCTCTTGATATTGGATGTGTGTTGCTAAATGGTCCTAGATTTATTTAGGCCCGATGTCGTAGGTTTATTTAATGTATTGGACCGGCTGGCGACATACATTCAATATTCTGTTTAGTTTTTTTTTCACAAGTAGTGCAGGCACGTCCTGAGAAAGTCTTGTTGCTGTCGGGACGTTAAGCAATGTACAATCAATCAATCAATCACGTTCTATAACCCCAACCCCTCAGTAATATCTCTTTAGGAGACTTACCTGAAGACTTCTGACCCTGTGTCCTTTAATGCTTTTAACGTTATACATAAAGGCTCAGATTCGGAGAGGCGCTCGGGTGGAGTGGCTCTTCTCATTAGTAGCCAAATTTTATGTAGCCCCGTTAGCATCGACACCTGTCTTCAGGCTGTCGCAGCTCGGGTTACCTTGAAGAAGATCATAACCATATGCAGTATTTACCTGCCACCATCCCTGCGGGTCTGTAGTAATGACATTTTTAACTTAGTAGCTCAACAGCCTTTATTCTCATGGGGGATTTTAACAGTCACTCTCACCTTTGGGGTAGTGACCACTATGATGGCAGAGGTCAGATGTTAGAAGATGTTTTTCTCAACTTAACCTATGTGTCTTTAACGATGGCTCACCTACACACTCTAACTCGGATTCATGATCTAGTTCTGTTCTATACCTCACTGTGTGTGATCCTTGTCTCATGCTGGACTTTGATTGGAAGGTTCATGACGACCTGTGTGGTAGTGACCACTTCCCCATAGAACCCCACCCGGGTCTGCCCTGGGGGACTTGGGTGGGGTTAGGTACTTTTTAGTTCCCAGGGTCACCCTGGTCAGCCCCACAGGGTGGGTTTTTCTCTCTATTCTGGGGCATGTGTTTCTGTCTACCCTTTGTCCATTCACCTGTATTTGCCTTTTTAACACTCTCCCTACTGTCTGCACTGCCTGTAGCTCTTGATATTGGATGTGTGTTGCTAAATGGTCTTAGCTTTATTTAGGCCCCATGTGTTAGGTTTATTTAATGTATTTGACCGGCTGGCGACATACATTCAATGTTCTGTTTAGTTTTTTTTTTTTCACAAGCAGTGCAGGCACGTCCTGAGAAAGCCTTGTTGCTGTCGGGACGTTAAGCAGTGTACAATCATACCTAATCAAACACTTCCCCATAGTCCTGTCATCGGTCAGCTGTGAGGAGGATTTGCCAGTGGGGTGCTGGAATCTCAAGAAAGCTCACTGGCCTCTGTTCGCCTCCCTCTGTCAGTCTCGTCTGACAGAGGAGGTGGTCATGTCAGCTAAAGAACCTGCTTTTTGTTTTACTTGTATTTTGTTGGACGTAGCAGGGGAAACCATCCCTAGAACTTCCGAATCACTCCCTCGGAAGCCGAGAGTACCATGGTTCAATGAAGAGTGCCGTAAGGCCCATAAAACGCGCAAATCTGCTCAGCGACGTGCTTTTTGTAATCCGTCGCAAGCTAATATTTTAACCTTTAAAAGACAGAATGCAAAAGCCCGGTACAGTTTTAAACGTGAACGCCGTGCTTCATGGAGACGCTTCGTTTCCTCTTTACCTTCTAGGACTCCGTCCCAAAAAGTCTGGAAGTCTGTTCGAAGAATTAGGGGCAGGGGTGGCTCGGCTTCTGTCGGCCATCTTAGAGATATGTAAGATCCAAAGTCTGCAAAATGATCTCCGAATCTAAACGCAAACACCTTCAAAACCAAATCCTGGAATCCACTTCTTCCAAAACCCTCTACGCCACCATGAACACACTCCTAGGCACTTCTAAAGACTCTCCTCTCACCAACACACACAGCAAAGAAGAACTCCCGTCTGCTTTCTCTACCTATTTTTCGGACAAAATCCAAAATCTGCGCGACACACTCGACACCCTGCCTCCTCCGCCTTGCCCTCCCGAACCCCACCCGGGTCTGCCCTGGGGGACTTGGGTGGGGTTAGGTATTTTTTAGTTTCCAGGGTCACCCTGGTCAGCCCCACAGGGTGGGTTTTTCTCTCTATTCTGGGGCATGTGTTTCTGTCTACCCTTTGTCCATTCACCTGTATTTGCCTTTTTAAAACTCTCCCTACTGTCTGCACTGCCTGTAGCTCTTGATATTGGATGTGTGTTGCTAAATGGTCTTAGCTTTATTTAGGCCGCATGTGTTAGGTTTATTTAATGTATTTGACCGGCTGGCGACATACATTCAATGTTCTGTGGGTTTTTTTTCACAAGCAGTGCAGGCACGTCCTGAGAAAGCCTTGTTGCTGTCGGGACGTTAAGCAATGTACAATAAATCAATCAATTTATTTAATGTATTTGACCGGCTGGCGACATACATTCAATGTTCTGTTTAGTTTTTTTTTTCACAAGCAGTGCAGGCACGTCCTGAGAAAGCCTTGTTGCTGTCGGGACGTTAAGCAATGTACAATCAATCAATCATTGCCCTCCCGACCCCACCTTTTCCGGCACTCCCCTCTCGTCCTTCCGCCCCGTCTTTCAGGATGAAGTCCTCAAGACCATAAAGTCCATGCCCTTCAAAACCTGCGAACTTGACCCCCTCCCAGCTTCTCTCTACCGTGACGGCCTTCCAAGACTTCTGCCCTTCATTACCGACATCATCAACACATCTCTAGAAAACGGCTCCGTCCCCGATATCTTCAAGTCCGCCATCGTCCGTCCTCTCCTCAAAAAACACAACCTCGACCCAAACGAACTCAAGAACTATCGCCCAATCTCCAATCTCTCTTTCCTGTCCAAGCTTCTTGAGAAGGTTGTTCTCAATCTGCTCAACCTCCACCTCACCGACAACAACCTCCTCAGTCCATTCCAGTCTGCCTATCGCAAACATCACAGCACTGAAACATCCCTTTTACATATCTTAAACGAGCTGCTTCTCTCCACCGACTCGGGCAACATCTCCCTTCTTACACTACTCGATCTCTCTGCCGCCTTTGACACTATAGACCACGCTATCCTCCTCCACCGACTCCACCACTCCTTCGGCATCACTGACTCTGCTCACTCCTACCCCACCCGGGTCTGCCCTGGGGGACTTGGGTGGGGTTAGGCATTTTTTAGTTCCCAGGGTCACCCTGGTCAGCCCCACAGGGTGGGTTTTCCTCTCTATTTTGGGGCATGTGTTTCTGTCTACCCTTTGTCCATTCACCTGTATTTGCCTTTTTAAAACTCTCCCTACTGTCTGCACTGCCTGTAGCTCTTGATATTGGATGTGTGTTGCTAAATGGTCTTAGCTTTATTTAGGCCCCATGTTGTAGGTTTATTTAACGTATTTGACCGGCTGGCGACATACATTCAATTTTCTGTTTAGTTTTTTTTCACAAGCAGTGCAGGCACGTCCTGAGAAAGCCTTGTTGCTGTCGGGACGTTAAGCAATGTACAATCAATGTACAATCAATCTGCTCACTCCTGGTTTCTCTCCTACCTCTCCGACAGACAGCAGTCCGTCACCATCAACGGCGTCTCTTCCAACCCGGTAACGCTCTCCTGCGGAGTTCCACAGTGATCCGTCCTGGGCCCGGTCCTTTTCACACTCTACACCTCTCCTCTGTCCAACATCATCCAGTCTCACCGCATACACCACCACCTCTACGCTGACGACTCACAACTGCAAGACAAAGACAAACTCGACAACACTCAGTCACTACTGACTCGCACGGCTGACTGCTACGAAGATGTGAAAAACTGGATGACAGCAAACAAGCTGAAACTGAACGACGACAAAACGGAAGCCATGCTGGTAGGCACTCGCCAGAAACTCTCCCAGCTCCCTCCCTCTCTCCACCTTCAACTCGATAGCACCCCCATCTACCTCTCTGACTCAGCCAAGAACCTCGGCGTCATCCTCGATTCCTCTCTGTCCATGACCAGCTTCGTCTCCGCCACGACCCAGGCATGCTATTTCCACCTCCGCCGCATCAGTCAGATCAGAAAATACCTCACTACCGAAGCTGCCACCAAACTTGCTGTCTCTCTCATCTTATCTCGCATCGACTATTGCAACTCTCTCCTTTCCGGTCTCCCTCACTCCACCATTTTCACTCTCCAACGCGTCCAGAATAATGCTGTCCGCCTCGTCCTCAGAAAGAAAAAATCCGACCACATCACACCCCTGCTCAAACTCCTTCACTGGCTCCCCATCCCCCAACGCATCCAATACAAAATTCTGTCTCTCTGCTACAAATCCCTGAACAACTGCGCTCCTGCCTATCTCTCCAACTTATTTCACCCCTACACACCTTCCCGCTCCCTCCGCTCTGCCTCCGACCCTCTCCGCCTCCACATCCCTCGCACCAAACTTAACACTTTCGGCCCCCGCTCCTTCTCCGTCTACGGTCCATCCACCTGGAACACTCTCCCACTCTCTCTCCGTCAGAAACACTCTCTCTCCTCCTTCCAGTCCGCCCTTAAAACTCACCTCTTTCAACAGTTTTAGCACTATATCACCACACTCCCCACCCCAAGCTGACCGTCGTAATGTATTTTACTGTTTGTGGTACGTGAGTCATTGTCTAAAGCGTGGGCATGCGTGCGCGAGTTGTGAGTGCGCGCTTAGAGTTATAATTATTATAAGATAAGCGCATTATAAATACCGTAATTATTATTAGATGGTGCCAGTTTGGTTCACAGATAAAAAGGATGTGGCCAATTTGCTCGCCTCCACCATTGCCCATACTTCTTCCACAGAGCATTATTCACATTTCTTCATGAGAGAGAAGGAGAAGCGAGAGTCTTGTACTTGTGATTTTATATCGGATAACTCCTTTTACATTTTCAGAATTGCAGCAAGCCATGCGGAAATGTAATGACTCTGCTGCTGGACTAGATGCCATCCACTATCAGCTCTTAACACATCTGCCTGAGGATTCCCTCCTTGTACTTCTTACGGCCTTTAACCATATCTGGATAACAGGTCATTTTCCGCCATCCTGGCGCCAGGCTATGGTTGTGCCAATCCTCAAGCCGGGTAAGGATCCTTCCGACCAGAGCAACTACCGGCCAATCGCTTTGACATCGTGTTTATGTAAAACTATGGGACGCTTGGTCAACGCCCGCCTGGTGTGGCATCTTGAGTCGCAGGGTCTCATCACAGACCTCCAGTGCGGTTTCCGGTGCTTCCAACTGACCATCTAGTCTGCTTTGAGTCGTTTATCCGAGATGCTTTTGTCAAGAAGCAGCATGTCTATGCAATTTTCTTTGATTTTGAGAAGGCATATGACACTACCTGGAAGTATGGTATAATGTCTGATTTGTCGGACATGGGTTTTAAAGGGCACCTGCCCGTTTTTATTCACAATTTTTGGTCTAACAGGTCGTTCCATGTCCGTGTGGGCTCCACCCTCTCCGATTCGTTTGAACAGGAGATGGGTTTCCCGCAGGGCAGCATTTTATCTCCTGTTTTATTTAGCATTAAAATAAATAACATTGTAAAGGCCATCAAGGATGATTCTGAATGCTCTTTGTTTGTGGACGACATTGCTTTGTGTGCACGAGGTCGAGGCCTTGCGTCCTTTGAGAGGCGCTTGCAGCTGTGCGTTGATCGTATTCAGGGGTGGGTGCCTCTCAACGGATTCAGGTTCTCGCCCTCCAAGACAGTCTGTGTGCATTTTACTAACCAGACGAAATTTTTTCCAGAACCTAGCCTGAGCATTACTGGAGTGCCAATTAAGGTGGCCGAAGAGGCAAAGTTTTTGGGGGTCATCTTGGACAAAAGATTGACCTTCTGCAACCATGTTAACTACCTTAGAACATCTTGTCGGAAGGCCCTCGACATTCTTCGTGTCATTGGTCGTACTGACTGGGGTGCAGACCGCATTGTCTTACTTCGACTGTATCGGGCCCTTGTCCGGTCCAAGCTGGATTACGTCTTTGTGGTATATGGCTAGGCTTCCAACTCTGTTCTACAGCGTCTGAACACAATTCACCATCGAGGTCTGCGAATATGTCTGGGAGCCTTCAGGACATCTCCAGCTCCTAGTCTGTATGCCGAGGCAGGGGAGCCTTCTCTCAGGCTCCGCCGCATCCGCCTCATGCTCAGCTACGTTCTGAAGCTGAAGGCCCATCCAGACAATCCTGCCTATGATTGTGTTTTTAACCCGTCGTTTTCAGAGATTTACGATGCCCATCCGGGAGCTGTCCGTCCACTTTCCTTTCGTGTCCGACCTCATCTGCAGGTGGCCGGAGTGGACCTGGACAAAGTTTCGGAATCTCTGCAACACATCACTCCACCCTGGCTATTACAAGTTCCTGACATCTTACTGGACTTGACCTCACACAAGAAGGATTGTACTCCAACAGCCATATACCAACAGAGCCTCAATGAACTCCTTTCAATTTTTCCTGGCTATTATCGTCTTTATTTGGATGGGTCCAAGTCTGAGGATGGGAGAGTGGCTGCGGCTGCAGTGTCCTCTCGCCATCCTAGACGCCCATTTAAGCTCCGCCTCCCTGACCATTTCTCTGTATTTAGTTTCCGAACTGCACCTAATTCTGCTGGCATTCAAGCATGCCTATCAGTCTCGGGAAAGGAACTTCTTGATTCTGTCTGACTCTCTTTCTGCCCTGCAGGCCCTTCAGGGCGCGGGAACAGACTGCCCACTGTTGGTGCAGATTAGTGAGCTCTACGCAGACTTGATGAAGGACCCCCACCCGGGTCTGCCCTAGGGGACTTGGGTGGGGTGAACTACTTTTTTAGTTCCCAGGGTCACCCTGGTCAGCCCCACAGGGTGGGTTTTCCTCTCTATTCTGGGGCATGTGTTTCTGTCTACCCTTTGTCCATTCACCTGTATTTGCCTTTTTAAAACTCTCCCTACTGTCTGCACTGCCTGTAGCTCTTGATATTGGATGTGTGTTGGTAAATGGTCTTGGCTTTATTTAGGCCCCGTGTCTTAGGTTTATTTAACGTATTGGACCGGCTGGCGACATACATTCAATGTTCTGTTTAATTGTTTTCACGAGCAGTGCAGGCACGTCCTGAGAAAGCCTTGTCGCTGTCGGGATGTTAAGCAATGTACAATCAATGTACAATCATTGATGAAGGAATATTATGACATCATTTTTATTTGGGTTCCAGGCCATGTGGGCATCAAAGGCAACAGAATCGCAGATTGTGCTGCCAACAGTGCCCGCAGTTAACCCAGTCCCTGACACACAGACTGTTTATAGTGATTTTCAACCTGTGATTCGTGCGTACATAGCCCGCGAGTGGCAGTCCGAGTGGGAGAAACAGGAAGGGAACAAGCTGCATTAAGCTCTTACTACGGTGTCCGACAGTCTATCTTTCCGCTGCGGCAGCCGTCGTGAGGAGACTGTCCTTACTCGGCTCCACATCGGGCACACGTATGTTACGCACAATTACTTACTTAAACAGGATGAGCGTCCATGGTGTTTTGCCTGTGACGAGCAGTTTTCTGTTGGACACTTTTTGCTGTATTGTGTTGATCTAATTGACACGAGATATAAACACTTCACAACAGACTCCTTGAAGGTTTTTTTTTCGGGATGTTCCCCAGGACAAAATCTTTAATTTCTTGAGATAATGCAATAATTTTCACCAGATCTGAGCATTCATAGACTATGTGAATTTTTTAATTTGCCATTTTTGAGAGTCTGTAGACGTTTCTTTTAAAGACGTGTACGACAGTTTAGCCTTACATTTTTAAGCTATATTTACATCTTGTCTTAAGACCTTGCTTTTAGACTGGATGACCAGATTTTTACCCATCCCGCCGTGAGATGGCCTTAGTCGCCTGCTCGGCGTTAAACCCAAATAACTAACTAACTGTCCGTCCACTTTTCTTCCGTGTCCGACCTCATCTGCAGGCGGCCGGAGTGGACCTGGACACAGTTTCGGAATCTCTGCAACACATCACTCCACCCTGGCTACTACCAGTTCCTGACATCTTACTGGACTTGACCGCCCACAAGAAGGATTGTACTCCACCAACCTTGTACCAACAGAGCCTCAATGAACTCCTTTCAATTTTTCCTGGATATTGTCGTCTTTATACGGATTGGTCCAAGTCTGAGGATGGGAGAGTGGCTGCGGCTGCAGTGTCCTCTCGCCATTCTAGACGCCCATTTAAGCATTGCCACCCTGACCATTCCTCTGTATTTAGTACAGAACTGCAGGCAATTCTGCTGGCACTCAAGCATGCCTATCAGTCTCGGGAAAGGAACTTCCTGATTCTGTCTGACTCTCTTTCTGCCCTGCAGGCCCTTCAGGGCGCGGGAAACAGACCACCCACTGTTGGTGCAGATTAGAGAGCTCTACGCAGACTTGAAGAAGGAATATTATGACATCATTTTTATTTGGGTCCCAGGCCATGTGGGCATCGAAGGCAACAGAATCGCATATTGTGCTGCCAACAGTGCCCGCAGTGACCCTGTCCCTGACACACAGACTGTTTATAGTGATTTTAAACCTGTGATTAGTGCGTACATAGCCCGCGAGCGGCAGTCCGAGTGGGAGAAACAGGAAGGGAACAAGCTGCATTAAGCTCTTCTTAACGGTGTCCGACAGTCTACCTTTCCGCTGCGGCACCCGCCGTGAAGAGACTGTCCTTACTCGGCTCCATATCGGGCACACGTATGTTACGCACTCTTACTTACTTAAACAGGATGAGCGTCCATGGTGTTTTGTTTGTGACGAGCAGTTTTCTGTTCGACACTTTTTGCTGTATTGTGCTGATCTAATTGACACGAGATATAAACGCTTCACAGCAGACTCCTTGAAGGTTTTGTTCCGGGATGTTCCCCCGGACAAAATCTTCAATTTCTTGAGAGAATGCAATATTTTTCACAAGATCTGAGCATTCATAGACTATGTGAATTTTTTTAATTTGCCCTTTTTGAGAGTCTGTAGACGTTTCTTTTAAAGACGTGCGACATTTTAGCCTGACATTTTTAAGCTATATTTATATCTTGTCTTAAGACCTTGCTTTTAGTCTGACTGACCAGATTTTTACCCATCCCGCCGTGAGATGGCCTTAGTCGCCTGCTCGGCGTTAAACCCAAATAACTAACCAAATAACTAATCCGCGAATCTACGCATGACATGAAAAACGACCGCTCTTCTCCGTGCGACTATGCTAGAAACTTCCGGACTAATCTTAGCGGATCATAACAAAGCCAATTCCGCTCTCTGCGCGCGAACGATAAAGAATATTACTGAAAAGGTACGTGATTCGTAATCACGATAGCTCAAATAAATATCTGATCTTTTCATACGATTAATACATGCATGCTCTTACAAAACAACACAACCACAATCGTAACACACTCACCCCTTCCAGACTTTCCCACCCTCTATCTCTCTCTCAATCTCCATCTCTCATCGTAGCATTCCACAGTCGGGAATTTCCCCTCCTAGTCATACTCAGTACATAGGCTACCACCGGACACCGACCCCCACCCACACATGCAGTCTTCTTTCCCTCCGTTTAAAATATGTTTATCACTTATCCCTCGCCTAAACACCACTTAAACTCCAGTCACTCTCAGCCCCTCACACCCCCACCCCCTCCTTCCTCCCTCCTCTTTCCCCGACCTCACTCTCTCCTTCCCACCGGTGCGCCCCTGTTCTGACATCATCGCCCCTCTCGGCCAATTAATGGCTGGCCAGAGTTCCGGACCAGAACTTGAGCGAGGTTTGGTCAGAACAGCATCCACCCACACGCTCTCACTATCACACCTCAATCTCACGCTCAACTCCGCACTACTTCCTCACGCTGATAGGGGAGGAGCCCCTATTTTGAAACAGTGCTTATTATGAAACACCTTGCTCCCGGCGAAACGGAATAACTTTTCTAAATTCCGCCTGTGCAGTAATATAGATCTACTTCAGTGAGCCTTATTTCCGGTACGAGAATGTCAGGCGTGATGAAAAAAAAAAAACACGCCGAGAAAATGTGATTTTTGACCCTTTTGCATCAAATTTTTCGCCATTTTGAAATACCTACATCAGCATTCAGTTTTGTGATTTTTTTTTTTTAAATAGCCACTCTTGTCATGAAGAGCAATCTTCGGACATCAGATAACCAGCAGCAATCGTTTTGGTTCTCTTTTTGTTGTTTTGGAGGCACGCATTTTCCTGGAGAGGTATCTTGTTCCTATTATGAAACACAAAGAGCTCCTAATATGAAACGTGTTTCATAATTAGAACATTGTTTCATATAAGGAGCAGTGTTTATCTAGCGTATATATCGGAAACCATCCAGCCAGTTTGATCCAAATTTCAGATGTTGATACTTTTTCTCAATACAGAGTATCCCACACCATGATCATGTCACTTTGCAAAGGGGGTGAGAACCTACAAATGCGCCACTTGTTGACTATCAAAACGAGGGGCGGGTGGTGCTAGTTTTAGTGCAGGTGGGAGGTCGCGGGAAGGGGGTGAGTGGTCTGGAGACCTTTTCACCAAAGGGCGAAAAATCACAAGACGGACCGTTTACAATTTCCAAGAAGAGGCGATGGAGTGTGTATGTGTGTGTGTGTGTGTGGGGGGGGGGGGGGGGGGGTGGTGGTTCCAAACTCCCCAAAATGGAAAATTACACATTAAAAATATCCTGGGAGCGTTGCACCTCTCCCCCTGAATTTGCTTTTTTAAATATTTACATAAACCTGTGTCGATAATTTTAGGAAGTTTACAAGGTAAAATAGGTAAAGGCACTGTCAGGGGAGAGACTTGAGCTGTATCCACCAATGATCATAGATCTAGTTTGATCGAAGCACAAAAAAAAAAAAAACGATAGGAAAGAGGGGGTGCGCTAAGTAAGTGACTGGAAGCAATGCATATGGAAACATTTTACTGTGGTGTCTGCAGGGGCATACATTCCATGCCTCCACATAGAGCTAAATTTCCATGCACCCTAAGAGAAAACCTACTAAAAGGGAGGAAGGGGTTGCAGTCGATATTGTCGTAATAAATGAAGAGAAAGGGGGAGACTGCCAGTGCTAATATTTTAGGAAGTTTACAAAGTAAAGTAGGTAAAAGCAGTGTCAAGGGAGAGAATTGTGCTGTATCGACCAATGATCATAAATCTAGTAGTAGTATTGAGAGGACAAAATGGGCTATGAGGCCGTTCCATGTCCGTTTGGGCTCCACCCTCTCCGACTCCTTTTAACAGGAGATGGGTGTCCCGTAGGGCAGCATTTTATCTCCTGTTTTATTTAGCATTAAAATAATAACATTGTAAAGGCCATCAAGGATGATTCTGAATGCTCTTTGTTTGTGGACGACTTTGCTTTGTGTGCACGAGGTCGAGTACTTGCGTCCCTTGAGAGGCGCTTGCAGCTGTGCGTTGATCGCATCCAGGGGTGGGTGTCTCTCAACGGATTCAGGTTCTCGCCTTCCAAGACAGTCTGTGTGCATTTTACTAACCAGACGAAATTTTTCACTCCAGAATCTAGCCTGAGCAGAACCTAGCCGAAGAGGCAAAGTTTTGGGGGGTCATCTTTGACAAAAGATTGACCTTCTGCAACCATATTAATTACTTTAGAACCTCTTGTCGGAAGGCCCTCGACATTCTTCGTGTCGTTGGTCGTACTGACTGGGGTGCAGACCGCATTGTCTTACTTCGACTGTACCGGACCCTTGTTCGGTCCAAACTGGATTATGGCTCTGTGGTATATGGTTCGGCTTCTAAGTCTGTTCTACAGCGTCTGAACACAATTCACCATCAAGGTCTGCGAATATGTCTGGGAGCCTTCAGGGCATCTCCAGTTCCTAGTCTGTATGCCGAGGCAGGGGAGCCTTCTCTCAGGCTCCGCCGCATCCGCCTCATGCTCAGCTACGTACTGAAGCTGAAGGTCCATCCAGACAATCCTGCCTATGATTGTGTTTTTAACCCGTCGTTTGCAGAGGTGTACGATGCCCGTCCGGGAGCTGTCCGTCTACTTTCCTTCCGTGTCCGACCTCATCTGCAGGCGGCCGGAGTGGACCTGGACAAAGTTTCGGAATCTCTGCAACACATCACTCCACCCTGGCTACTACCAATTCCTGACATCTTGCTGGACTTGACCGCCCACAAGAAGGATTGTACTCCAACAGCCATATACCAATAGTGCCTCAATGAACTCCTTTCAGTTTTTTCCTGGCTATTGTCGTCTTTATACGAATGTGTCCAAGTCTGAGGATGGGAGAGTGGCTGCGGCTGCAGTGTCCTCTCGCCATCCTAGACGCCCATTTAAGCTCAGACTCCCTGACCATTCCTCTGTATTTAGTGCAGAACTGCAGGCAATTCTGCTGGCACTCAAGCATGCCTATCAGTCTCGGGAAAGGAACTTCCTGATTCTGTCTGACTCTTTCTGCCCTGCAAGCCCTTCAGGGCGCGGGAAACAGACCACCCACTGCTGGTGCAGATTAGTAAGCTCTACGCAGACTTGATGAAGGAATATTATGACATCATTTTTATTTGGGTCCCAGGCCATGTGGGCATCGAAGGCAACAGAATCGCATATTGTGCTGCCAACAGTGCCCGCAGTGACCCTGTCCCTGACACACAGACTGTTTATAGTGATTTTAAACCTGTGATTAGTGCGTACATAGCCCGCGAGTGGCAGTCCGATTGGGACAAAGAGGAACGGAACAAGCTCCATGAAGCTCTTCCTACGGTGTCCGACAGTCTACCTTTCCGCTGCGGCAGCCGCCGTAAGAAGACTGTCCTTACTCGGCTCCACATCGGGCACACGTATGTTACGCACTCTTACTTACTTAAACAGGATGAGCGTCCATGGTCTTTTGCCTGTGATGAGCTATTTTCTGTTCCACACTTTTTGCTGTATTGTGCTGATCTAATTGACACGAGATATAAACACTTCACAGCAGACTCCTTGAAGGTTTTGTTCCGGGATGTTCCCCAGGACAAAATCTTCAATTTCTTGAGAGAATGCAATATTTTTCACAAGATCTGAGCATTTATAGACTATGTGAATCTTTTAATTTGCCCTTTTTGATAGTCTGTAGACGTTTCTTTTAAAGACGTGCGACATTTTAGCCTGACATTTTAAAGCTATATTTACATCTTGTCTTACGACCTTGCTTTTAGTCTGGCTGACCAGATTTTTACCCATCCCGCCGTGAGATGGCCTTAGTCGCCTGCTCGGTGTTAAACCCAAATAACTAACTAACCCTTTGACCTTTGGAAGGAGCAAATAAACTTAATATGCATAGACAGTTTAACCCCTAGCAAAAGATTTCCACCGGGTCTTATTGCAAAGTTCACAAACAAACTACCTGTAATAACAAAAACCTAAAATAAAAGCCTTCTTACTTCTCGTGGCCTTTGACCTTAATGAGAGATTAAATTAGTAGAGCTGCAGACAAAAGTTGTATCATCAGTTTTCTCTTTGGCAAGTTTTAAAATAAGATTACAACTATTTTCTTTTAATAAAATCGCCAGTTATTGACTTTGTAACCTTAACCTTTCATGGAGGTCAGCGCAAGTGACAATCAAAGCTATTGTCAAATATGATCACTGTGCCAAATTAGAAGTCTGTGGCTCTGGTGGTCTCTCAGAAATTCAAAATGTTAACATCTGTCAATTGGATATACACAGGATAATGGATGGATGGACCAATAGTGGACCAGTGGCGGATGACTCATTATATTTAACTCACTTTTAATATTAGATGAACCTATAATGTCTGCTAACCATCTCTCATGCCTTAATTCTCCAACAAAATGTAAGTGAAACTTGTAAACAGGACATAATCACACTGTTTCATAATAGGAGACCTAGTGTTTCATGTTAGGCAAATGGTGCTTAATATGAAGCAACGTGTCACTTTTTTTCAAAATGGAACTGCTTCTGCATCGATTCGAGTTTTGCAATTTGGCATTGTCCTAAGATGCATCAATATAATCTCTATCAAACCCTGGTTTCGGATTGATTCTACCTTTCTTTGGACGGTCGCGCGAGACGTTTTTGCTTAAGTGTTTCATACATAGGTCTCCTCCCCTACATTGAACCCGGCAACACCTTCCTGTCAGTTGGGCAAAATAACGGAGGCGTTTTATTCCGGTCAGTGACTCAGTTGTCAAACATGTAAGACAACATCTAACCCAACCAGTAGGTTTACTGGTTGTTTCCTGCCCAAACCTAACGGGAAAACGCCAGTTTTTTTCCACCTAATTGAGAGAAAAGTTGAGTGTCCAAGGTTTCGGTATTTTCTGAATAAGTACACTTCTGTAGAAATCCTGAATATTTTGAGGTATTTGGTCCAAGTATGATAGGTATGCAGTGATTTTCCAGTCCCCAAAACACGTCACCCCTCGCCAGGCACCCCACGACAGGGCCCAGGTAGCCCCGCCTCGCCGCAAGTTGTGGATTGTATAAACCCCTTCAGCAGTAGAGGTCAGTCAATTCTCGCAACCGTTTGTTGCACTCTGATCCCCGAATGGGGAAGGTCGGTGCCTTAGGCGGCGCTGGGCCTAGCGCTCTAAACATACTGATCACTGCCGTCCCAGGGCACAGAGGGTTACGCAACATGACCGGTAGATCACTAGAGTTTTTCGCGTTTCTGAATTGTCTTACTCCACCTAACCAGTATCTTGACACTACTGTTGTCATTCACAACAAAGCAGTCTCTAGTGAGTTGTTTTCCAGGATCGAAGTCTGCACCCTCTTGGAAAAGATCGGATCGCCGAAGCAGTCCGAAGACATAACCACTATCGCTGCCCAGAAGACACAGTCCTTAGAGCTGCACAAATCAAGTTTTTGTTTAATCTGAAGAAGAAGTTGCGGGCTTATCGGCGTCTTGTGGTTAGGAGGGCAGCCTTTTGTTCGCTCAATTCCCTGCAATGTGCTTTTCACCATCCACGAGTCCTGGTATAGGTGCGGTTCCCCGCATTCTAAATGCAAAAGGCGAACAATGTTGAGGTATTGTGCCACAGAGCTTGGCTAAAGTGTCCTTGCAAAAAAAGACGCGTACTGCGCCACTGTTCTCTCACACACCGGTACCGCGGGCTGGGTGTTCATTTGGTCACAGATACTGAGATAAGAGCGCAAGTGCGTCTGATATGTTTTCTTGGTGTTGTCGGCAAAGACACTGGCACGGTATCCCGCCACCTCCTGCAGTAGCTGGTGTCTGAGCCTAGACCCGATACCTAGACAGCACAAAAGCAAGAGCTGGCTGTGACATATGATTCAGAAGGTAGGTGTCAGGCGATCGGCCCCGGTGCCAATTCGTTAGCAATTGTCCTAGCATGGGCAGCCGTCCTTCGTGCAGGCGGGAAATAGTATCGGCAAACACATTCACACTGCCAGCCACGTGCATCGCTGACACACTGCAATTCACTCTCACACACTCCCATAGCATCTTCCTCAACAGACTATTAACATAGCGGTCTTTTGAGCGCCCTTTGTTAATGATAGCCTTTGTCACTATGCTGTCCGTATGAATGACCACCTGTTTCCATCGCCATGAGGGGGCCCATCGGCTGACTGCCTGCACCACCGCGCACACCTCTTTATAAATAATATGCAAGTCCTTGGCTGCCGGCATGTCTGAAGAGAACAGTGTATAAATCCAATCTCCTTTCCAGAACGCGCCTGCCGCCAGGTTGCATGCATCAACATAGACATGTTCCTTGCTTTGTGAGTCATAATACACAGTGTCATTAAAAACACGCATATAAAATAGCCACCACTGTAAGTCTGCATGAAACTCCCATGAGAGTCTCGCTTTATGCCTATGCTGCTGAAGGGGTTTAATCGTATCAAGAATCCGCCTGAGAAAACAATATTCCTCCCTAAACGGCTTGGCACGCCCAGTTAACTCATTCTACCCCAGACACACCACAGCAAGAAAAGGATCGACCATAATAGTTCAAGGGTGATGCCAGAATAGCTTGGCGCCTATGGGCGCCAAGCTATTCTAGTATCACCCTTGAACTATCATGGTCGATCTGTGTCCTGCACTGAAATGTAGTCTTCAGAGAACAACGGCAAAATTTGGGGATTTTGGTGTTGGGGTAGAATGAGTTAAGGGACCCTGCTGGTGACTGCAAGCTTTGCTTTGTCTCGCGTGTTTTGCCTTGAAACTGTTGCAAGCGTTTGTGAAGTTGCTGTAGCTTGTCGTCGCCCAATGACAAGGTGCTTGTGCGTGTGCAGATCTGGATCCCGAGAAATGTAATGGTTTGTGTAGGCCCCACCACCTTAGGCCAGCTAATATTGAACCCTAATTTACGAAAAAGGGCAATGAGCGTCATCATCATTTGAGTGCACTCCTCTTTGGACTTAGCTGCTACGATTTCTTAGCTGCTATGAAGAAATCGTCAATATGCGCTACTATCCCTGTCGTGCCGCGCCGTATCATACATCTGCGAACTGCCTGAGAGAGTCTGTAAAGTGCGAAGGGCCCACATTACTACCAAAGGGTAGCCTACTATCGAACAGGTATGTAGGCTTCTGCTCGCCGGTAAACATCCATTTTAGGCCTGTGACTCGGTATGTATCTGGATGGATACCCACAGATGCCTTAAGGTCAACTTTTGCGCCAGTAGCCGGACTTGGATAGTCCGCACGCGTCCGCTAGAGTCTGGAATTTTACTGTCTCCGGGACTGAGCAATCGTTCATTGCATGTCCTACAGGCTTGCTGCCGTCATGTATCAGGTGTATGCTATTGTCGTCTTTTGGAATCGCTGCTAAAGCACTAATTACGGTTGGTTTTTGAGATTCTACAATATAATGACCTTTGTTTCACTGATCGATGATCTCCTTTTCTACAGCTACTCTGTTTGTTAAGGCATATGTGTGATTTTTCTGCTCTACAGATCTAACAGTCTGATGTTTGTCCGTGATATAAAACCCATGTTCGATACCTACAAGGAGAAAGTTTTTGTCTTTATCAGAAGCTAGTTCGTCTTGCCACACTAAAAGCTTTGAACTAATGGCCGCTCCAGAACCTAACACTTGACAGTTGTATGGACTTAGTGCAGGATAAGGCTATGGTAAGAAGTGCTAGAACTGATGGGTGGGGCCTACCTCGCCTTGTGCAACCTACTGCGCTGTGTCCTAGGCTGTCCCGTGTTTGCAACCTGCCGCTGTTGCAGGTGTGTCACGATGTTCCCGCGCCGGGTGATCTCTACCGCAGGTGGCACACACATGGTCCAGCTGGCAGCGTGCGCCGTATGTGCAGTAACCTCTGTTGTACTGCAGGCACACTTCCCTGCCAGAGGGGCCGATGGGGAGTTGTGGGCGCGGTCCGGCCGTCCCTCCTCCTGTTCTGCGAGCAGGTGAGCTAGCGCGCATCGCCGATTGCGAAGTACAGTCGCGCAACACCACCGTGGACAGGTGTGGGGCGTCCTTGCCCCATTGGAATGCTTCGGCCGCTTACCGCTGACGATACTCATCGTCGAACAGCAGGACACTTTGCCAGGTGTATCTGGCCGCCAGCTCCTCCACCATCGCCGAGTACATGAGGTAGGAGTGCGGCGTGAAACCCAGTGTGTGTTTGTCCATGAGGGCCGCCATAATACGGCTGTTTGCCACTATCCAATGGGCGGGGGAGACTTTGTCCAACTTCGGTGTGCTTTTTACCTTTACCTCTCCCCAGTGCCACTTCTTCCTCTGCCGCTGCTGCTGAAGACAGAAAATCTACTATACGTAAGTGGGGCCCACCTTTTGCTGCCGCAATACCCCCGCTACTGTTGCCCCTGACAAATAGGCTGTCGCGCAAAAGTTCATCCAGTCCCTCACCGCTGTGGTGTGTACTGTATATGGCGTCCTTGCAGGCACTGTGGCGCTCTACTGCCGCTGTTGTCCGCTACCACTCCCAGTCCGCCGCACAGTGGGCTACCCCTGCTGTCCACCTGGAGTTTGGCCACCGCTGCAGGGAGCACTGCTATGTCCCCACGTTTCAGCGCCAGAGCGTCTATGTCTTCGTCGCCACATCAGGTCGCTATCGCTTTAGGCGTGCATGTCTCCACTATTTATCGCCTGCAGAGCCGTTTCCAGAAAACCAGCCCCACTAACGATCGTCCGAGGAGCGGCAGCCCGCAGGCAACAACAGCAGCACAATACCGTATTATCCGACGTCAGCATATGAGGAATCCCTATGAGACCCCTGCCAACACAGCTAGAAACATCCTTGGCAGGCACGGGAGACCGATTAATGCCCGCACCGTACATCGAAGGCTGCTTTCAGGAGAGCTCCATTGTAGGCGTCCAGCTCGACGACCCATCTTGACTGCTTGGCACTGCCGGAACTGTCTTCAGTGGGCGCAAAACCACATCACGCGGCGTCATCGTGAGTGGCACATGGCCAGGGTCCTCTTCACTGACGAAAGCAGTTTCTGCATTGATCAGTCTGATGGCCATATCAGGATCTGGCGAAGGCGTGGACAGCGGTTTCAAGCTGCTAACATCTTGCAGCGGAACAAATGGGGAGGTGAAAGCGTGATGATTTGGGGTGCAGTCTGGGTTAACCAGCAAATAGGACCTGTGGTCTTCTTCCAAAATGTAGGCCGAGGACGAGGAAATGGCGTCAATGCTGACCGGTACATCAACCAAGTGCTGAGACCTCATGTGGTGCCGTTCTTCCAGCGTCACCCAAACCACCTGTACCAGCAAGATTATGCACGGCCACACACGGCACCTGACACACAAGCCTTCCTTCAACATAACAACATCAATCTGCTGCCCCATCCAGCTCCCTCACCTGACCTTAATGTGATGCCCGCAGTGATTAGGTTGAGTTTTGCAGTCAATAAGTCATATGACCGGAGGAACATAAAATCAATAGGTCATTTTGAAAATCCATAAGTCAAAAAAAAGGAGAAAAAATTCGGCATTTTCGATGTCAAACTTGTCAACACATCTTGGTAACTTGGTCCGCAGAGTCTCTCACTGTTCATGTTTTCGAGGTGCTTGCCTGCCATTTGGTTACAGTCATGGCTGTTTTCAGTTAGACTCAATTTGAGAAACATGAGCATGAATGGAACCAGTCAGAGGCGTAGATTTTCATGAACCCGCGGGCAGAGGCGACTCATGAGGATCTGTGCCTCTTGCAGATGTGGATTATAATCGTTACTTAGTCCGCATCTACTTCCTCAGTTTGAGTAACACTATCAGATAAAATCTCGAGCAATATGCATAGATTCTCATAACGATCCTTAGGTGGTGAGGACTTTTGAACGTCTATGCCTCTTGCAGACTTTAGAAACTCACTCTTGCACTGGTTACATTTATCACTCAGCCAACTATAGGTGTTATACTTGGTGTATAAAATACCAAACGCAAGTATATTTGGCAATGTCGGATTTTTAGTTAGTTTTTGCCATTTTGCAATCTAATGTAATCAGGTTTGCGTTTCAATGACTTCCATAACATATAGTATGTTTTTTTCAGTAAACATGTGTGCAAGCACTGAATTACTGTGCTACAGTGAAGAGCACAATGGTTCTCAGCAACAAGAGCCAGTTTTCTGGCAGTACTGATTCAAGCTTTAGTATCCAGGACACCAACCACAACACATTTTTGTCAAATTGTCATAGATAGACACCCCCACCCTCCGCCCTCTCCTAGAAAACAACAAAGCAAGAAACAGATTGTGGTTGTCATAGTCCATAAGCTAGCAGAGTTTACCGTGCACCCCCCTCCCCCCCCCCCCCCCCCCCCCCCCGTACTCAATAAGATGGGTTTCAAAGTGTACCTTAGTATGTCCTGAGATGTTTAAGCCATGTTCCCTGAAAATCCTTAGGAATACACCAGAGATATAGCTGATGGCGCAAGGGTACCCCATTCATGCTCTTCGTGGATGCTAAAATGAAGTTGAGAAACATTTTCCTGCTGCCAACCTCTTGACAGCTCACTCATTGACAGCCAGAGCAATATAAGATTTAAAGATGGCCATTAAGTAATTGAACGTTGCAGAAAAAGAAGGCAAAAAATGGAAGTGGAAGTGATGATCTCGTGGTGGACATGTGGAAATTAAGTATTTTGATAACATTGTTTAGGCTGTTAGGAACCATGAAACTTTATTATGCATATTCATATTTACACATTTCTAGATAAAATTAAAGGAAAAGAAAAGGGGATACCTTACTAGACCCGCCTTACGATAGGTAAAATATCACCTAAAAGACCAGCCACTTAAAAATAGTTACAATTAAATTGATGGGTCACATTGAAATTAATGAAATGATCACAAATTGTTATGCTCAATATGCATAATTTGTTATGAAAACTGGCAACAAAAATATTTAAACAGAGGAGTATGACATAAGCAATTGTTATGGTCATTTTGCGTTCTTTTGTGTACTGGTAAAATGGGGGTAGGGCAGCAGATTTAGCCACTGTGGCCCCTAAATGCATCACAGCATCATAAAATCAGGTTGGGAGTACCTGTGGTACTCCATCCTAACGAATAAAACCTAAGAAAGACCTATCAGTTGTATAAAGAATTTTTGATTGCATCAGAAACAACGTATGTTCCCCAATTCAGCAAATTTTAAATGGGGAAAAAGTTATCATTCACCACGAATTTACTGTAAAGGATGCCGACTTTCCTTATTTTCTTGCACTTTACGCTCACATTATTGAAACTTAATAGGTAAGGAGAGGTCAAAATGAAATGGAATAAATTTAGTAATTTTTTCTAATTAATTTTGTTTATTTTTATAATTTCGGGGTAGGGATACAAAATCAACCACTGTGGCACTCACAGTGATCATAGAATCACCTAGTCAAGTTTATAATAATTGTGACATCCTTTTTTAATGATGTAAGCCTGAAAATGGACTGCCAGTGCTATAAAAAATGTCTGAAGGCATCTGATAAATTATTTTTGTCTTTTTTGTGTAAATGGCCGTTTACTGGGTGCACACATACCTTCACTGTGAGCCAGAGTTTCAATATTTTTTCATTCTTTTTTTGCAGAGGACGCAGAAGGTGTGCCTTAACATAATAGTGTCTGATTTGGGCTTTTCGAATGAACTCTGATTTATTTAGAGGAAAATGTTTCTCAAACTCATTTTAGCATCCGCCAAGAGCGTGAATGGGGGTACCCTTGCGCCATCGGCTATATCTCTGGTGTGTTCCTAAGGATTTTCGGGGGAACACATGGCTTAAACATCTCAAGATGACATACTAAGGTACACTTTGAAACCCATCTTATTGAGTACTGGGGGGGGGGGGGGGGGGTGCACGGTAGATCCTGCTAGCTTATGGACTATCAGTGTACAACTAATTACATGATGTGGACTTCAACTACAGGACACGAATAAAGCAAGATTGAGTTACTGATTGTGTAACCATGAAATAAGAAAAAAGGTTATATGTGTGAGCACGAGAGACCACTGGTACATCAATTGCAACATCTTACATTACAACATTTTGGACATCATGTAAAAATACGCATATCTGTGCAAAAATTACGAACCGGCAGCACTGACAACAGTTAAATCATTTCCTTTGCTTCTAGACGTCTATTATGAATATGTGAACTGCGTGAAAAAAACCTGGCTACACACATCTAGGCCCAGTCCGCTACCGCACCCTCATACCGACTCCGAGGATCAAAATCAGCGTCAATGAGACCAACAAGAGACTTTAGACTACAGTTAATGCAGCCGTGGGGACTGATGAAGACGTATGCCTCTTACAGGCGGAAGGCGTTTTGCATCATATTGGACCGTGTACCTAGTCAGGGCCCATGCTTGCAGTATTGTTTACATTTGCTCGAGAGAGGGGGCAAGTGTCACCCATCACTGTTGGCAGCTGGCCTCCCGCCTCCCTAATCTAGGATGCACTCTGTTCATTGAGGACTGCGGGTCTCAGTGATTGTTTAAAAAAATGAATAAGTCATATGACCGGCTCACTGACAGAGCAATGCGTCATTTCAAATTTGTATGCGTCAATGACCGATGAGCATCCTATTCGCTCTGATGGGGTGGGGCAATGATGGAAATTTTGATGGTTGGGCTTAATGACTGAGACGCGTTCAAACTGCTGCCCAGCTAAGTGCTGCCAATGGCCGCATCTGGCACATGATACCGCAAGCACATATAAACACTCTTGTGAGGTCCATGTAGCGGAGATCAAGAGCTGTGATTAACGCTCTGGGTGGTCATACACGTTACTGACAGTGTTTGTCATCTGAATGTTGGTAAAATGACGCTATTTTGTATCAGAAAGACGTTAAGATGCAGACATCTGTGATGCTTGATTGTTGTATACAGTAATTATAAATTTATTGTAAAAATGAAATCGTAAAGATCCTTCTCTAATGTTTTCGCGATGTTTTTGTTGTTTGTTTGGGTTTTTTTTTTTTTTTTTTTTTTTTTTTTTTTTTTTGCCTCTGTGTATATAAGAGGCTTTGTGGGCACGGGTCAGCAATCCAGGGGGAAAAAACGGATTTGTTCAATAGCATGTCCGTTGAAAGGTCCTGGTAAATCAAAGTGGCACAGTTGGAGTGCGCCTGAGTTGATCAGTGTTCAGGTCGTACTCCATAGGCAATAGATTTCCCTGTCCCCCATAACCCGCCCGTCAGGGCCGTCCATGATCACCTCGGTGCTGTGGACGTTAAACCCGAACTAACCAACGGGTCAGCCCATCTTGATCTTCTTCGGAATGCCTGTGGCTACGCCAGCCCACAGAACGTTTAACTGGTAGGAAGCGCCGTATGTCTGTCAGTGTTTGTGTGTGCCATTAAGAATCGGGATGAAGATGCGGGTTTCATCCCGGAGTCTACCGTATCGTTTGGAGCTCACATGCGTTTTTTCTTTTAGGAATTTTCAGAGTAGTTCATATTTTTAAGCTTATCCATCTCATCCAGTTCTCTCCTCTCGAACCCAGCCTCTGACTAACACACACCGGAGCACACCAATAAAGATGGATACAGGGCGCTTCCCGCTATTAGTACGCTCTGTGGGTTGGAGTAGCGACAAGAATTCTGAAGAAGAAGAATAGCACGAGCAGCAAAATGACCTCACTATAAGCTTCAAGTCATGGCATCGCTAGTTCCACGACGCCGTGTACACAGTGACGAATTGGATGTTTCATGACACTCATTTGAACGGCATGCAGCCTCTTTCAAGGCCAACTATCTTCTTTCCACACAGCCTCTTCTAAGGCTGACCTTTTGAGTATAACTTTGCTCCAAAATTTGCAAAAATGAATTAATTATTATTCAAAATGTTAAAGAAATACAAAGCTGGCTAACGAAGTCATCCAATGTCTTTCTCCAAACTAGATATATCCAAAATTTCAAGTGCATATAATGAAAATTACGGACTCTAATGTGGGTCAAACGACTTTCTATAAACGGTCATTTAACTCTTCGATGAGACATCTAATTTCAATATGCTCAAAAGAGTTTCTAGACACTCCTTCGCTTAACGCATTTTTGGCTCACGTGCAAAGCAAAAGTGAGTATGTTTTGTGCCAGTGGTCGTCCGTCCGTCTGCTTTCGTCCGTTCGCCGTCGTCCGTGGTAATTTTTAACGTTAGCATTTTCTCGGAGACAATTCAAACACATTCTTCAAACTTGGCCCAAGGATACTTTGTGGCAAGATTTTTCTAAACATACCAATTTCAGTGACCTCTCACAAAGGTCAAGGTCACAATGATCAGGAAATAGGTAAAAACAATAGGTATACGTTGACATAATGGCCGTAATTCACCTCGACGAGGGCGACACAGTTCACGCGGAGATGGACCATGGCAGGATGATACAAGGAATCCACTCCACCTTAACGGGCTTCAAAGTGTCTCCCCTGTGATGGGGTTATCACTGGGATAATTATGTTGATTTATGAGCATTTTTTCTCAACTACTATTAACAACTTCAAACCCAAACCCTTTTTATTCATACTAATTTGGTTGATCCCTCAGAAAGGTCAAGGGTCACAAGAGCTCAGAAATAGGTGAAAAATAGCCATATTTTGACAAAAGATGTTTTTTCTCAAATGCTATTCACAACTTCAAACCCATACTTGGTACAGAGATATTGGATGGTAAGACCTATCTATGCACACTAATTTGGTTGATCCCTCGCAAAGGTCAAGGGTAACGAGTGCTCAGGAAATACGTCCAAAATAGCCATATTTTGACAAAAGATGTTTTTTTTTCTCAAATATTATTCACAACTTCAAACCCAAATTTGGTACAGAGATACCTGATGGTATACTATACTGATCAACAAGAGAAACGCGAATTTTTCACCATAGCACATTTCTTCGTAAATATGCTTTAATACGGGTTATTTTGACGTCATTTATTAGAAAATTTTATGAAGAGTGTGTTATGCCGTGTGCAAATAGAATGTTTAGTCTTTAAAATCGCATATCGATGACTTATGACGTCATCAGTGACATTACCATCACAGGATATTGAAAGTGAAATGGGGAGCATCTGCAGAGTTCACAGCTGAAGCCAACCAAAGTACAGTGTCACTAGGATCCGTGTGCATGAAAATCCGGCCTGTTTGGTCTTGATATACTTTTCGTTTGTCAAGGCACCTAAATAATCAACATGACCTACAAACATAAAAATCAAAACGTTCTTCATTTTTAGGTTAGCGGCCATATTTACCTGATCAAATGGATATGGGTGTGTTCTTTATTTTTGTCAGTCACTTGAGCATAAAAAATGGTTGAAAGTAATTCACATTAAATCAAATAAGATTTATTAAGAAAATGATGTGCACCGGAAGTTCTGGTTCTCTAATGAATTTTTCGAGTCAAATTTCGTTAGAGGCAGTTAATAACATGAGCAATCCACACAACTTGTGTGTTAAAACATATCACAGGAAACCTGTTCACAGAGTGTGTCCAGTTTTGCTTATTTTCACCACTAATGAAACCCTGTGGCCTCCAATGTAGCCATGGGCGATAACGCATCCAATGTTTTGTGAAGGTAGCTCAGACAGTAAGCTGAACATCTGAAGTAAGCAACAAATAAAATGTTTTTGTTTTGCTGTCAGGGTGGCTCTTTGTTTGTTGGCACACTTACAGACACTTTTCGCGTTTTTATTGGAAGTCAGTACATTTTGAATGACTCTTGGAAAGGTCAAGGGTCACTAGAGGCTGGCAAATGTGTGTAAAATGCCGATTTAAAAAAGAATTGTAGGTATTACCAACATTTTTGCAATTTTTTCAACCAAATTTGGTACAAAACTAGCTGATGATAAGACCTTCCTATGCATACTAATTTAGTCGACTCATCACAAAGGTCAAGGGTCATGGTGGTTGACAGATGTGTGAAAAATGCTTACATTTTCAGAAAATATGATTTTCCTGCTGCAGAAGCAAGCCCTTGTCACATAGGTCATACATATGTAAATCTGTTATACACGTGAGCCATTATGGCTTTGCCTTTCTTGTTTTTATTTTATTTTTAAAGCTTGTACATATGCAGTCGTCGGAGATTTTCGTGTTTACATACATACGCGCAAGCACACACACACACACACACACACACACACACACACACACACACACACACACACACACACACACACACACACACACACACACACACACACACACACACACACACACACACACACGGCGCTTCGCGCCAAAGTACGTTTTACAGCAAGGTTAAAGAAGCTAGACGCGTAATTTTTGTCTTCTTACTTCTTTGCCAGTTTGAGGCCCGCCCGCCCGCCAATGACGTCATGTGCATGCTATTAAACGCTCTTCGCCGCGACCCTTTTCAAAGTTGTTCCTATTTTATAAATAGGAACTAAGGATGTATCGTCGCAAAAAAAAAAAAAGAACTGCTAGCCAAACCAGACGCCAGTTTGAACGGCTCGTAAGCACTATAACGGTTCGTAAGCACCGAATGCGCTAGCTTCGAGCGAGACTTCTGAAACGCCTTGGCTTCGTCGGGCTGTCGAACACTTCTAGCACTTTGACTCAAAAAAACCCGTCCCTACACTTCACGACGTGTGGGTATTTATTATTTATATAATATGAAGCTGTGTTATCGTTTTCAACTGCGTTATGATGGTTTTGATAATTATTAATCCTCGTGATTATGGCTAACATTTCCATCTACAGGGCTCACAGACACCATCAGTGAACGCGCTGACAAGCCGCTTGCCAAGTCAGCAAGACAGTTTCAGCCCGGAAACCGATAGACCTTCCACCGTTTCTACTGTGGAGTCTCCATCATCACCCTACCCATCAACAAAATACGTTGATGAGGTCGGTACTATCAACTGGCAACACAGCTCTGAGACACTACAACGGAATATGGATCGACCATAATTATAGTATATTGAGCAACATTTTGCTTGAAATAGTGCCGATAGCAAGCAGATGTGATCACGCGAATCAAAATGTCCGAGTCATAAGACGAGGACATTTTGATTAGGATCAAGTAATCACACCTTTCTGTTTATCGGCACTGTATCATGAGTATAAGTTATGTACTCAGTCCAAAACAAAACTTTACCATAGAGTTTTTCTGATTGCTTCCATTGGTGCTGAAGTGTTCAAATTTGCTATATTTGGACATAAAACGTACCAGCTTGACAATACCCAGGGACCATCTACCCAGTGCAAATGTGTTCCTGTGATTTTCAATTTAGAACTAAATTAACTCAGCGTGAATTTTCACAGCATGATTCCTCCCAGCGTAAATAGACAAAGGCTTGAATGTAGGCAAATACAATTATCTCAATGGAATAGCGACATCACAAAATTTACACGAGGTAGATTTATAGCCAGGTTGATTCAAGCTGTGTAGTTTATAGCTGGGTATTTTCACGTTTATTGAGATTTGCGCTGAAACATAGCGAATCTTATCCCCTCAGCGCCATTGATAGTGGCACTGTGTGTACTATACGAGGTTAAAAAAAAATCACGTCATCACAAAACTCGTTGACGTCACAGTCTAGAGCTCGCATAGTCTGGAGTCCATAGTCTGGACTTTTCTGAAATGTTGCAAAGGAAGTGTTATGACGTAACGTTTACATACACGTAGGCGGAAGGGAGCTTCACCGTCCAAAATCAACTTTATACTTCAAACATACAGAACCCAGCAAATCTGACTGCTGAACACGTTTCATTGCGCAAATTCCCTCTCGCACGCCTCCGATGTTGGAAAAAATAGGCGGATAAGCTGCCTTAGATGCAACCACCGACATTAATAACTTTGTCTATTCATGAACATGCGTGTGATACTTCCGATGTGTGTTTGCTTTTGTCCAAATGGTGACCTAATATGTTCCTTATGGCCATATCTTAACAAGATCAGGACACGCCGGACAAAAGCACCAAACTTTCTGAGGTACTTAATTAGATTATGTTCTTTCATTTTTTATTTATTTATTTATTTATTTATTTATTTATTTTTTTTTTTTTTTGGTGGGGGGGGGGGGGGGGGGCACCCTCGCGTCTGAGCCTCTGGGAGAGGTTACATGCCATTTTTCTATTTTTAGATGACCGCGTTAAAAAGACACTCCCACTGACTCACAATGGTCACAACGCACATCTGCAACATTGAAACCTAGACTCTTTAAACATAAGATTATTGTCCAGTGGATGAACTTTTCAGTACTATCTGCCCGAATGACCTCTGATAAATGTCAAGGTTAAAATAAGGTACGAGAATATGTAAAATGCTTGCTTTTTTGACACCCAGAAGGTTATTGCCTATTGGATGACCTTTTAGTACCTAAAATAATGACCTTTGATAAAGGTCAAGTGTAAATAGATAAGTGTACGTGTAAAATACCAACTCGATTTAACTCTAACATTTTGACTTCCATGTACGATTGACCTGTATGACGTTTTAGCTAAGATTACTTTTAAACTGGGGAAGTGGCGCAGTGGTTAAGGCGTCTGCGTCCAATGCCAAAGGTGCGAGGTTCGATACCGGGTTCTGGCGTTGGATTTTTCTCTTCTGGTAAGTGTCACCGTCTGGGCAGTGAGCAGATGTTCACATCTGCACGGGACATAGACGACCCCGGCCCCCACGAGTCCCCTGCTGCCTTGCAGGCTTGGCCGCTTGGCTGCGGAAGGGCTAAGGGAGGAAACCCCTGACATCAAAGCCCCCGTGTCTCCGGGGAAGGCTTTTGAGCAAGACACTAAGACAAGGACCGTCTGATATAAAACCTACGACCCGAGGACATCGATGCCACCGTCCCAGCTTGCTAGGCCATGGCAAACGAACCAAGGGTTTAAAGGGTGGGGCCAGTACTGCGCACACTGCACTCCACCAAAAAGCTCCACCGCGCAGGCTTTAGGAAACGCCCACGGACTACGACACTGAACTTTCCAAGTCCTGTAGCGATGGGCAAGGGGCAAAACGGCAGGTGAAAGATGTCACTGGAAGCCGCAGTCTCAAACCTGCATGCAGGCGGTTCAGGATATTGGTCGCCTGATGTTGACCTGGGGATGACAACGTCACTCGGCACACCCTGAACGACCAAGCAGCCTTCTCTAGGGACAGCACTGCTTGCTCCACACGGAGAGGGGCCTAGAAAAGGTGGCCTAACCAAAGCTCATCCCCTCGTAACCCCAGTTGGCTAGCCGCGGTCAACGGGCATCTTCTCATGCGGTCAGAAAACAAGTAAAAACAATGGATCCACTCTCATGACGACCACGACCGGACTCAACGTAGCATGCTGGAACATCCGAACCATGCTCGACACAGCAGACAGCGGACGCCCTGAACGTCGCTCCGCCCTCATTGCCCATGAATTGCGGAGGTTAAACATCGACATCGCCGCGCTCAGCGAAGTACGCCTCCCGGAGGAAGGCAGCCTCCAAGAACTTGGCGCTGGCTACACCCTCTACTGGTCAGGCAGGCCTGCATCAGAAAGACGGCTCTCAGGCGTGGGCTTCATGGTGAAGGCCCCCATTGCGACTAAGTTGGAAAACCTACCAACGGGTCACTCCGACCACATCATGTCCATGCGCCTCCCACTGAGACACCAGCAATACGTCACCCTTATCAGTGTGTACTCCCCAACCCTCCTGGCAGAGCCTGCAGAAAAAGACAAGTTCTACTCTGACCTGCGCAGCCTCCTACAGAGCACCCCTGCAGACGACAAAGTCATCATCCTTGGCGACTTCAACGCCAGAGTGGGCCAAGACTCTGAAGCCTGGAAAGGAGTCCTCGGAAAGCATGGCGTTGGGAACTGCGATGACAATGGTCGCCTACTGTTGGAGCTCTGTGCAGAGCAGCAACTTGTCATCACCAACACTACTTTCCAGCAAAAGGACAGTCGAAAGACCACCTGGATGCATCCTCGCTCCAAGCACTGGCACATTATCGACTATGTCCTAGTGCGTCAGAGGGATCGCAGTGACGTCATCCTCACCAGAGTGATGCCCAGCGCAGAGTGCCACACTGACCACCGCCTTGTTCGCTGCAAACTCAGGCTCCGCCTCAAGCTGAAACCCAAGAAAGGGGGCCTCCCCAAAAAAAAGCTTGATGTTGCCAGCCTTCAGCGTGACGACAAGAAAGCTGCCCTTCAGGCCGATTTACAGCGCATGCTCAAAGACACAGTTGATCCAGCAGACTCCTCCCCTGAAACACTCTGGGAACAACTGAAAACTGCTATTGTAAAATCTTCTGTGGAAGTCTTGGGCTTTGCTAGAAAGAGGAACAAAGACTGGTTTGACGAAAACGACGTAGAGATCCAGGAACTTCTAGCAAAAAAAAAAAAAAGAGCCGCCCACCAGGCACACCTAGCCCAGCCTTCCTGCCCTGTGAAGAAGTCTGCCTTCCGCCTCATCTGCAGCAGTCTCCAGCTCAAGCTTAGAGAGCTCCAGAACGAGTGGTGGTCCAGACTCGCACAGAGGACCCAGCTCTGCGCTGACAACGGTGACTACAGGGGCTTCTACGAAGCACTGAAAGCAGTGTATGGCCCTAGGCACCTGGTACAAAGTCCCCTGCGAAGCGCTGATGGACAGGCACTCCTCACAGATAATACCTCCATCTTGAACCGCTGGTCGGAATACTTTCAGGACCTCTTCGGCGCTGAGCGCACTGTTCAAGAAACAGTCATCCTCCAAATCCCACACCTTCCACTAAAGGTTGAATTGGACGAACCGCCCACCGCCGAAGAGACCCTCACAGCCATCCACCAGCTCAAGAGTGGCAAAGCAGCAGGCATTGACGGAATCCCGCCAGAGATCTGGAAACATGGAGGCCCAGCACTGCACAACAAGCTCCATGACCTCTTTCTCTGCTGCTGGGAAAAAGCAACACTACCAAAGGATCTCCGTGATGCAGTCATCATCACCCTGTACAAGAACAAAGGAGAGAAGTCTGCCTGTTCTAATTATCGTGGAATTACCCTGCTGTCCATTGCCGGGAAAATTCTCGCAAGGTTGCTCATGAATCGGCTGGTACCTGCCATCGCTGAAGACCACCTCCCAGAGGGCCAGTGTGGCTTCAGAGCCAACAGGAGTACCACCGACATGGTCTTTGTGCTGAGACATCTTCAGGAGAAGTGCCGCGAGCAGAACAAAGGGATGTACGTAACGTTTGTCGACCTAACAAAAGCGTTTGACACTGTGAGTAGGCAAGGTATGTGGCAGATCCTGGAGCGACTAGGCTGTCCCCCAAAGTTCCTCAACATGATCGTCCAGCTCCACGAGGACCAGCAAGGCCAGGTCAGACTAAACAGTGACCTCTCAGAACCATTCCCCATTCTCAACGGCGTGAAGCAAGGCTGCGTGCTGGCACCGACCCTCTTCACATCTTCTTCAACATGATGCTGAAGCAGGCCACAGTGGACCTCGACGATGACGACGCAGTGTACATCAGGTATCGTCTCGATGGCAGCCTGTTCAACCTCAGACGACTGCAGGCCCACACGAAAACCCTAGACCAACTGATTCGTGAGCTGCTCTTTGCTGATGACGCTGCCTTCGTTGTACACACAGAGAGAGCCTTGCAGCGCATTACGTCCTGCTTCGCAGATGCCGCCCAGCTCTTTGGACTTGAGGTCAGTCTGAAAAAGACAGAGGTCCTTCATCAGCCGGCACCCAAGGAAGAGCATTGCTCTCCCCACATCACCATCGGCGAGTCCGAACTGAAGTCTGTACACCAGTTTACCTACCTTGGCTGCATCATCACGTCAGACGCCAAGCTGGACAAGGAGCTTGACAACAGGCTGGCAAAAGCGAACAGTGCTTTCGGGCGACTATTCAAGCGGGTGTGGCACAATCAACAGCTGAAAAAAGGCACCAAGATCAGCGTGTACAGAGCTGTCGTCCTCATCACCCTGCTGTATGGTTCCGAGTCCTGGTCCCTCTATCGCAGCCAACTACGACTCCTCGAACGCTTTCACCAGCGCTGCCTGCGTACCATCCTCAGCATTCACTGGAGTGACTATGTCACCAACGTCGAGGTCCTTGAACAGGCGGAAACTGTGAGCATCGAGGCTTTGCTGCTGCGGACACAGCTTCGCTGGGCGGGGCACGTCTCCAGTATGGAGGATCATCGCCTACCCAAGATCACTCTGTTCGGCGAGCTCGCCACTGGACACCGAGACAGAGGGGCACCAAAGAAGAGATACAAAGACGGTCTCAAGAAGTCACTTAGTGCCTGCCAAATCGACCACCGCCAGTGGTCTTCGCTTGCTGCGGACCGTGACACCTGTCGCTCCACCATTCACAAGGACTCTCGCAGAGCTAACCTTAAGGACAAGCGGCTCAGAAGAAAAAACAGAGCTGTCGTAACTCAGAACCCTGACCAGACCTTCCCCTGCAGCCACTGCAGTCGAACCTGCCTGTCCCGGATTGGCCTCCACAGCCACGAAAATGCCTGCAGACGACGTGGGCAAGCCATATAGAATCTTCGTTCGCGAAGTCAAGCCAAGAGAAGACTTTTAAACTGTATTTACATCGCGTTTCAAGACCTTTCTCTTAATCTGGCTGACCAGACTTTTACCCTTCCCGCCGTTAGATGGCTGTAGTCGCCTGCTCGGCGTTAAACCCCAATAACTAACTTAACTCGGACTGACAAAGCAAAGGAAGGTCACAATTTGAACTAATCCTACCCCAGAGCCGGGACAAACAGTAGGCTTAGACAAACACTATTTATTAAAAAAATCATGCGGGTAATAATGAGAAGATAGGTTGGGTTTTTTTACGGTAAAAGCAAAATTAAACTTATGTTAACTGTTTTACAAATGACTCTGAAAAAGTGGTGCAGATAATTGTCTGATTTTCATACCTAGGGTATACGGGTCACAATTGTCCTAATAGTACCCGACAGCCGAGACAAACTGTAGGTTTATGTAAATACCATATATGAAAAATCATGCGATTAGTAATGAGAAGAAGTTATATATTTTCGTGAAAACGATTCAACTTTTTAAAGATTAATCCCAAATAATTCGTGAAATTTATCCCCAAAACGTGAAAACAAATAATTAAAAAAATATTTAATTATCGCTAAATAAAGTTCTAGAGGTACAATGCTGGTTAACAAACTCATTCAAAATCTGCCTTTTATCTAACTATATAACAAACTGTATAATACAAATATATTTTTTTAAAAATACTGACTCCAGTGTGGATCAATCGGTTTTTGTGAACGGCCATTTTCTCGCCAGTGAGCATCTTAATCAAAAATTCAAAACAAGATGAGCTTTCATCCCAAAGTCTGATCCATTTCCCTTCTCTTTAAGCCAATCTCTGATAACACACATGCCGGCGCACACAAATAAAGACGGACACACGGCGCTTCCCGCCATTAGTACGCTCTATGGGGTCGTGTAGCGACAGGAATTCTGAAGAATAATAACACGGGGAGCAAAATGACGTCACTATAAGCTTGACGTCATGGTATCGCTAGTCTCATGACGCTGTGTACACAATGACGCATTTGATCTGTCACATCACTCATCCGACAGGGCTGACTGTTTGATGTGAGTAGGCCTATATACTGGGTCCAAAACTTGCAAAAATGAATTAATTATTTTTCAAAAAGTTGAAGAGGTACTGACAACGCTGGATTAAGAACTCATCCACAGTCTATTTTAAAGCTAGCTACCCAAAATTCAAAGTAAATAGTTCGATAATTATGGACTCAAATGTGGTTCAGCCAAATTTCTATAAGCGGTCTTCCTAAATCAAACTGTCAGAGAGAGAGAGACACACACACACACACACAGAGACAGAGAGAGAGATATCTTTTATTTGTTTAAATTCGTTTATAAGTGGTCTTCCTAAATCAAACTGTCAGAGAGAGCGAGCGAGAGAGAGAGCGAGCGAGAGAGAGAGCGAGCGAGCGAGCGAGAGAGAGAGAGAGAATGAATGAATGAATGAATGACACTTTATTTTTCAATGATAGAGACAGTAGGGGTACAATGATAGAGACAGTAGACGTACATGCCTTTTATCACATGTCCTAGCTAAACTACGGATTGAACAAAAAAACAACAATTCAATACAAGGAAATGACATACATACATTTGATAAAATACGCTTCGTGTGTAAATAAATCAAAATCAGTTTAACGTCAGTACACACACATACATGCACACACGCCCAACCACACCCACACATACGCAAGCACGTAAGCACTCACGCGCGCGCGCGCACACACACACACATACACACACACACGCACACACACACACATACACATACACACAGTGCTGATATTGCCGAGAGCATTACAGTGCAGTTAGATGTGCTAAGAATCAAATAAACAAACTAAAGTAAATAAACATGTATCAGAAATTGTTCGCCTTTATGTACTCGAAAACTCTCTTCCTAAACAAAGGCAGGCTTTTAGTTAGCTGCAAATGTGAAGGAAGTGAGTTAGTTCCACAGATATGCACCTGAGTACGATAGGCTAGATTTAAATAGGTCAATACGGGGTCTCTCAATGGCGAGACTGTTCCTGGAGGTGCTGTAAACCTTTGTGCCTTGAATAAATAGCTTAGACAGTTAGAAGGGGGTTTTCCCGTTCAGGGTCTTGTACATCAGCACGCACTTGTTGGTCAAAAGGTGTTTTTTTAGTGGAAGGAGCCCGGTTGCATCAAGCCTCTTATCGGAGGTTAATCAAGGGATAGGATTAATCAGTTTAACTGCGTTTTTGTACAGCGAGGTAATCCTCTAAAGGTTAGCCTCGCTGCAGCTGTCCGAAACAGTCGAGGTATAGTCAATGTGTGGCTTTATGTAAGAATTAAAAATCAATTTGCGCGGTTTGAGTTTAAAAACTGGGCAGTGGGCAGATGTTCACATCTGCACGGGACATAGAAGACCCCGCCCTCCACGAGTCCCCTGCTGTCTTGCAGGTTAGGTTTTGGATAACCAAAGGCTAGGGTGCTGACACGGTACCTGATTGGGTGTATGAACTTCCTGATGAAATCCACCACCCAGGGCGAAAGAGTCTCATGAGGGTCTCATCGGCCACGTGTACAGGACCAAGGCGAGCCACAAGTTCTGTGGAGTTTCGCTTGTGATTAACAGCCTGGAGAGGGATGGGCTCCGCCAGGTTCTTTTGCCCAAGACACAACACATGCAATGACAACCTTACCTCAATCCATACCGGATCGGTCGTCGCACGGAACAAGGACCGCGCCTTCTGTCTTGCGCCAGGGCAGAGGTGTTAAGTGTGAAACTGGTGCACTACCAAAACTTCGTGCCAGAAACAACATCAGCATTGGCACCTGGAACGTCAGAACATTAAGAACGCCTGAAAAGGTAGAGGAACTGACACTCGAAATGAACAGATACCACTGTACCATCCTAGGACTGTGCGAAGTACGATGAAAGAACCTTGGGGAAACATCAACCCAGCAAAATCACAAACTGTATTACAGTGGCAGAGAAGACAAACACGAACAGGGTGTCGGATTTCTCGTCCACAAAGACATCGTGAACACTTTCATGAGTTGTCAGCCAGTCTCCGGTAGGCTTATCACCATACGCTTGAGGGCAACCCCATCCAATATCACCATTGTACAAGTTTACGCCCCAACAACAGACTATGGCGATGAGGAAATAGAAGACTTCTATGACCATCTGGAAGAAGTCTTGGACCAGACCCCCAAGAAATATATTCTTGTGGTGCAGGGAGACTTGAATGCCAAAATAGGAGAGGATGCTGCAAGGAACTGGAAAGGCACATGCGGACGCTACTGCAATGCAGAAACCAACGACAGAGGCTTAAGGCTCTTGGAATTTGCCAGCTCAAATGATCTAAAGCTGATGAACACGTTTGGCCCACACAAAGCATCCAGAAGGTGGACATGGCACAGCCCGAACGGAGAGCACCATAACCAAATTGACTACACCATGGCGCAGAGACGCTTCCAAACCAGTGTAAACATTGCCAATACAAGAAGTTTTCCAGGAGCAGACATTGGAAGCGACCATGACTTAGTGATGATGACCTTCCGACTCCGCCTAAAGAAGGTCAACAAGAAGGGTCCACCAGAATCAAGTTTGACCTCGAGAAACTGAAAGACCCAGAGGTAGCGGAAGCCTTCCAGGCAAAGGTAGGAGGACAATTCGCGCCACTGCTAGGTGCAGAAGACACGGATGTAGACACACTGATCGACACATTTAACACTGCTGTAACCCAAACAGCCAGTAAGAACTTTGGCAAACACCGACAAGCAAAGAAACCTTGGGTTACAGCTGACATCTTTGTTCTATGTGACAAGCGTCGAGAATTAAAGAAAAAGAAATCAGAGGTAGAAGGAGCTAAACAATACAGGGAAATTAACCAGGATGTCAAGAAAAGCATGAAAAAGGCAAAGAATAAGTGGATTGAAGATCAGTGTAAATACGTATAAGAAAATCTGTACAAAAATAATAGCAAAAACGCATACCAGCTGGTGAAAGACCTGACCAGTGTAAAACAAGGACGCTCCTCGAGCATTCAAGATAGTGAAGGGAACTGTCTTACGGAAGACCAAGACATACTGAAGAGATGGACGGAGTACTGCTCAGATTTGTACAATCACGAGCTACAGGGGACCCAGGCATACTTGTCAACCCACCCGTGACCAACAATGGCAACTTTCCCATCCTCCGAGAAGAAGTAGAGGCTGCAGTGAAGTCGCTGAAAAAAAGGGAAGGCAGCAGGAGCAGACAACATCCCTGCAGAGCTAGTCCAAGAATTTGGGAGAAGACATGATAAGCGCCTTACTAACAATCTGCAATATAAATCTGGCAGTCAGGGGATTGGCCCACAACATGGACCCAATCACTTATAATAACTCTCCCAAAAAAAGGCAACTTACATCAATGCCAGATTTATCGAACGATCAGTCTTATATGCCACCCAAGCAAAGTCATGTTAAAGATCCTACTGAACTGTCTGACGTCACAGGCAGAGGAAATCATAGCTGAGGAACAGGCAGGCTTCAGAGCAGGGCGCAGCACAACTGAGCAGATCTTCAACCTGAGAGTTATATGTGAGAGCTACCTTCAGCACCAGCAAGACCTCTATCATGTCTTTGTGGATTTTAAGAAAGCGTTTGACAGGGTGTGGCATGTAGCCCTTTGGTCCACCATGAAGCTATACAACATAAATGCCAACCTGATCAAAGTCATAGCAAACCTATACTACAAGGCCACTAGGGCAGTCTGCTTCAACGGCAAAATATGAAACTGGTTTAGGACTACAGTCGGAGTCAGACAAGGCTGCTTGCTCTCACCTATTCTTTTCAACATCTTCCTGGAAAGAATCATGACAGACGCTCTGAAACATCATGAAGGAACTGTCAGTACTGGAGGCAGAACAATCACAAACTTGCGCTTTGCGGACGACATTGATTGCCTTGCAGGAACAGAGAAGGAGCTAGCTCAGCTGGTAGAGAAGCTGGACAGTACAGCCATTGCGTATGGGAGGGTAATCAGCGCAGAGAAGACCAAACTGATGACAAATAACACCAGTGGCATTGGCACTGACGTCATGATTGGAAGCCAAAAACTAGAAACAGTTAATAATTTCAAATACTTAGGAGCCATTGTGACAAATGAGGGATCAAAACCAGAAATACTGTTCAGGATTGCGCAGACAACAACAGCACTGACAAGATTGAAGACCATATGGAAGGACAGAAACATCACGCTCTGCTCCAAGATCAGACTGATGCTCTCCTTAGTCATCTCAGTGTTCTTGTATGCCTACGAGTCGTGGTCCCTCACAGCAGACCTTGAAAGGGTGATACAAGCCACTGAAATGAGATGTTTTCGAAGGCTGCTTGGCATTTCATGCAGAGGTCACATCACTAACAAGGAAGTGGGAAGAAGAATCAGGCAAGCCCTCGGGCCCTATAAAGACCTATTAGCCATTGTGAAAAAGCGCTAACTGAAGTGGTATGGGCATGTCACGCGTTCAGCAGGGCTTGCCAAAACAATCCTGCAAGGCACTGTGCAAGGAGGACGAAGGAGAGGACGACAGAGGAAAATATGGGAGGACAATATCTCAGAGTGGATAGGACTGAGGCTGGGTGATAGGCTAAGAATGGCAGAGAACAGAGAGGAATAAAGGGAGCTGGTTGCCAAGTCATCAGTGGTGCCCCAACGGTCGGCAAGACTACGGGATATAGAATAGAAAATAGAATAGAGTTTAAAAATAGACATAAGTTTTGACAATAGGAATGTTGTGTGTGTGTGTGTGTGTGTGTGTGTGTGTGTGTGTGTGTGTGTGTGTGTGTGTGTGTGTGTGTGTGTGTGTGTGTGTGTGTGTGTGTGTGTGTGTGTGTGTTTGGGGGAAGGAGGGGGGAGGCTAGAGTTTTCCCCAGCTGTATTAAGTAGGGTTGCCAGCTTAGCTGTTCATCAACAATCACCCCGTGCAGTCTAAGCTCCTTGACTTCCTCGATTAGAACAGAATCAAATGATAGGTTAAGTAGAGGAGGGCGCAGGTGGTGTTTCTGTCTCGTTGTGAAAAGCATGCTTTTTGTTTTGGATGGTTTAACAAGCATTTCATTGTTTACACACCACTGTGCGACCTCTTGAAAACTATGTTGAAGAGTGTTAGATATTTCAGGTACAGTTTACCCTCCGCATGAAGAGTTGAGCCATCAGCGAACATGTCACACTCGGTATAATGACTAGATATATGTAATGGTAAATCATTTATAAACAAGCAGAATAGTAGAGATCCTAGGATGGATCCCTGGAGCACTTCGATCTCAACTTACATTTCAGAAGAGTAACTACCATTGATGTTTACAGTTTGAATTCTCCCTAGAAGATATGAACGGAAAAATGGAGTGCCCTTGGGCTGTTATAGTTGAAACAGCGATCTATTTCCTCAGTAAAATATCATGGTTGATAAGGTCGAAACCCTTTTCGAGATCTAGGAAAACAGCTCCAGACATCTTGCTCCTGTTGTTTATATATGTGTCGATCATACGGACTAAAGCGGAATGACAAGAATGTTTAGGTCGAAAACCTGACTGATACTGATTGAGTAGTGACTTTTCTTCAAGACATTTCAGCAGATGATTGTGGACATGCTTTTCAATGGGCTTTGAAACAACGGATAGTAAGGAAATGGGTCGGATATTGTCGAGATCATATGTGTCTTTCGATTTAGGAATGGGTACAACTTTTGACTTTTTTAAAGCTGAGGGAAAAGTGTTATTGTGGATACAAAGTTTATAAATATACGTTAGACTTTCCACAATATAAGGATTGATTGTACATTGCTTAACGTCAACAAGGCTTTCTCAGGACGTGCCTGCACTGCTTGTGAAGAAAAACTAAACAGAAAATTGAATGTATGTCGCCAGCCGGTCAAATACGTTAAATAAACCTACAACATGGGGCCTAAATAAAGCTAAGACCATTTAGCAACACACATCCAATATCAAGAGCTACAGGCAGTGCAGACAGTAGGGAGAGTTTAAAAAGGCAAAAACAGGTGAATGGACAAAGGGTAGACAGAAACACATGCCCCAGAATAGAGAGAAAAACCCACCCTGTGGGGCTGACCAGGGTGACCCTGGGAACCACAATATAAGGAAGCGAGAGGTCGAGTATGTACTCGTTAATTCCATCGACACCAGCTGACCTTTTGTTCTTACGGCTAGAAATAAATCTGCCCACTTCATGTACAGCTAAGTGTGGAATGTCAAAAGCATCGCCCGGGGACAGCCTTTGCTTACAGAAGTCAGTAAGTTTATTTGACGGGACATATGCTGATTGACCCAAACCTGCAGAGCGCAGAACGTTCTTTGGGGCTTAAATAAAGTGGTTGTTAAATAGTTTGCTTTGAGGCTGCTTGGCGTATGTGTAAAATTTCTGCCACAGTTATTGGTTAGTGAATTGAGAGCTCTCCAAACAGAAGACGGATTGCCCTCAGTTTTCTCAACCAGTGCTTTTTATTCCTCTCTGATAAAATATTTGACTTTGTTGCGCAGTCTTTTAAACTCATTGAAGTTTTTTTTTCCTGTCATTTAGCTAGATTTCTAGCCTCCATTGTTTCTTTGATTTCTTCGTGATCCAAGAGGGAGGCTCGCGGCACCAGACTCTCTTTTTTATTAGCGGCGCGTGTTGATTTTCTCCTGGAGAAATATGTGAAGCCACAACGTCAGTGCTAAATCAGGATCGTCGTGATTGTACACTTCGTAAAATGGTTTATTACTGAGTTCATATAAGAAATAGTTTTTATCTAATTATTTAAAACGTCTGTACGCAGTAGCTCGCTTGAGCTTGCTCTTAACACCACGTGAATGTTCTGAGTTCATGTACAGTGTGTGAGTAAATGCGCGTGATTCACGTGAGCGTACTTGTTGGGTTCAGTTCGCGGCGGCGCTCTGAGCCGATTTTGGATCGGGATACAGCGCCTATTTAATGCGCTGATTTATTTATTTTACGTTATATAGGAATGTTGTTTCTGCTGTTTAGGAACATGACACAACCATTTTCATGTGATGGGAAAGTGGTCGCTGACAGCTAGTGAAGGCACGTCAGTTTCAGTGATAGCTTGAGGGTTGTTAGTGATCTATCAAAGTAGACAAGGAGTGTGTTACCCTGGTGGCAGTGGTAATCATCTGTCTAAGTCCAAATGTGTTGTTGTACTTTGCCACAGTGAATTAGGTTTTGATATGTCAGTGTTGAAATCCCCTAAGATAAGAATGTTCTTGCCAGTGTCGTTTACTTTATGTATCACCTGTACAAAGGCGTCGTACCATTCGGCAGTAGATGCTGAATTCCTGTACACATAGCCCACTAGTAGTGGAAAAGTGAAAGGGATTCTGACTTCCAACCAGACGCATTCAACCTCCCTGGTCTCAAGATCATGACACCTCCGTACCAAATGCTGGATAGACTGGTAAACATAAACGGCAATTCCTGTATATCCAGGCGTAGTTGCGTCACGCCGTATTAGTGATAAATTTGGAATACTGATACATTCGTCAATTATTATGGAGTCTAGACGAGATTCAGTGTGACAAAAGAGGTAAAATTGGGAGGGTTGGTATACAAATAGTGATATATAACAGAAACTTTTGAATACAGGTGAAAAATGTTTAAATGGCCGACTTTCAGTCCTTGTTTGGCTGGCATGATGACCACAAAATCTCAGCTACTGGTACAATAAATGATGATTATTCTTGCGCAGTCTGTTGATGAAGCAAAAGAGATTAAACTGATCCACACTCTAAAACAATGTAGATCGAGCGTTTTATAGAAGCTAAAGGCCGTTATCACAACCTTGCACAGTCACTATTGGAGGTACTTATGAACACTGTACGATCACGGTACGGCGTATCATTCAACAGCTGGCCGAAATCAGAAGTTGAAAGATCCGCAGTTCGGTCACTAAACGCAGTTATATCAATACATCTGTGGCCACACGCACAAGCGCAGATACGCACAACGATCAAGACACCAGATTACAGACTAAACCACAGACTCCGTAGGTGCGGTTCAAACCACACTAAATGTCACATTTACTCCGCTTCTGGCAGATTTTTATAGGCACGTCCTAAAACACAAATTTATATCAAGATATCACACCTTATAAGGTTTTGCGCCAACATAAAAATAATGTCTATACTGACCTAATACCGAACTGTCAGTTCCAAAAGAGGTCAGTGTCGCTGCAATATAGGGCACACACAAATTTATCTCAGTCTATAAGTCACTACAAAGATCGCGTTGACACGTAATTTGATCACATCACGTTTGGGGCCGCAGTCCGCTGGGGGATAAGGGGGGCTGCCACTGGGGATAGAAAACGTTTTGGCCAAATTTACTTCATTGCGCCATATATATAATTTTTCAATAAATTCTGAGAATGCTGCGCTAATGCCATGGAATTTGCATGGAATTACAGGCTGGTAAGCTTGCATTGTGTCATCAGGAGTCCTTTTGTGACTGCATCGCTTATTAGATCTTTTGAGCCTTCCACTGAACACCTACTACATAAGGTAATAGGGACTACCCTCAGGCGCCCCGCAACACGCTGGAGAATATCCAGTCCTCCCCCGAGAGGGGAGGCTAGTGCATGAATATTCCCAAACAGATCTTGGACCTGCTGGATAGATTTAAGATTTTTGCCGCCTACAACCGGTTTCGACCCAAGGTGGGTCCCATCAGGTAGGCATACGGCGTAACCCGAAATTGCAAACACAACGCATGTACTAGAAGCCGCCTCCAGAATTTACCGATAGCACCACTAGTACAAAGTGGATTGCATCCCTAAAACTTTATGAGGTGTTACAGTGGAAGAAGACAGACTAATTTTGAAAAGGCAACACCTAGGCAATTTTGTGGTACAATTATTCTTTACTTTTAACAAAGGCGTCGCCCAAAGCCAAAAAATGCACTCAATCAGAGTAGCTACAAGGGATATAATTTTTCAATAAATTCTAAGAATGCTGCGCTAATGCCATGGAATAACAGGCTGGTAAGCTTGCATTGTGTCATCAGGCCATCAGCTGTCTTTTTGTGACTGCATCGCTTATTAGATCTTTTGAGCCTTCCACTGAAGTACATGCGTTGTGTTTGCAATTTCGGGTTACGCCGTATGCCTACCTGATGAGACCCACCTTGGGTCGAAACCGGTTGTAGGCGGCAAAATCTTAAATCTATCCAGCAGGTCCAAGATCTGTTTGGGAATATTCATGCACTAGCCTCCCCTCTCGGGGGAGGACTGGATATTCTCCAGCGGGTTGCGGGGCGCCTGGGGGTAGTCCCTATTACTTTATGTAGTAGGTGTTCAGTGGAAGGCTCAAAAGATCTAATAAGCGATGCAGTCACAAAAGGACACCTGATGTCCTGATGACACAATGCAAGCTTACCAGCCTGTAATTCCATGGCATTAGCGCAGCATTCTCAGAATTTATTGAAAAATTACGTCCCTTGGAGCTACTCTGATTGAGTGCATTGTTTTGGCTTTGGGCGACGCCTTTGTTAAAAGTAAAGAATATATATATATATATATATATATATATATATATATATATATATATATATATATATATATATATATATATATATATATATATATATATATATATATATATATATATATAATGTGTATGTGTGTGTGTGTGTGACCCTCTCTCACAAAATCAGTCTTAACTCGCATTTTGGATGTTTTGACATATATACATTTCTGAAAACTACACAGTTTGCGGATTAATTTGACATATGACAGAATGCTGTAGAGCACAAACTGTAGAAGTTATTAGTGTTTAAAGTTGTTAAAGCCTCCGGTGGCCATTTTGAGAAAACAGCCTGCGAAGTTTCTGTGTGCATGTCTTGCACATCTACCTTAGCAACGGGGGTTCAAAGTCAACCAATCAACCTGATATTTTACATGGTGGTTTGGTAAGTCCATCACCATGTGTAAAACCTCACATTAAGCTGCTAGCTCCTCAGGATCTTGTGATAAAAAGCCCCCAAAAGTGTCATACCTAATGTAAATATGTCAGATTTTGGAGAAAAAAATGTATTTTCATATTTTGCTATCAAACTCAAGGTATAAATAATCTCAACTCTGTTTGAGCATAGAAGTATATTTCTATACTATACTTAAGCAGAACATGTAGGAAAATGTTCTGTAGCACTCTTATTTAGTGGCAAATGTAATCTAAAGTGAAGCTACGGACGAGTTCAAGGCATGCAAAACCACCATCACCAAGGCAAAATAAAAACTATAATTACAAAGACTGAATAAACTTACATCCAGCATATGAATTTTATTTAATTATTTGTCATTTATACCCACTTATAATTGATTCAAACTGAAATTGAAAAGGACACCAGACAGACTATCCTTAAATTATGCAAAACAGAAGTCGCAGTCGGCTGCCTGTCGTCCCAGACTGAAATGAATACTATTTAGTACGACTACCCTGCAAAATGAAGTCACAAAAGCTAAAAACAAATCTACAAACTGAGTATTAGTAGTTCCACATTCATATATAAATTTGTAAACATGCAACAACTTTTAAAAAAACACAATATTTACTTACAGGTTGCAGAATATATAATAATAAATAATACCGTTATTATATAGGCGCTTTTTCTCAATTTTGGAGAAATCGACTCAAAGCGCCGCGCCTGAAACCCAACACACACACTCACGAAACAGATACGGATTTACGCCATTTAGGACAAACACAGTACAAACACAGTTACAAGACAAACGAAGGGCCAGTCAGCTACTGAAGTTACAGAGATTTTTGATCGCTTGTATTTGAAATTTGTAAAGTGGCCTGAGACCGGTACCAAAGTGTGGGGGGTGGCGGGTGGGAAGAGCATTCTAAGAATTGAAATGGAAATTTACGTCCCTTGGAGCTAATCCGATTGAGTGCAGTTTTGGCTTTGGGCAACGCCTTTGTTTAAAAGTAAAAAAATAATGACACCACACAATTGCCTAGGTGTTTCCTTTTCAAAATTAGTCTGTCTTCTTCCACTGCAACACCACATAATGCTTTAGCGTGCAATCCGCGCTGTACTAGTGGTGCTACCAATAAATTCTGGAGGCGGCTTCTAGTACGTGTGCAGGTTACGCCTTATGCCTACCTGAAGAGCCCTCCCTTGGGGCGAAACCGGCATAGGCGGCAAAAACAAAAATCTGCCCAGCAGGTTCAAGATCTGTTTGGAAATATTCATGTCAGGGGGAGGGGAGGTCAGGATATTCTCCAGCGGATTGTGGGGCGCATGGGGGTTGTCCCTGTTGCTATATGCAGTAGGTGTTCAGTGAAAGGCTAAAAAAGTTAGGTCTGTCATTCCTTCCCTCCCACTGCCCTCTCTTTCTAGATCTAGTGAGCGATGCAGTCACAAAAAGGGCAGCTGATGTCCTGATGACACAATGCAAACTTACCAGCCTGGAATTCCATGGCATTAGCACAGCAAGAGCATTCTCAAAATTGTAATGAAAAATTACTTCCCTTGGAGCTAATCTGATTGAGTGCACTTTTGGCTTTGGGCAACGCCTTTGTTTAAAAGTAAAAAATAATTACACAATTGCCTAGGTGTTTCCTTTTCAAAATTAGTCTGTCTTCTTCCACTGCAACACCACATAATGCTTTAGCGTGCAATCCGCGCTGTACTAGTGGTGCTACCAATAAATTCTGGAGGCGGCTTCTAGTACGTGTGCAGGTTACGCTACCAGTAAATTCTGGAGGCGGCTTCTAGTATATGTGTTGTGTTTGCAATTTTCAGGTTACGAGTCCGAAATAGCTCAGGCGGTTAAACGTCGGAGCAGGAGAGCGAAGGGAATCGCCGGGTCGTGGGTTCGAATCCCGTCCCGGTCCCGGTAGCTGGACTCACAATCCAGGGTGGAAAAACGGATTTGTTCAATATCTTTTCCGTTGAAAGGTCCTGGTAAATCAAAGTGGCACAGTTGGAGTGCGCCTGAGTTGATCAGTGTTCAGGTCGTACTTCATAGGCAATAGATTTCCCTGTCCCCCATCACCCGCCCGTCAGGGCCGTCCATGATCACCTCGGTGCTGTGGACGTGTTAAACCCGAACGAACTAACTAACTTTCAGGTTACGCCGCATGCCTATCTGAAGAGTCCTCCCTTGGGGCGAAACCAGTCGTAGGCGGCAAAACAAAAATCTGCCCAGCAGGTCCAAGACCTGTTTGGGAATATTCTGTTTTATTTTTAAATTGTTGTCTCCTTCCACTCCTCCTTTTATTTTCCCAACTCTCTTCCACTGCCCCCCCCCCCCTCCCCCCACCTGACTCCCTGTTTTCGGAGTGTCGTTTATATACCCCTTTGGTCACCGTATTTAAAAAAATACGGTTGACTTTCAAATGGGGCTTGTCGGAGCGCATTCGGGAGCATGCAAATGACCTTTTTGGCGTACGCAGCAGAAATTCTGGCAAAGAAGTAACAAGATAAAAATGACGTCACGGCTAGCTACGTTAACCTTGCTACAACACTGCCAAAGCGCCGTGTGTGTGTGTGTGTGTGTGTGTGTGTGCGTGCGTGCGTGCGTGCGTGCGTGCGTGCGTGTGTGTGTGTGTGTGTGTGTGTGTGTGTGTGTGTGTGTGTGTGTGTGTGTGTGTGTGACAGCGACTGTTATATACTAGAGCCCGCGTGTGAGGACGGACAAGCTTGAAATGTTAGGATATTGTCCCTAAAAGAATTATCTCGAGACCTTTTTGGCTCACATGCGAAGCAAAAGTGAGTATGTTTTGGGCCAGTGGACGTCCGTCCGCCGTCGTCCATCATCCGTGGTAATCTTTAACGTTAGCATTTACTCGGAGACTATTCAAGCCGCCGTCTTCAAACTTGGCCCAAGGATACTTTGTGGCAAGACATTTCTAAACATACCAATTTGAGTGACCTCTCACAAAGGTCAAGGCCACAGTGGATCAGGAAATATGTCAAAATTAGCTATATTTTGACATTATGTATTTTTTCTCAAACACTATTCACAACTTCCACTCCAAACTTTGTACAAAGGTACCTGATAAAAAGACCTATCTATGCATACTAATTTGGATGACCCCTCTGAAAGGCTAAGGGTCACAAGGGCTCAGGAAATATGTCCACAATAGCCTATTTTGACAAAAGATTTTTTTTTCAAATACTATTCACAACTTTAAACCCAAACTTGCTACTTAGATACCTGATGGGAAGACCTTTCTATGCACAGTAATTTGATTGATCTCAGAAAGGTAAAGGGTCACGAGAGATCAGGAAATGGGTAAAAAATAGCCATATTTTGACGAAAGATGTTTTTTCTAAAATACTATTCACAACTTCAAACCCAAATTTGATACATAGATACCTGGTGGTAAGACCTATCTATGCATACTAATTTTGTTGACCCCTCGGAAAGGTCAAGGGTCAAGAGGCTGACAAATGTGTGTAAAATGCCAATTGTGGGTAGAATTGTAGATATTAATATCCCCATTTTTGCAATTTTTTTCAACCACATTTGGCACACAGATAGCTGTTGATGAGACCGTCCAATGCATACTAATTTAGTCGACTCTTCACAAAGGTCAAGGATCACGGAGGTCGACAGGTGTGTAAAAAATGCTTACACTTTCAGAAAACTTCCATTGTGCTGCTGCAGAAGCCAGCCCTTGTCACAAAAGTCACACATATGTAAATCGGTCATAAGCGTGAGCCATAATGGCCCTGCCGTTCTTGTTTTCGATGTTTTAAATTAACAAGCTCATTGGCGAGAAAATGACCCTTTCACAAAAACCGGCGGATACACACTGGCGTCCGTAATTTTTCTTACTTTTTCTAAATATTTTATATATAGCTAGATAAATGGGAGATTTTAACTGAGTTGGTTAACCAGCATTGTACCTCTAGAACTTTTGAGTGATAATGAATTTTTTTTTAAATATATATCTTCACGTTTAGGGGATTAATTTCACGACGATTTATATGAGTTAATCATAAAACAATTGAATCTTTTTCTTACGAACAAACAATCTTCTCATCTATAATTGTTTGATTTTTCATATACGGTATTTACATTAGCCTACAGTTTGTCTCGGCTGTCGAGTACGATTAGGTCAATTGTGACCTGTCCGCCCTAGGTGTGAAAATGAGACAATTTTCTGCGCCACCTTTTAGGAGTCATTTGTAAAATAGCTAACATAACTTTAATTTTTCTTTTACGAAAAAAAGCTATCTTCTCATTAATACCCGCATGATTTGACATAAACAGTCTTTGCATAAGCCTGCTATTTGTCCCGGCCCTGGGGTAGGATTAGATCTACTTGTGACCTGTAAGCTCTAGGCGTGAAAATCAGCAAGAAAATTGCTAAGTTGATCCTCTAATACGTCAAATGTTAGTACTGCGAATGAGTGACATATAACATCAAGTCGTCACTATGAACACGGCGTCGTGGGACTAATGATGCCATGACGTGAAGCTTGTAGTGACGTGCTATCATACTTCTTCAGAATAGCTACCAGACCACAAAGCTTACGAATGGCGGAAGTCGCCGTGTGTCCGTCTTTATTTCTGTGTGCCAGTGTGTGTAGATCAGAGGGTGGGTTAAAGTAGAAGGAGATGGATTCCTGTCGCTACACGAGCCCACAGAGCGTACTGGCTGGAAGCGCCGTGTGTCCGTCTTTATTTGTGTGCGCCGACGTGTGTGTTGATCAGAGTTTGGCTATAGAGAAGAGGGAAAATGATCAGCATAATAAGCCTAAACATATTAACAACGCCATTAGTATGCATTGATAGGTCTTACCATCAAGTATCTCTGTAACACGTTTGGGTTTGAAGATGTGAACAGTATTTGAGAAAAAAAAAAAACATCCTTTGTCAAAATATCTCTATTTTTCACCTATTTCCTGAGCTCTTCTGACCATCCGAGGGATCAACCAAATTAGTATGCATAAAAAGGTCTCACCATCAGGTACCTTTGTACTAAGTTTGGATTTGAAGTTGTGAATAGTATCTGGCATATTTCCTGATCCCCTGTGACCTTGACCTTGTGAGAGGTCACTGAAATAGGTATGTTTAGAAGAGTCTTGCCACAAAGTATCCTTGGGCCAAGTTTGAAGACTGGCTTGAATAGTCTCTAAGAAAGTGCCAACGTTAAAGTTTACCTCGAACGACGGCGGATGGACGCCGGCCGGATGACCACTGGCCCAAAACAGCCAAACAAACTGTGAGAATTCACGTAAGTAACATGTCCTAACGTTTCTAGCTTGTGCGTCCACAAATGCGGGCTCTAGTCACTGTCACACACGCACACACACACACACACACACACACACACACGCGCGCGCGCACGCGCACGCATGGAGACAAAAGCCTCAGAGTGGGTTACCTACCGTTTTATGTGAAAGAAAAGGGGTCCCATATTCCTATTTATTCTAGGGCTCTGAAATTGATGCAAACGTTTAGAACTCACCTTATAACTAAGCTCTATACCTTAAAATAAAATATACATTTTGTTGAAACAGAGCCACTATATGGAGAAAATATGGGTTACTACCAATATAATGGGTGCTTCTAAAAATACCTCTCACACGAAAACTGGCATTACAGTGAATATGGGTGTCTCTTCAAATCATCTATTTAAGCTTGGAATATCTTAAAAAAATTAGGAGTCTGTAATAAGGTAAAATTCATGGAATATTTGATGCTTCTTTTTCACATTCATTTTATTGTTGTCATTTTTTTCTCAACTTATTGTGTATGTATGCATTAACATTGTTAACATTTTATTGTGCAAAATTGAATGAACACTGGCCCCTAACCTTTAGATTATGATTTTCACAGAGGAAATCTTTTAATCATTGCTACGTTTTGTCCCTCTGAAGCAAAACAATTTATCATGGCATTTGTGTGAGGATCAAGGTAATGTATTCTGGAACTTAAGGGACATTTTTTATGTGATCTGGAGTTTGAGACAAACAGCCACAGAGCATTTTGAATATTAACCCTTATCATTCGGAATACACCAGTGTGAAACAAGTGTGACTAAAATAGTTCAAGGGTAGTGCCAGAATAGCTTGGCGCCTGTAGGCGCCAAGCTATTCTGGCACCACCCTTGAACTAAAGCCATTGGTCTATGTCCTTATCTGTATGTCCTTATGTCCTTAGCGTGCATATGGCAGTGAACAAATTTGAAGCTTTTAGCTGCAGTATGATTGTTACGATTGTGGTTGTGTTGTTCTGTGAGAGTAATAATAATAATAATAATAATAATAATAAAGAGCATTTATATCGCGCTGAATCCCCAGGAGCAGTGGGCTCTAAGCGCGTTACAAAAAAATGTATATATGGAGAATCTCACTACCTTTAAAAAAGTCTAATCTATGCACTTCTAATCTACGCACGCACATACAACTAAAACACACATAACAAAACCATATGTATGCAGACCAAACCAACATCACACACACGCACACAATCTGTGGATTAATGGTACGCAAGCTGAAAGAAGTAGGTTTTAAGTTGGGTCTTAAAGACGTAAATGTTTTCAGCATTCCGGAGGTGTAGGGGAAGTGAGTTCCAGACAACAGGGGCTTGATACTGGAATGTCCGGCAGCCAAACCGCTTAGAGGAAAAGCTGGGGACACGGAAACGCTTCTCAGAGCAGGAACGAAGGGCACGGGAGGGCTGATAGATGTTGAGGAGGGATGAGAGGTATGGCGGTAGGGATCCATCAAAGCAGCGAAAAGCCAGGACCGCAATCTTGTACTCGACTCTAAACTGAATGGGTAGCCAGTGCAATTCCTGAAGTAGGGGGGTTACATGGTCCATTTTAGATTTGCCAAAAGCAAGTCTGGCAGCATTGTTGAGGACTGTCTGCAGACGAGAGAGTTCTTTCTGGGGGACACCTGCCAGGAGGGAGTTACAATAGTCTAAGCGGCTAAGGACAAGGGAGCAAATAAGTTGAACAGTAGCGGACCGGGTGATGAATGGTCTAATGGAGCTGATTCTTCGCAGCTGGAAGTTCGCCGTCCTGCACACATTAGTAATGTGATGGTGCATGGACATACTGCGGTCGAACTGAACTCCCAGATTACGTACAGACTGGCTAAAGGTTATTTCACTGTCGCCAACCACGAGGGAGGCCCCTGGTGGGACCTGACTAAGGGAGTGGTCAGAACCAGCGCAAAGTGATACCGTCTTGCCGTCGTTCAGCTTCAGTTTGTTGCACAGCATCCATTTTTTCACAGAGGAAATACAAAGTTCAATCTCTTTCACAAGAGCAGGAAAATTAGATGGAGAAGCACCTTTGTGGAGCTGGGTGTCGTCGGCATACTTGTGAAATTCACAGGCATGTCGGGTGATGACGTCAGACAGGGATTGGGTGTAAAGGCTGAAAAGGACGGGCCCAAGGACAGATCCTTGGGGGACACCGAATCTCAGCATGAGGGGCTGCGACTCTGATTGATTGACAACAACCTTCTGAGTACGCCCACGCAGATACGAGGAAAACCAGCTAAGTGTTTTGCCAGAGATGCCATAGGCTGTGTTAAGTCTCTCTAGGAGTATAGTATGGTCAATCGTATCAAATGCCGCCGAGAGGTCAAGGAGGCAAAGAATGGAAACCAGCTTGTTGTCAGCATTGCACAGAAGGCTGTTTGTAACATGCAGGAGAGCAGTTTCTGTACTGTGCTGTTTTCTGTAAGCTGACTGAAACGTTTCTAGGAGGTTCTTGGAAATGAGATGGTTTTGGAGCTGAGACAGAACAATGCGTTCTAATAGCTTTGATAAGAAAGGGAGATTGGAGATGGGCCGATAGTTATTAAAACATTCTTTGTTGAGACCAGGTTTCTTCAGCAAAGGTGTCACAACTGCTTGTTTGAAATATTCAGGCACTACGCCAGTCTGTAGTGACACATTCATGATTCTGGTGATGACTGGAATCAGGTCAGCTTTACATGATTTGAAAAGGCTAGCTGAAAGAGGATCCATAGAGCAACACTTGAGAGGAGCATGTGCAATAATGTCACGAACAAAGTCCTCGGACACAGGCTGAAATTCTGCAAGTTGTGGACCGTGATAGCTGGTGATCTCAGGAGTATCGTCAGAAACATCCAGTTCACGCCGGATGTCCTCAATCTTTTTGTCAAAGAACTGACAGAAAGCGTCTGCGAGATCCGAAGCTGGTACGGTGGAGGGTAAGGAAATGTCTTTGCGTACCCCAAGGAGTTCATCAGACACACTGAACAAGGTTTTGGTGCTAGAGCAGGCCTGCAAGCGGGAACAGAAGTGCTGACGCTTGGCGTTGCGCTGGAGGGATTTTAGGTAATTGCGCTTCTGCACAAACAACTGTCGGTGAATGGTCAACTTGCTAGACCGCCAACACCGCTCAAACTGGCGGAGCTCTCTCTTAGTGTCCTTGACCTTGCCTGTCATCCAAGGAGCTGAGGGGCGTGAGAGCATACATGTGTTAATCGTAGGAAACGATTCGATATTTATTTGAGCTATCATATTTACGAATCACGTACCTTTTCAGTAAGATTCTCTATCGTTCGCGCAGATAGCGGAATTGTTTTTTTAATGATACGCTAAGTTTAGTCCGGAAGCTTCTAGCAAAGTCGCACGGAGAATAGAACTGCTCTATTTTTAGTCATAGATGTTTTCTGTGAGCCTGAAATTAGCGGCCTTTCTTTGCGTGTTATGAAAGGTCGTGAATGGTCTGCCATACTTTTATGTGACGTCATTATACATTGGGATTTGGGGTTGAAATGAGCAGTCGAATTTTTGTAGACTATTGTAGTTATTCCAGAAAGTTCTTCTTCTTCTTTTATTAATATTTATAAGTTTCAGTTACGTGTTCCGTTCTGATTGGTTGCGTTGTGTGATTTCGTTAGATTATTCTGGAAAGTTGTTCGACTATAAAAGTTGATGCTAGGAAGCACGTGGGTACATTGTCATGCATTGTCAGTTGTAGGGACACACAGTTTATCGTAGGTACGTGATACATTGTGAGAGACGCAGCGTAACGGTGGTGTACGTTAAATGAGAAACTTTGTGTCTCCAGTGTTAAAATTTTGAAGAGGAGACATTGTGTCAGTGTTGGTGCATTTGGGAATGCATTGTATGGAGATCGCATCGTTGCACTAAAGTATTGTTGGAACTGTTACTCCAGTATTGTCTACAAGATTAAGCCACGTGTGACGGGTTCCAGCTAAATGAAGTTTATTTAAAAACAACCTTACGTGCGTGCGTCTGGTGTGATTTACTACGACTACGACTCAACACGTAACATTTTGGCACCTCCGACGGGACTTCTTCAGTTGGCTCAGTGGAAAGGGTAGCCGGAGAAAACAGCCAGGAGTGAAACGCAGAGATGGCGACATCGGAAATGGAGACATTCCTGAAAATTGGAAAGGAATGTGGACTCGAAGGAGCTCAACGCCTCGAGTTTGTAAAGGAGAGAGAGAAGGAGAGATTGGAGAGAGAAAAGAAGAGACTGGAGAAAGAAGAAAAGAAACGAGAGAGAGAAGAAAAGAAGAGACTGGAGAGAGAGAGAGGAGAAAGAAGAAAAGAAACGAGAGAGAGAAGAAAAGGAGAGACTGGAGAAAGAGGAAATATAAGAAAAGAGACGAGAGAGAGAGAAGAAAAAGAGAGATTGGAGAGAGAAGAAAGAGCTAAAGAACGTGAAATCAGGATACTCGAAACCCAAGCAGAAGAAGCAGAGAAACAGCGAAGAGAGGCAGAGAAACAACGAGAAGAGGCAGAGAGACAGCGACAACGTGAAATTCATTTAAAGCAGATGGAGATAGTGGTACAGAGCCAGAGGGCTACTGAAGCAACAGCCTTAGCCAGCAGAGAGCAAACAGCCCGTGCGCCAAAACTTCCACCTTTCGTTGAAAATTCACATAAGATGGCCGTTTATCTGGAACGATTCGAGTGCTTCGCAAGCAGCAATAACTGGATACAAGAGACTTGGGCTATCAAGCTGAGTGCACTTTTAACTGGCAAAGCGCTTGAATTTTACACCCGCTTGCCAAGAGAAGAAGCCGAAGATTATACACAGTTGAAAACCGCCCTGCTGAGACAGTACGACTTCACTGAAGAGGGTTACAGGCGACGATTTCGGAACTGCAAGCCTGAAGAAGGAGAAACACCCGGCCTATTCATTGTGAAAATCAGGAGCTACCTGGAGAAATGGATAGAGCTGGCTGGTTTAAACAAAGAGTACAAGGACCGGTGTGTCCTCATCATCAAAGAACAAGTCCTCAATGCATGTTTTAAGGACCTGGCCGCCCACCTCAGGGAGCAAAAAGACCAGTCCCTAAAGGCCCTGGCCGACTTCGCTCAAAGATACCTTGACACCCACAACATGAAGTTCGGGCCCAGTAAGCCGCAGCATGTGACTGCACCAGCAGAGGAAATCCACAATGTCAGAGACACCCCGAAATACAAGCCGGTGGAGAACCTGGCATGTTTTCTCTGTGGAAAGAAAGGTCACAAGGCGATACGGTGTCCTTCTAAAGATGTTCCCCGAGGCGACAACATCAGAAGATCCAATCAAGATCGCGGGATAGCAGGCAGAAGCAGTACTACGTCTCAACACAGCGCCGCCGCTGTACTAGCCAATGATGCGACGTCATCCAGTGACTTTGAACCTGGAGAAAGGCGAGTGCCACCGGAGCTGATTAAATCTTTCAGAAAGAATGGACGCATCCCAGTAGGAGATGGGGCTACATTCTTACCAGTCTCAAACATTGCGCTGCCTGAGAATGAAGTGCCGAACATGCCGGTGGTGTCAGGATTCGTCGGAAACACACCAGTGAGAGTGCTGAGAGATACCGGTTGTAGTTGCATCATCGTGAGATTGATTGTACATTGCTTAACGTCCCGACTATCATCATCGTGAGAGAGGACCTAGTAACTGAAGACCAGAAGCTACAGGAGTGGACCACCCTCCTTTTGGCCGACGGAACTATGAGGATTATCCCCCTTGCCATTGTCTGCGTCGATACCCCGTACCGGACAGGAGAGGTGAAGGCGTTGTGCGTGAAGACACCAGTCTACGATCTTATCATGGGAAACATTGATGGTGCCAGAAACGCAGACGATCCAGATCCAGAGTGGAGACTTGAAACATGTGCTGTTACCACAAGAAGTCAAGCAAAGAAGAGTCACCAGACCATCCCTCTGAAAGTGGCGGACAACACGGAAGCAGCTGTGGTGAATAGGGAAAGGCTGGTGGAACTACAGAAAGCCGACCCCACGCTTGACAAGTTCCGAGGTCAGACCGAGCCCGTAACGCGAAAGGGGAATGAGATAACCTTCGAGACCAGGAAAAATATCCTGTACCGGATATTCAACAGCAATGGAGATGAACCTGTGCGTCAAGTAGTAGTTCCTGAACCTTTGAGAATGCAGGTGATGAAACTGGCCCATGATTCCATATTGGGAGGACACTTGGGAATCAACAAGACCCTCGATAGGATCCGAGCCGTCTTCTACTGGCCTGATATGGGAGGCGACGTCACCCGATTCTGCAGGTCATGCGACATATGCCAGAAGACAATCTCCAAGGGAAAGGTGCCCAAGGTTCCTCTAGAGAAAATGCCACTGATCGATATGCCTTTCAAGCTGTGGATCTGGTGAGGCCAATATCCCCTCCAAGTGAAGATGGTCATCGCTACATTTTGACCCTGGTGGACTACGCTACACGTTATCCTGGGGCCATACCATTGAAGAAGATCGACACTCCAACATTGGCAGAGGCGCTCGTTGACATGTTCAGCCGTTTGGGGATTCCTGAGGAGATCCTGAGTGACCTGGGAACTCTGTTCGTCTCCGACTGCATGGAGGAAGTCAACCGGCTATTGAGCACCCGACACCTTACTACCACCCATTATCACCCCATGTGTAATGGGCTGGTTGAAAAGTTTAATGGAACATTGAAGGCTATGCTGAAGAAATTGTGTGCTGAACAGCCCAGGCTGTGGCATAGATATATCAATGCCTTGCTCTTCGCATAAGACATAATCATGTACTCTCTGCTTCAGTGGAATTGTCGTGGTTTTCAAACAAACTTTGAGGAATTACGTCTTTTAGTCAAGTTCTATAACCCACCGGCCTCCGTAGCGCAGTGGTTAGCGCGGCGGACTGGCGGCCGGGAGATCCGAATCCCAGCCGGGTCAAGCAGGACTTTTCTTACATGGGTCGGCTCCTACCCAGAGCGTGTGTGCTATGGACCCAATGGGAAGGCTGATGCCACGCAGCCGAGACTCACCAACTTCACGGGTGCGACTTTGGGGGTGTTACCCGGGTTATGACGCATCGCAAGATGTGGATGATTACACGGCTGGCACCGCAGGTGTCAGCATGTCCCGGGCCTGGTTAATACGAAGATATTTATGACAGGACGCGTGAAATGCGGTCCTGTCACGCAGTCCCTAAAACCACATGGACCACCATGGCATCATCATATTTCATCATCATGCAAAAAGAAAAAACGCTATTCCAGGTCCTTGACCCCTCAAGTCTCCGCCTCAGGTGCGTGGTTGTCTTCGGCCGGACCCTGCTGCTGTGCGTGGAAGGACGTAGTGGCTGACTCGCCACAGCACCTCTGGGGGGAGCTCTCAATCGTCGACTCCGTGACCAGCAAAAAAAAATGTCGTAAGTAGGGAGACCACCGAAGTGACTCGGCAGTAGTGCGGAGTTTCCTCCAGAGGGAATCGCCTACTACCTGACATATATATAGCAGAGGGCCGGGAGTCTGGCTGGAACAACTGGCGGGACTGGGTGAGCACATTGGGGTTGATGGGTGTGAGCGGCGTGGGAGGAAGACCTCTGAGGTGGACAAGAAAAAAACTTGGAAGCAGCAAAAAAAAAAAAAAAAAAACCGTTCTATAACCCCTCAGTAATATCTCTTCAGCAGACTTACCTGAAGACTTCTGACCCTGTGTCCTTTAATGGTTTTAAAGTTATACATAGAGGCTCAGATTCGGAGAGGCGCTCGGGTGGAGTGGCTCTTCTCATTAGTAGCCAAATTGTATGTAGCCCCGTTAGCATTGACACCTGTCTTCAGGCTGTCGCAGCTCGGGTTACCTTGAAGAAGACCATAACCATATGCAGTATTTACCTGCCACCATCCCTGCGGGTATGTAGTAATGATATTTTTACCTTAGTAGATCAACTGCCCCCTCCCTTTATTCTCATGGGGGATTTTAACGGTCACGCTCACCTTTGGGGTAGTGACCACTATGATGGCAGAGGTCAGATGTTAGAAGTTTTTTTCTCAAGTTAACCTCTGTGTCTTTAACGATGGCTCACCTACATACTCTACCTCAGGTTCAGGATCTAGTTCTGTTCTAGACCTCACTGTATGTGATCCTTCTCTCATGCTGGACTTTGACTGGAAGGTTCACGACGACCTGTGTGGTAGTGACCACTTCCCAGTAGTCCTATCATCGGTCATCTGTGAGGAGGATTCTCCAGTGGGGCGCTGGAATCTCAAGAAAGCTCGCTGGCCTCTGTTCGCCTCCTTCTGTCAGTCTCGTCTTACAGAGAAGGTGGTCATATCATCTGAAGAACCTGTTTCTTGTTTTACTTCTATTTTGTTGGACGTATCAGGAGAAACCATCCCTAGAACTTCCGCATCACTCCCTCGGAAGCCGAGCGTACCATGGTTCAATGAAGAGTGCGGTAAGGCCCAAAAACCGCGCAAATCTCCTCAGTGACGTGCTTTTCGTAATCCGTCGCAAGCGAATATTTTAACCTTTAAAAGACAGAGGGCGAAAGCTCGTTACATTTTTAAATGTGAACGCCGTGCTTCCTAAGACGCTACGTCTCCTCTTTATCTTCTATGACTACGTCCCAAAAAGTCTAGAAGGCTGTTCGAAGAATTAGGGGCAGGGGTGGCTCGGCTTCTGTCGGCCATCTTAGAGATGGTGCCAGTTTGGTCACGGATAAAAAGGCTGTGGCCAATTTGCTTGCCTCCACAATTGCCCATAATTCTTCCACAGAGCATTATTCCCATTTCTTCCAGAGAGAGAAGTAGAAGCCAGAGTCTTGTACTTGTGATTTTATATCGGATACCTCGGATAACTCGGAAGACTATAATGCCTATTTTACATTTTCAGAATTGCAGCAAGCCATGCAGAAATATAATGACTCTGCTGCTGGACTAGATACCATCCACTATCAGCTCCTAACACATATCCTTGTACTTTCCAGGCCTTAACCATATCTGGTCATTTCCCGCCATCTTAGCGCCAGGCTGTGGTTGTGCTAATCAATCCCCAAGCCGGGTAAGGATCCTTCCGACCCCAGCAACTACCGGCCAATCGCTTTGACATCGTGTTTATGTGAAACTATGGAACGCTTGGTCAACGCCCGCCTGGTGTGGCATCTTGAGTCACAGGGTCTCATCACAGACCTCCAATGCGGTTTCCGGCGCTTCCGTAGTACAACTGACCATCTAGTCCGCTTTGAATCGTTTATCCGAGATGCTTTTGTCAACAAGCAGCATGTCTATGCAAGTTTCTTTGATCTTGAGAAGGCATATGACACTACCTGGAAGTATGGTATAATATCTGATTTGTCGGAGATGCCCGTTTTTATTCACAATTTTTTGTCTAACAGGTCGTTCCATGTCCGTGTGAGCTCCACCCTCTCCGATTCCTTTGAACAGGAGATGGGTGTCCCGCAGGGCAGCATTTTATCACCTGTTTTATTTAGCATCAAAATAAATAACATTGTAAAGGCCGTCAAGGATGATTCTGAACGCTCTTTGTTTGTGGACGACTTTGCTTTGTGTGCACGAGGTCGAGGACTTGCGTCCCTTGAGAGGCGCTTGCAGCTGTGCGTTGATCGCATCCAGGGTGTGGGTATCTCTCAACGGATTCAGGTTCTCGCCCTCCAAGACAGTCTGTGTGCATTTTAATAACCAGACGAATTTTTTTCCAGAACCTAGCCTGAGCATTGCTGGAGTGCCAATTAAGGTAGCCGAAGAGGCAAAGTTTTTGGGAGTCATCTTTGACAAAAGATTGACCTTCTGCAACCATGTTAACTACCTTAGAACCTCTTGTCGGAAAGCCCTCGACATTGTTCGTGTCGTTGGTCGTACTGACTGGGGTGCAGACCGCATTGTCTTACTTCGACTGTACCGGACCCTTGTCCGGTCCAAACTGGATTACGGCTCTGTGGTATATGGCTCGGCTTCCAAGTCTGTTCTACAGCGTCTGAACACATTTCACCATCAAGGTCTGCGAATATGTCTGGGAGCCTTCAGGACATCTCCAGTTCCTAGTATGTATGCCGAGGCAGGGGAGCCTTCTCTCAGGCTCCGCCGCATCCGCCTCATGCTCAGTTACGTTCTGAAGCTGAAGGCCCATCCAGACAATCCTGCCTATGATTGTATTTTTAACCCGTCGTTTGCAGAGATTTACGATGCCCATCCGGAAGCTGTCCGTCCACTTTCCTTCCGTGTCTGACCTCATCTGCAGGCGGCCGGAGTGGACCTGGACAAAGTTTCGGAATCTCTGCAACACATCACTCAACTCTGGCTACTACCAGTTCCTGACATCTTACTTGACTTGACCTCCCACAAGAAGGATTGTACTTCATCAGCCATATACCAACAGAGCCTCAATGAACTCCTTTCAATTTTTCCTGGCTATTGTCGTCTTTATACGGATGGGTCCAAGTCTGAGGCTGCAGTGTCCTCTCGCCATCCTAGACACCCATTTAAGCTCCGCCTCCCTGACCATTCCTCTGTATTTAGTACAGAACTGCAGGCAATTCTGCTGCCACTCAAGCATGCCTATCAGTCTCGGGAAAGGAACTTCCTGATTCTGTCTGACTCTCTTTCTGCCCTGCAGGCCCTTCAGGGCGCGGGAACAGACCACCCACTGTTTCTGCAGATTAAAGAGCTCTACGCAGACTTGATGAAGGAATATTATTACATCATTTTTATTTGGGTCCCGGGCCATGTGGGCATCGAAGGCAACAGAATCGCAGATTGTGCTGCCAACGGTGCCCGCAGTGACCCTGTCCCTGATACACAGACTGTTTATATTGATTTTAAACCTGTGATTAGTGCGTACATAGCCCGCGAGTGGCAGTCTGAGTGGGACAAAGAGGAAGGGAACAAGCTGCATGAAGCTCTTACTACCGTGTCCGACAGTCTACCTTTCCGCTGTGGCAGCCGCCGTGACGAGACTGGCTTTACTCGGTTCCAAATCGGGCACACTTATGTTACGCACGTTTACTTATTTAAACAGGATGAGCGTCCATGGTGTTTTGCCTGTGACGAGCAGTTTTCTGTTCGACACTTTTTGCTATATTGTGCTGATCTAATTGACACGAGATATAAACACTTCACAGCAGACTCCTTGAAGGTTTTGTTCCGGGATGTGTACCCGGACAAAATCTTCTATTTCTTGAGAGAATGCAATATTTTTCACAAGATCTGAGCATTCACAGACTATGTGAATTTTTTAATTTGCCCTTTTTGAGAGTCTGTAGACGTTTCTTTTAAAGACATGTGCGACATTTTAGCCTTACATTTTTAAGCTATATTTACATCTTGTCTTAAGACCTTGCTTTTAGTCTGACTGACCAGATTTTTACCCATGCCACCGTGAGATGGCCTTAGTCGCCTGCTCAGCGTTGAACCCAAATAACTAACTTTCCCCTAGGAGGTGGGCAATTGGTCAAAAAGCCTCCCGGTACGACACCTATGGGGCATTCCCTCGAACTGCTGGGTGTGTGGGGGGGGGGGGGCTATCTTAACGTACCGGGGGCGGAAAAATAAAGGAAAGTGACGTGTACAGACAAAAAACCGAAAGAAAAAGATATTTAAAATAAATAAATAAATAAATAAATAAATAAATAGGGTGATGTGATGGGTGGTTCCTGGGCACCCCCCCCCCCACACACACACACACACACACACACACACACACACCACCACCACCACCACCACCACCACCACGCCCGAACGTACCCACCGATCCCGGCGGTGGCCTCCGCCGGACTGGGGGGCCCACCCGTTGCGGGGTGGGGGGGGGGGGGTAGGGAGAGGGGGTTGCCAGGGACCGGGTGATTGGTGATGATAAGGATGATGTGATATTTTATCATGAGGTGGAGTGGCGATGAGGGTGACCATCAAGGGTGCTTGTCGGGCCCACGGCAACACTTCGCGAGTGGATAGTTTGAGAATAAGAGGAGAGGGGCCGGTGGGGGGCGGGGTCCGCCACCGCACGACTCTAGGAGGGTGTTATCCTGTGCATAGGGCACCACCCATTTTCTATGTCTATAAGGAGTGCATTGACGATAGTCGGGCCTGTGTTATTTGGGTGTTTGTCCCCCCCCCCCCCCCTTCCGTTCAGGCAGCCGCCCGGATTTGCCTGCTCTCTAATTTCTCCCCCTATATTCCTCCCGGGGTCTGTCCCCGGTTAGTCCCGGGGGGCCCAGTGTGCGGCCGGGACTCCTCGGGTCGCGCCGCGGCTCCCGATCCCGGCCCGCCGTGGTACTGCCAGCCTCGGTGCGGGCTTCGCGGAGCTCCCCGGGTCCCTGCCCGCTCCGGGTAGGGTTAGGAGTTACGGGCCATGTTTTCCCCGGTCATGGGGGGGGGGGGGGGGGGGGGCGGGGGCACTCCGCGACTCTCGAGGCCTGGGAAGGTCGCAGGAGCCACCCGCCCGGGGGAAGAGGAAAAAAAGGGGGGGGGGATATGAAGGTGAGATTACTCTTTATTATCCGTGGGGTGGGGGACGTGTGCTCGGGCCATGAGATGAGGGGGTGGGAGGTGATCGGTTCTCCCTCTCCCCTCCCCCGTCGCACCCCCGGCCTTTATTGAGGGGGCGACGGGGTGGGGCGGGCGTTCCCGGAGTGGATAGAGTACGAGAGGCTATGGGGGTGGGGACGTGCGAGCAGACACCGGGCAGTTCTGGGAGACCTGACTCGGGAGGGCTTCCCACTATCTAGGGGGCTATCTTTGAGCGCTCCGGCTGGGCTGCCCGGGCGGGGTGGTTGTGATGGGAGTGGGAGGCGTGTTCATGACGGGGAGGGTGAACCAGTTTTTTTGTTACCGCGGGGTTTGAGGGAGGGGGGCGGGTGCTTGGCCATGGTCGATGATAGGGGATGATTGGTGGTGGGGGACCCCTTCAATCTCTCATCTCATTCTTCCTTCAATCTTACTTCTTTTATTGTCTTTCACGCACTCATATTTTCCCCTTTCAGTTCATTCTTACACCCGTTGTGCCCCGCCGGGAGCCTGTCTATGTTTGAGCACTCCGGGCCCGTGGGTGGGGGGGGGGGGGGGGGGGCTCGGACGACGACGAGAGCTAACCCCCCGAACTTTACGCCATGATCATGGATCATGAGCCCTCGGTCCTGTGGGACGGGGGTTCGGTGGGTTCGTGGTGTAGTTTGGTTAGATGTATCGGATTAGTGGGTGCTTGTTAAGCAGGTGTATTGTGTATTTGGTGGTGGTGGTGGACCATGTTTTAGGGTCTGGGTTTATGAGGCCTTCTAAGGTGAGAGGTGCGTTCAGTTTATCTGCTACTAGGGTTCTGGTTTGGGCTATGTTCGGGCAATCTAGCAGTATGTGTTCCGTTGTGAGTGTGTGGCCGCATGTGCATACTATTGGGTTGAGGTGGACTAGGTATCTTTCGCCTCCCAGTCGGATTCTTGCTAACCGTGACTGGTATTTTCTCTTGCCTAGGAAGAAGATAGGTGTGTTTTTGAGTATCCTAGTAAGATTTTTGCGTCAACCTCTTTTGGATTGGTGGAATTTTTGGGCCCATAGATTTTGGAAGGCGGGCCGGAGAGCATTTGATCGTTCGTTTGCTGAGAGTGGTAGGTTGAAGAAGGTCGATTCTTGGGCGAGGCCTTTCTTCTCTACCCTGTCTGCTCGTTTGTTGCCTGGGATTCCCACGTGGGAGGGGACCCACATAATTTTGACTGTTTGGCCGCGTTCTGAGAGTTCAGCTGCTCTTAGTCTGACCAGGTATGTTAGATCTTCTCTGAACGAGTCTAGGTTCTGAATCGCTTGTATTGCTGATAAGGAGTCCGTCACTATGAGTATGTGTCTGTCTTTCTGTAGGTCAGCTTTTATTACTTTAATGGCTCCCAGGATGGCCGTGAGTTCTGCTGTGAAAACTGATGTGTGGTCCGGTAGTTTTATAGTCCAATCCGATTTGTTGGGGACGTGGATACCTAGTCCGGTTGCGTGTGTGGTTGGGTCGTGGGACCCATCTGTGTAGATGAGTGCGTGGTTTTTGTATGTAGTAGTTCTTTTAACATCAAACTCCGTCTTCATTTTGGGCCCGTCTGTTGCTTTCTGATATTTAGTGAGGTCCAGGTCTACCTCTATTTGTAGGAATTTCCATGGAGGCGTTGTTATTTGTGGATTTGGTGTTCTGTTTGGTAATTTGAGGTTTATCGCGTCTTCTAACTTTTGGACTTCAGTTTTTATTTGTGGTGTTTGGGTGGGTTGATTTATGGGCTTGTGGTTGGAGGTGAGGGTGAGCTTGGCCGGGTGGTCTTCCGGCATGCATATCGTTTTGTAGTATTGGTTAGCTGTCTTTTCTTTTATTATTAGTTTTATGGGCTTTTGACTACATTCTACCAGCATAAGCAGGTTGGGGGGGTGGGGGGTGTCTGGGGACCCCTAGGACCACCTTCAGGGCGTCTGTTTGTACTGACATCAGTTGTTTTTGTTTGGGTTTTGTTTAGGTTGGTAAGGAGTGGGGTTGCGTAGAGTAGCCTGGACATTACAAAGGCATGGTAGAGGTTTAGGAGTGACTTGGGTTCAGTGCCCCAGTCTGCTCCGCTGACTTTGCGCGTTAGGTTTATTCCTTTCCTGGCCGATTGGCGATATTTGGTCTATGTAGGGTGTCCAGTTGTTGCTGGTTGTAATATCACTCCTAGGAACTTGATTCTTTGGCAATATTCTATGTCTATCTTACCAATTTGTAATTTGGGGGTGGGGGCTCTTATTTGGTATTTGTAGCTGCGGTTGGTTCTGAAGATGATTGCTTGGGTTTTATTGGGGGAAATTGTTAGGCCTGCTCTTACTAGCCAATTTTCTATTCTTGTCAGATCTTGTTGGAATTCTTGGAATCCTACTAGTTCCCAGTTGAAATTTCTTTGTCTACTCTTAATTTTCCGTATTAATAAGGTGTCGTCTGCGAATTGCATTATTTTGTTGTGCCTGACAACGTGTTGTAGGCCTGTGAGTAGGAGTGTGAATAGGAGGGGGCTGAGCACCTATCCTTGTGGTACTCCGTTTTCTAGGGTGTGCTCCCTTGATAACGCATTGCCTATTTTAACTGTTATTTGCCGGTTGGCCAGGAAGGATTTCACAAAGTTGTAAATTTTGTTGGATATTCCTAGGTCGCCCAATCTACTAAGTAGTTTATCGTGCCAAACCATGTCGTAAGCTTTTTCTATATCTAAGAAAATTCCTATGAGTTCTGTTCCTCTCTCTTTGTGGGTATTTAGGATTTTTTGTTGTAGGGTGGTTAGGTGGTCGAGTGTGCTGTGCTTTTTCCTGAATCCGCTTTGCTGGGATGGTAGGATATGGTGTTTGTCGCAGTAGGACATGAGTCGGTATTTGAGTATTTTTTTCCAGCGTTTTACCCAGTTGAGATGTTAGTGCAATGGGCCTATAACTATCTGGTTGGTGTGTTGGTTTTCCTGGTTTGGGAAGGGGGAAGAAGACTACTGCTTTCTTCCATTGTGCTGGGAATTCCCCTTTAGAGTAGATGTCGTTGAAAAAGGATATTATGGCTAGTTTTATGGAGGGTGGCTTCTTTGAATCATTTCGTATGTAATTAGGTCTATGCCGGGGGCTTTACCTTTACCAGCGGTTCTTAGGGCTTGGGTCAATTTTAAGAGGGTTATTTCGCTATCTAGTTCGTAATTACTTTTTTTTTGTTTTGATTGTTCAAAGCATGTACTTAGATGTGGTTTTAGGTCCCGGAATTCTGGGGTTAGATTATCATTTGAGCTACCTTGACTAAAGGTGTGGACTAGCAGATCTGCTTTGTCCTGGTCGGTGGCGTATACCTTGTTTTCGGTTTTTAGAGATGGCATGTTGGCTCTTGCGCCGTTGTTAATGGCTTTGATCTTATCCCAGCTTTCTTTGATCCTAGTTTTTGTGTTGATTGACTCTGTAAAGGCATGCCAGTCTTCCTTTTTGGCTTCTTTGACCGTTCGATCTGCTGTGGCTTTGGCACGTTTATACTTTATTCTGTTTTCGGGCGTTTTGTGTTTTTTCCAGATTTGGAGTTTCCTTTTCCTATTTTTGACTTCGCGATCACAGCCCTTGTTCCACCAGGATTTTCCTGGTCTCCCATCATCTGAACTGGCAGGGGTGCTTTCCTTGATTGATCGGATAATGTGGTCTGTGATATGGGCCGTCTTATTGTCTATGTCATGCCTATCATCCCAACTTGGGGTGAACCTAGTTAGTTCGTGGTATTTGTCCCAGTCTGTACGTGAGGTATTAATTCTTTGTGGGGCCCCGGTGTTTGGTGGTAGTGGGGTCTTGTCTTTGTCGTTGATAGTTATCAGCGCCGGGAAGTGGTTGCTCCCTAGGTTATCGCTATTTACTTGCCACTGTTCTTCTACTGCGATGGTGTTGGTGGCTATTGCTATGTCTAGGGTGTTCATAGTATCTGCGTTGCCCTGGGCGAACATGTGGGTGGGCTCACCCGTATTTAGAATACATCTCTGTGTCTCATTTATAGCCTGTTCTACCTTTTTCCCGGCTGTATCTGATGCCGTTTGATTTTCATCCCATTGGGGGCTCTTGGCATTAAAATCGCCTACAACTATGTCCACTGCTAGTAGTAGTTCCTTAAGATCCTCTACTGATATTTGGCAATAGGCTTTCTCCTTTGGGATGTAGACATTTGCTATTTTTAGTTTGCGGTTTGTTGGTGTGATTATTTCCCCTATTATGACCTCTATTTGTGGGTTTAGGGTGTGGGTGATTTCTGTGATTGCTAGTTCTGTTTTGGTGTAGATGGCTACGCCTCCTCCTTTTTTACCCCCCCCCCCCCCACCCCCCCTCCCCCACCCGGGTCTGCCCTGGGGGACTTGGGTGGGGTTAGCTATTTTTTAGTTCCCAGGGTCACCATGGTCAGCCCCACAGGGTGGGTTTTTCTCTCTATTCTGGGGCATGCGTTTCTGTCTACCCTTTGTCCATTCACCTGTATTTGCCTTTTTAAAACTCTCCCTACTGTCTGCACTGCCTGTAGCTCTTGATATTGGATGTGTGTTGCTAAATGGTCTTAGCTTTATTTAGGCCCCATGTTGTAGGTTTATTTAACGTATTTGGCCGGCTGGCGACATACATTCGATTTTCTGTTTAGTTTTTTTTTTCACAAGCAGTGCAGGCACGTCCTGAGAAAGCCTTGTTGCTGTCGGGACGTAAAGCAATGTACAATCAATCAATCAATCCTTTTTTACCCCACCCGGGTCTGCCCTGGGGGACTTGGGTGGGGTTAGGTATTTTTTAGTTCCCAGGGTCACCCTGGTCAGCCCCACAGGGTGGGTTTTTCTCTCTATTCTGGGGCATGTGTTTCTGTCTACCCTTTGTCCATTCACCTGTATTTGCCTTTTTAAAACTCTCCCTACTGTCTGCACTGCCTGTAGCTCTTGATATTGGATGTGTGTTGCTAAATGGTTTTAGCTTTATTTAGGCCCCATGTGTTAGGTTTATTTAATGTATTTGACCGGCTGGCGACATACATTCAATGTTCTGTTTAGTTGTTTTTTTTTCACAAGCAGTGCAGGCACGTCCTGAGAAAGCCTTGTTGCTGTCGGGACGTTAAGCAATGTACAATCAATCAATCAATCAATCCTCCTTTTTTGTCTGCCCTATTTTTATAAATGGGTGGGTATTTATATCGCTTTATTTGTGGGGGTTTATCCCGGAAACCCGTCTCCTGGAGGGCGAGGATTTCCGGGGGCTTGGGGGTTAGCCAGTTTCTGAACTCATCTAGTTTGGAATAGAGGAACCTGCAGTTCCATTGGAGGATGTGTAGGCCTGCCATCTTTCTAGAATTGGATGTTTTGAAGTAGACCGGTAAGGAGTGGTACGAATTGCTCTAATGCTTTCGTATTACCGCTTCTTCGCATAGATGCTGTGACTGTGTTACCCCAAGCGACCAAGGAGATAACATACTGGTAGAAGAACTGCTGCCCCAGGTCGGCCGGTGTTTCACCGGTTTCTCTCGTCCGGTAATGTGGGGATAGGCTTGTCCACTCGAGGGGTGGGGGGGGGGGGGCGACAGTTAGAGCTTCTATGCGCGCCCGGTCCTCGACCGGTCCCGGGGTGCCCTTCCTCCCTCGCTGACCGGAGGGGAGTGTCCTAGTTGTGGGACCTTGTTCCGTTGGCTGTTTGTGTTGTTCTGGGTGTTCTGGGTGTTCTGGTGTGTGTGTTGGTGACGGTCTGTTCCCTGACTAGCGACTGTGTGTGTGTCGCTGTGTGGGGCGTTTGTAGTCGGTTGATTGTCGGGGGGTGGGTGGAGTGTGGGTTCGTCTCGGACACTGACTCGCTCTTCCCTTTGGTGGGTCTCTTGGATGACAGGTTCTGGTTGACCATTTTTTAGTGGTCTGGCGTGTCTTCCTTCTTCGCCGTGGTTTTGGGTCCTGGGGGCCCGGGGCCAGCTTTCGTTGAGTGCCTTGGCGTAGGTTTTCACCCCCAGGCTGGCGACTCGGGTCGCTTTGTTGTGTGTTTTCTGTAGTTCGCACCCTCCGTATGTCGCGCTATGACCCTTGTCGTCGCAGTTTGCGCAGGTAAACTGCCTACGCTCCGTTATGGGAGCTCACTGGGCACCGGCCTCCACGTGGAGTGGGTGGGTAGTCCCCTCAGTCCCTGACTGAGTGGCCTAGCAGAGGGGTGCCATCTTTGTCCAGGATTAGAACTTGATGTCAGCAGATATGTTGTTCAGTCTTTTTCACTGGTCCGGTTTTTAAGGAGCTGTGCTAACCCAGGTCCTACCATGTTGGATTGGTCCTTAAAAATACGCGTGAGCTTTTGGTCCTTTGGATCCCAAGTGTTTGCCGTGCTTGGAGACCCGTGTCTGGGGAGAAAAGGATCCTGGTGGCTGAAACACTCCACTTTGGCCTTGACTTCTGTCTAAACGGGAGGCTAGTCGTACCGGCCTAGTCAATCGGCTCTTGTCACGCTGAGCCCTATCCCATTGTTGACATGCAGGCTGATATACCGGGCACCATGCTATAGCCTCTGCTGCTGATTAGGTGCTCTACGCCTGTATTCCCTGCATTCAACCGTAAAATAGAAGGCGGTGGCTCAGACGGTTCAATCGGGCTTACCCCCTTGAGTATATCTTTCGGGCAGTCTCCATTGTGCGTCAGCTGGAGACCCGCCGACAGTTGCACTTTCCCTTGTTGGGCTCGGTGGCGGGCGGGGACCCCCGGGGATGAATATCTCTACTATTATAATATGGAAAACACACCAAAAAAAACTTGTACAAAAACGGCACATCGCCACCAACATTGAACATGACAGTGAGGAGACGACGCCTCATGCGTCGACCGTATGGCCTCGCTTCCTCATTGTTCATAGCAAGATGAAAGACAAACCTGTTTCCAAGCTGCATCCATTTCTGGTGGGGGAGACCTTCAGGAGCCGAGTTGGCAGGCCTGAGGCCCAGTGCCTAAGGTCTGGTGACTTGCTGGTGTAGTGCAGTACCCGAGCACACTCCAGCGGGCTGCTGAGGCTCTCTTTCATCGGAGACACTCCAGTGGAGGTTACACCCCACAAAACTATGAATTCGTCAAGAGGGGTAATCCAAGATTAAGCTTCAGCAGAACTGTCAGAAGATGAACTTGTACGGAACCTTAAGTCTCAGGGGAAGACTTACGTCAGAAGCTTCGCTTCCAAGCGAGGTGGTAGGGAGATCCGTCTCCCTACCATCATCCTGACGTTTGGCACCCCCACCTCTCCTACTACAATCTGGGGAGGTTGCTACTCCCTGAAAGTGAAAAGGTACGTCCCTCTCCCCCTCCGGTGCTTTAACTGCCAAAAGTATGGCCATGGGCAGAAGACATGCCGCCAGGCAGAGGCTTCATGCGCCCGTTGCACTAAGCCCGGACACTCTGCTGAGTCCTGCACAGCCACCCCCCTGTGTGTGAATTGCCAGGAGGCACATATGGCTTCGGATAAGAAATGCCCTCGTTGGATATCCGAGTGCAAGATTCAGCAGGTGCGTGTGGAGAAGGGGCTGTCCTTTTTGGATGCCAAAAAACTGGTTGAAGGCCCTGGTGCATCTGCGGCTGCCCCAACCTCTAACACCTCTGTGTATACTTGCAGTCCAGCGATGGCAGGCAAGCGCTCCACGAAAAACATTTCATGTCAAACCCTAACTTCTTGGTTGGGGGCGGAGATTCGGCTCCTCTCGCCCCTGGAGAGTAACCCTCCTCCGGTGGTGACGAGGAGCCAGGAAACGCAGCAGGCTTACACTGCCGGTCCGGTTGTGTCGCCTTCTGTTGCCCCTAAGCCTCAGCCCCCATCCAAACATGTTAGTCTGTCAACTCCAAAGGCTTCTGGCTCTGGTCAGCCTTCGAAGGCCGCTAACTCTAGTGGCAGGAACGTTGCCCAGGACCAGAAGTCTTAGAAATCTATGGGACCGCTGTGCGCACGAGCCCAGAAGGGAAACACTGATGTCTCCCTTCAAAAAAAATATGCTGCACTGGAGGAGCGGATGGAGGGGGTGGAAGTTGTCGTTGCTGATGCTGTGGCAGCTCCACTCCCTTCCTCTCGGAAGAACCAGAGGAGGCTCGGGAGCCGGCCCCCCTTTGTTTCATCACCCCACCCGGGTCTGCTCTGGGGGACTTGGGTGGGGTTAGGTACTTTTTAGTTCCCAGGGTCACCCTGGTCAGCCCCACAGGGTGAGTTTTTCTCTCTATTCTGGGGCATGTGTTTCTGTCTACCCGAGGTCCATTCTCCTGTATTTGCCTTTTTAAAACTCTCCCTACTGTCTGCACTGCCTGTAGCTCTTGATATTGGATGTGTGTTGCTGAATGGTCTTAGCTTTATTTGGGCCCCATGTGTTAGGTTTATTTAATGTGTTTGACCGGCTGGCGACATACATTCAATGTTCTGTTTAGTTTTTTTTTCACAAGCAGTGCAGGCACGTCCTGAGAAAGCCTTGTTGCTGTCGGGACGTTAAGCAATGTACAATCAATCAATCAACCCTTTGTTTCATCAACTCCTTCCAAGGTAAATGAAAAATGGGAAAAAACTCTTCACCCCCAGATAAGACATAATCATGTACTCTCTGCTTCAGTGGAATTGTCGTGGTTTTCAAGCTAACTTTGAGGAATTACGTCTTTTACTCATGTTCTATAACCCCTCAGTCATATCTCTTCAGCAGACTTACCTGAAGACTTCTGACCCTGTGTCCTTTAATGGTTTCAACGTTATACATAAAGGCTCTGATTCGGAGAGGCACTCGGCTGGAGTGGCTCTTCTCTTTCGTAGCCAAATTTTATGTAGCCCCGTTAGCATCGACACCTGTCTTCAGGCTGTCTCAGCTCGGGTTACCTTGAAGAAGACCATAACCATATGCAGTGTTTACCTGCCACCATCGCTGCGGGTCTGTAGTAATGATATTTTTAACTTAGTAGATCAGCTGCCCACTCTCTTTATTCTCATGGGGGATTTTAACAGTCACGCTCACCTTTGGGGTGGTGACCACTATGATGGCAGAGGTCAGATGTTAGAAGATGTTTTTTCTCACCTTAACCTATGTGTCTTTAACGATGGTTCACCTACGTACTCTAACCCATGTTCAGGATCTAGTTCTGTTCTAGACCTTACTGTGTGTGATCATTCTTTCATGCTGGACTTTGACTGGAAGGTTCACGATGACCTGTGTGGCAGTGACCACTTCCCAGTAGTCCTGTCATCGGTCAGCTGTGAGGAGGATTCGCCAGTGGGGCGCTGGAATCTCATGAAAGCTAACTGGCCTCTGTTCTCTGTCAGTCTCGTCTTACAGAGGAGGTGGTCATGTCAGCTGAAGAACCTGTTTCTTGTTTTACTTCCTTTTTGTTGGACGCAGCAGGTGAATCCATCCCTAGAACTGCCACATCATTCCCTCGAAAGCCGAGAGTACCATGGTTCAATGAAGAGTGCCGTAAGGCAAAAAAAACGCTCAAATCTGCTCAGCGATGTGCTTTTCGTAATCCGTCGCAAGCGAATATTTTAACCTTTAACAGACAGAGGGCGAAAGCCCGTTACATTTTTAAACGTGAACGCCGTGCTTCCTGAAGACGCTTCGTCTCCTCTTTATCTTCTAGGTCTCCGTCCCAAAAAGTCTGCAAGGCTGTTCGAAGAATTAGGGGCAGAGGTGGCTCGGCTTTTGTCGGCCATCTTATAGATGGTGCCAGTTTGGTCACGGATAAAAAGGCTGTGGCCAATTTGCTTGCCTCCACCATTGCCCATAATTCTTCAACAAAGCATTATTCACCTTTCTTCCAGAGAGAGAGAGAAGGAGAAGCGATAGTCTTGTATTTGTGATTTTATATCGGATAACTCGGAAGACTATAATGCCCCTTTTACATTTTCAGAATTGTAGCACGCCATGCAGAAATGTCATGACTCTGCTGCTGGATTAGATAACATCCACTATCAGCTCCTAACACATCTCCCTGGGGATTCACTCCTTGTACTTCTCAATCCTTTAACCATATCTGGATAACCGGTCATTTTCCGCCATCTTGGCGCCAGGCTGTGGTTGTGCCAATTCCCAAGCCGGGTAAGGATCCCTCCGACCCGGGCTACTACCGGCCAATCGCTTTGACATCTTGTTTATGTAAAACTATGGAACACTTGGTCATCGCCCGCCTGGTGTGGCATCTTGAGTCACAGGGTCTCATCACAGACCTCCAATGCGGTTTCCGGCGCTTTCGTAGTACAACTGACCATCTAGTCGCTTTGAGTCGTTTATCCCAGATGCTTTTGTCAAAAAGCAGCATGTCTATGCAATTTTCTTCGATCTTGAGAAGGCATATATATGACACTAACTGGAAGTATAATAATTTCTGATTTGTCGGACATGGGTTTTAAAGGGCACCTGCCCGTTTTTATTCAAATTTTTTTTGTCTAACCGGTCGTTCCATGTCCGTGTGGGCTCCACCCTCTCCGACTCCTTTGAACAGGAGATGGGTGTCCCGCAGGGCAGCATTTTATCTCCTGTTTTATTTAGCATTAAAATTAATAACATTGTAAAGGCCGTCAAGGATGATTCTGAATGCTCTTTGTTTGTGGACGACTTTGCTTTGTGTGCACGAGGTCGAGGACTTGCGTCCCTTGAGAGGCGCTTGCAGCTGTGCGTTGATCGCATCCAGGGGTGGGTGTCTCAACGGATTCAGGTTCTCGCCCTCCAAGACAGTCTGTGTGCATTTTACTAACCAGACGAAATTTTTTCCAGAACCTAGCCTGAGCATTGCTGGAGTGCCAATTAAGGTGGCCGAAGCGGCAAAGTTTTTGGGGGTCATCTTTGACACAAGATTGACCTTCCGCAACGATGTTAACTACTTTAGAACCATTTGTCACAAAGTCATCGACATTCTTCATGTCGTTGGTCGTACTGACGGGTGCAGACCGTATTGTCTTACTTCGACTGTACCGGGCCCTTGTTCGGTCCAAACTAGATTACGGCTCTGTGGTATATGGCTCGGCTTCCAAGTCTGTTCTACAGCGTCTTAACACAATTTACCATCAAGGTCTGCGAATATGTCTGGGAGCCTTCAGGACATCTCCAGTTCCTAGTCTGTATGCCGAGGCAGCGGAGGTTTCTCTCAGGCTCCGCCGCATCCGCCTCATGCTCAGTTACGTTCTGAAGCTGAAGGGACCCTCCAAACAACCCTGCCTATGATTGTGTTTTTAGAGATTGCAGAGATTTACGATGCCCATCCGGGAGCTGTCCGTCCACTTTCTTTCCGTGTCCGACCTCATCTGCAGGCGGCCGGAGTGGACCTGGACAAAGTTTCGGAATGTCTGCAACACATCACTCCACCTGGCTACTACCAGTTCCTGACATCTTGCTGGACTTTACCGCCCACAAGAAGGATTGTACCCCACGAGCCATATACCAACAGAGCCTCAATGAACTCCTTTCAATTTTTCCTGGCTATTGTCGTCTTTATACGGATGGGTCCAAGTCTGAGGATGGGAGAGTGGCTGCGGCTGCAGTGTCCTCTCACCATCCTAGACGCCCATTTACATTCCGCCTCCCTGACCATTCCTCTGTATTTAGTGCAGTACTGCAGGCAATTCCGCTGGCACTCAAGCATGCCTATCAGTCTCGGGAAAGGAACTTCCTGATTCTTTCTGACTCTCTTTCTGCCCTGCAGGCCCTTCAGGGCGCGGGAACAGACCACCCACTGCTGGTGCAGGTTAGAGAGCTCTACACAGACTTGATGAAGGGATATTATGACATCATTTTTATTTGGGTCCCGGGCCATGTGGGCATCAAAGGCAACAGAATCGCAGATTGTGCTGCCAACAGTGCCCGCAGTGACACTGTGCCTGACACACAGACTGTTTATAGTGATTCTAAACCTGTGATTAGTGCGTAAATAGCCCGATAGTGGCAGTCCGAGTGGGACAAATAGGAAGGGAAGAAGCTGCATGAAGCTCTTCCTACGGTGTCCGACATTCTACCTTTCCGCTGCAGCAGCCGTCGTGAGGAGACTGTCCTTAATCGGCTCCACATCGGGCACACGTTTGTTACGCACTCTTACTTAAACTGGATGAGCGTCCATGGTGTTTTGCCTGTGATGAGCAGTTTTCTGTTCGACACTTTTTGCTGTATTGTGCCGATCTAATTGCCACGAGATATGAACACTTCACAGCAGACTCCTTAAAGGGTTTGTTTCGGGATGTTCCCCCAGACAAAATCTTCAATTTCTGGAGAGAATGCAATATTTTTAACAAGATCTGAGCATTCATAGACTGTGAATTTCTTTATTTTGCCCTTTTTGAGAGTCTGTAGACATGTGTTTTAAAGACTCGTGCGATATTTTAGCCTGACATATTTTTAAGATATATTTACATCTTGTCTTAAGACCTTGCTTTTAGTCTGGCTGACCAGCTTTTTACCCATCCCGCCGTGAGATGGCCTTAGTCGCCTGCTCGGCGTTAAACCCCAATAACAACAACAACAACAGCATTTCTTTCCTGAGGCATTTTCAATGATTTTTTCGCATGTAATAGCCAAGAACAACGTACCCAAGCTTTATTAAAGTAGAATATGCAGTTATATACTGTCAAGTCAAATTCGCAAAACTTGTACCTCTCAGTGTACCATGATCGATCTGTCTCCTGAACTGACATGTAAACTAGTCTCTAGGGGACAACTCCTATATTTGTGTGTTTATTTATTAGCATTATCGGCGGTTGTGTTATTTTTCCACTACGTTGTCATTGTGGTAATCACCAACATTTCCATCTATAGGGCTCACAGACACCATCACCGCAAATACGATTGTTGACCAGTCGTGTACAGATTCATCAAGACGATGTAAGTCCAGACACTGACAGACCTTCCAGCGTTTCCACTGTGGACTCTACAACCTCGCGCTACCCATCAGGAAAATATGTCGATGAGGTCGGTACTGTTTAATGTTAATTCCAATCAGTCCTGACACACGATATCGAAAACTCAAGAATCTTTCTTATCTGTATAACAAACAAACAAAATGAATACACATATTTGTGGCGTGTGCGAGCACTAAGATTAGTAGTTCTCTGCTTCATTCAACACGGGTTGTAATTTACGGGAACCCTGTAAATTACAGAACACGTCACAAAATCTTTAGCCACTTCAACAGTAATGCAGCTGTGAACAAAGTATGCTGCAAGCACTTACGATAGACAATGACAAATAACACTATGCTATTTTCTCTTACCTACATCAAAAGGATTTTACTCTAGGTATCCGTATGTTACATGCGTGTGATTCACATTCTAGTTATGATCACTTGAGTTACTGTGGTTTTTCCGTCTTCTACGGTACAACACAACTGCTTTGCACACAATAAGTAAACACATGGGAGTTTTCAGAAATGCTAATTTGATGGGTCAAGCCCATGTAGTTTGGCCAGTGCATGCCATTAGAGACATCGGCCCGTACGTTGTTGAAAAGTGAGGACATGTGCACATGAGCATTCAGCTAGCTCCTAAACGAGCCGAAGCCCGGCATGAAAAGGTCTTATGATTGTTCTATCAGAAGCAGGTGTTTTTTCTGTCTCCTTATGTTTGTTTGTATTTTTTGTTTGTTTGTTGTTTTTGTGGTTGGTTTGTTTTGGTTTGGTTTGGGGGGAAGGTGTTGGGGGGAGGTGTTGTCCGCCTAGTATGGTTCCGATAGCAACTGCAGTAGCGGAATGCACATTTTAAGAAAAATAAGGGTTTGGGCGATCACGGATCGAAATTTCAAGCTGTTTCTACTGGGGTTTTTTTCCACCTGAAACAGGCGTAACCTCTGATGGTCTATTAGAAAGTATCAAAAAGAACCCGTTTTCTTACAATGTGTAATGTGTTGATACCCCGGAAATGGAATGAAAAAATTTAATGAGAGTGGGGCATGGGGGGGGGGGGGGGGGGTGCAAATGGCTACATGTCATGACAAGGAAAGGGTATGATCCCCCCCCCCCCCCCACCCCCCACCCCCACCCCCCGCCTTTTGTTTTCTTTTTGTTTTCTTTTTTTTTTTTTGCGTCTGCCCAGACAACAGAACAAAAACAGAACTGCTGCTCATGGCTAGTCATAATTGACTGGCATGAGAATCATTAAACACATGTCTCTGCGTCTTCAATCTTTTTCAGAAAAAAAATTAAATACTATTGCATGACCTTATTCTCTCCACACCCTCCTTTATAGGAATGATAGTTGCGATTACTGGTTCACCTCCAATGCATTACAGCGAGATTGTAAAAGAAATGCCCAATTTTGGGGAATTTTAAAAAGTTCCAGAGAAAGACATGGGTTATAAGAGAGTCCTGATGCATCCTTTTTTGATGATGTAGATGATCGTCTTGCTCTATACTTGTGTATTTCTCTGTTGGCTGCCAGTTGGGTGCCTGATAGGCGGGGGCAGGGGATCTAACTGTTTGTCTGTCCAGCACTGAGTAATTCTCCTTGGTCTGAGAGAGAGAATATTAGAGAGCGGATGGACACCTATAATCAATAATGCCGTATCGATAGTTATAAATCAGGGTAAATTACGTACGTAATTACGTTACGGTCAAGAATTTCTAATTTCCCGTTGTCACTGTTGGCGTTCCTGAGAAATAGCGGCTACATCCTGTACACGCCACCCACCCACCCCCACCCACCCCCCTACCCCCACACCCCACCCCCCACCAACCTTGCCCCTTGGAAACAATGGCTAGTTAAAATATCAATGCTGTCACTGTTAGCGTTCCTGAGAAATAGCGGCTACATCCTGTATACGCCACCCACCCCCCTACCCCCACACCCCCCCCCACCAACCTTGCACACACACACATACCCCCCCCCCCCTCCTTAAACGTCACCACCCACCTACCTCCGCACTCCACCATACAATAGACAAGCACACGGCGACACAATCAACAGTGCGCTGATTCACTCCAGGAAATATTATTACATACATAACCTCAGACTGGTTCTGAAAAAACAACCACCTTCATTCAGGCGCGTTATAATTAGACCTGTTCTGAAAAATTCATAGGGCCTACAATTCACATTTTCATGTCGGGGACGAGATCACTTTTTGAAACCGTTAACAAATTTTTTTTTTGAAAATTAGATCGTTATGTACCGAACTTGTCTCGGTATTCACTCCACTTGACTCAATATGTACAAGGCGCTACACAATATTCATAAAGAAATTTTTAATTTTTTTAAATATGTACCAGACCCTTCACAATATTCAAAAAGAAATTTTTAATTTTTTTAATTATGTGTTCACTCTTTCATTATATTCAAATAGCCAGCCTCCACACGCCCACAATTTTTTTTTCTTACACAGAGAGAGCCCCGTCATAAATTCAGTAATTATATACATTACCCTCACTCATTTAGATCTGTGTTTATAAGAACATAACAAGCATTGACTAAAGATTTTGGGCAGGGGAAAAAACCCACTCTATGTATAAACACCATGAAGTCTTCACAGACACAGAGCCAAAATGAGTTTGCAACCTGTTGGAAAACAGAGAAAGCTTTAAGATAAGGCCCTTCTTGTGAGTAGACTGAAGGGTGTTTACTGTTGACTTCTGCGCAGGCCAGCCCTAACAGAACTGGTGACGCATGCACTGACAAAGGGTGGTGTGTGTTAGGCTAGTTTTGCCTGAAAGATTTTACAGTCGTCTGTGTAGTCATTTTGAAAATGATGTGTTGAAAGCAAGATGTGTTTTGCTAGGAAGGATTTATGTGTTTTGTTAAGAAACATCTTGTAAACCAAAAGATAAGTTTTGTTTTAATCATATTGCAGACAGTAGACTAAGTGGTTACTTGTATTAAAATTATATTTTGTATTAAAATGAACTTGATGACACTCGACCCACATTGTGGATTGTTTTGTGGGGCCACTGGGTGTGGGAAGACTGAATTTGTACTTAGCCTCTTACAAACAAGATACATCTGTCACTTTGAAAACATTGTGATATTTTGTCCTACTATCAAACACAACAAAGCTTATCACAATCGTTCATTCATTTGGACTGACAGCAATATCTATTTAGTCGATCCTGAGAAAAAACTGAACGACTACCTGCAGTATTTTTACAAAAAAATTTGAAGGACAGTCAACTTTGTTTATTGTTGATGACTGCTCTGCTGAAAAAGACATTATCAAGAAGAGAAACACATTAGCAGAGCTTGCCTTTAGTGGCAGACACGCAAACATTAGTGTCTGGATTCTCACACAAAAATATAATGCTGTACTGATTTTCGTGAGCAGCTAAAGTTTATCTGTTTGTTTTACTGTAAAGATCATGACAGCTTTGAAGACTGTCTCAGAGAGAATGATGTCATCCCCAACAAACATGAACGAGACATTGTGAAAAAGAAACTGAAATCGACTAAGCATCTAAAGCTTATCTTAAAGACAGATCAGCCCACTGGGTATGGGTTAGTGAATTAATTTATACTTTTGTTTTGTCCATAAAAAATGACAGACGAACAAATCATTGGCCTATTGGTGAAATCATAGATATTACATACTACTTCAAAGACGTTAAATATGTAAACGGGCTTTATAAAAGAGAGACACCTGGAAAGTTATTTATGCCACCAGTAACACTGTACATGTCAGGTAATATAACTTTTGTTGTCAATAATCCATTCAGACCAACAATAATACAAAAAATAACTGTTGATATAAAGACACAAACTTTTACTGTTAAAGAATATTACAGTGGCTGGTTTAATGCAGTGTGTAGTGATTTAGTGAACGAACTAAACCAAACAAATTTGTATTTGTCCAGTGTTAAAGTTAATAAAATGGTATTACACATACAGCGACAGGGTTAATATTTTCTATTTATTATTTTGTCCGTCTAATAAAAATGACGAACAATGTTCAAAACCCATCAAGCCAATCAGGTTTAAGAAATGTGTTTCACACAACAGACTTACCTATATCCAATAGTATCAATGTCTATGAATCAATTAAAAGGTCTTTTTCTGTCATACAAGATAATCTTCTTTCTGGTAGTGTAAAGATTCAGATTGTTGCAAAAATAGAATTTACCAAGGTAGATGCTGAAGTGATTGTTTCGTATATCTCGACAAGACAACACACAATTAATTCGAGAAGAGAACTGGAAAAAGTGTTTAGAGAAAGACTGTTGCCTGACTTTCTAGAAGCAATTGACAGAGCAAAAATGCAGGGGTCTGGTTGGCACGAAGGCCTTGTACATGAACTACAATTAAAACAGTCAAGATACCATCCTATACTAGGCAAATCATGGATACCATTGTCTATTGAGGTTGCAAACAAAAAGGCTGTAGTCAATATTCAGAACAATGACAACTATTGTTTTATGTGGTGTGTGCTTGCTAAACTGCATTTTGTAATAACAAAACCTGAACGTGTATCTAACTATACCAAATTTATAAATGAACTCAACTTTAGTGGCATCGATTTTCCTGTTAAGGTGGAGGACATAGATTTGTTTGAAAAACTAAATCCTGGGATATCTGTGAATGTGTATGTTTGGGATAATGAGTGTGAGAACAAGTTACAAACAATTAGAGTGTCACCAATTGCCCCAACCTACGGTCAGTCAGAAAATAAGCATGTTGACATGTTACTAATAAGCTCAGGCGATAACTTTCACTACACAATTATTAGGAGTATGTCACGACTAATCCATAATCATGTAACAAAACACAATGGCAAACAAGAAGTGTGTAAAAGATGTTTGCAAAGATTCTCCTCTATTTCAGTAGCGCATAAACATGCCTTACATTGCAGGTTGGCTGATGACATTCAAACAATACTTAGGTATCCAGATCCTGGCAGCAAGGTTTATTTTAAAAACTATGGGAATCAAGAAAAGCTGCCGTTTGTAGTGTATGCTGATCATTGGTTGTTCCATATGATGGTCCTGTTCCAGAATCATTACCAAAGACTATAAAGTTGAGTGACCAAGTGGTGTGTTCTTTCGGATATATTCTTGTTAGGTCTGATGGTCAGCATACAGAACCTGTTATCTATAGAGGTGAAAATGCAGCATGTCTGTTTTTAACAGAAATGAGACATCTGTATAGTCAGGTAGTTCAATATCTCACAACATGTCAGATTCCTTTGGTGATGACAGAAGAAGACAAACTAAATTTTGATACAGCTGTGACGTGTTGGATTTGTGAACAACACCTACAGGGTGATAAAGTTTGTGACCATGATCATATAACTGGACGTTACAGAGGTGCTGCACATAACAATTGTAACTTGTTATTAAAAATGGATCCTAAGACATACAAGTTACCAATCTTTTTTCACAATCTCAAAGGATATGATTCTCACATTATCATGCAGGCTGTAGATGAGTCTTACAGAAACATTAGTTGTATTGCTCAGACAACTGAGAAATACTTGACTTTTAGGTTAGACAAATTAGCATTTTATGACTCTATGCAACATTTGTCTTTAGGGCTTGCTAGTCTGGCAGAAGGTCTGACTGAGTTTCCAATAGCGAGTAAATATTTTGAGCCAGACTTGATCAAGAAAGGTGTTTATCCATATGAATACATTGAACACTGGGTTGTGTTTGAAGAAAGGAGACTGCCACCAAAAGAGAAATTTTATTCTACGCTAACTGGCAAAGGTATTTCTGACTCTGATTACCAGCACGCTCTTGATGCATGGGATAAATTGGGGTGTCAGACGATTGGTGACTACCATGACCAGTACTTGAAAGCTGACGTTTGCTTTCTAGCAGACGTATTCGAAAGTTATCGTGAAAAGGGTTTGTTACACTACAGTCTTGACCCAGCTTGCTACATAACTAGTCCTGGCATGACATGGGATGCATTTTTGAAATCTAGTAAGATATTTATTGACCTGTTGTCGGATCGTACGATGGGTGAAATGGTGGAACGCGGATTGAGGGGTGGGATTAGTATAGCCGCAAACAATTATTCCAAAGCTAACAATAAATATCTGGACAACTTTGACCCCTCAAGGTCAAGATCATTCATTATGTACTTGGACTCTAACAATTTGTATGGGTTTGCGATGTGTGAATTATTGCCCTTGAAAAACTTTTGTTTGTATGATTTGTCACAGTATGACATAGCACAGTCAGGGTTAACAAACAATATTATGAATCTTGACCGAAACGATGCGAAGGGTTGGATCTTTGAAGTAGACCTGGAGTACCCACACCATCTACACGATTACCACAATGATTATCCATTAGCTGTTGAGAAAATGAGTATGACGGGTAAAAAAGAAGACACAAAACTTGTGCCAAATTTGAATGACAAATTCAATTACGTTTGCCACTATCGCTTGTTACAGTTTTACATCAGACATGGGTTAGTACTAAAGAAAGTTCACAGAGGCATTCAATTTGAGCAAAGTGCTTTTATGAAAGAGTACATAATGAAGAACACAACATTGCGTGCCAGGGACGGCAACACTGCATTTGACAAAGACTTGTTTAAGCTTATGAACAATGCCTGTTTTGGTAAGACTATGGAAAATCCTCATCACCGCAAAGATGTGAGACTGGTCACAACTGAATCGGGTGCAATTAAACTTACAGGCAAGCCACAATACACAGGGTATAAAGAGTTTCATTCATCATTGTATGCAGTGTCACTCAAAAAAAGGATTGTTAAACTGGACAAGCCAGTATTCATTGGTATGGCAATACTTGAGTTATCAAAATTGCTGATGCTTGAATTTTACTATGATTACTTCAAACCAAAATATCCTGAGTGCCGTCTGTTATACACTGACACTGACTCTATGATCATAGACGTGCCTACTGAAGACTTTTATGAAGACATGAAAACAGAACTGCATATGTATGACACGTCTGATTATCCAAAAGATCACCCGCTGTTTAGCACACAAAACAAAAAAGTGCCTGGTAAGTTTAAGGACGAACTGAATGGTGTGCCTATAGTTGAGTATGTTGGACTGAGGTCAAAAATGTATTCTATACTGCATCAAAAGGGAAGTCAGTCGAAAGCCAAAGGAATTAAAACAACAGCAATAAAAAATAAAGACATCCGTCATGAACATTACAAGCAAGTATTAGATGGAGAACTGATGCCTGATTATCCAAACAAAACACTGAGATCAAATAGACACAATATTGAAATGATCCAAACACATAAGAAGTCACTTGCAGTTGGGGACACAAAGCGTGTGTTTTATAGTAAGGAAAAAGCTTATGCGCCTGGGCATTACAGACTCAAGTTATATGAAGAAATAGTTGATGAACTGGTTGATGAATTAATTGATGAGTTAGTTACTGAAATGAGTAACGGTGTCTGGGGAAATAATCTGTAATTCTTCTCTGACAAATGCCCTCTGGGGTGCAGGCTCGTACAGGTAATATATTGTTGCGTCAGGACTGGGGACTATTTTTTTTTATATTGTGTACAGACGTTGACCAGATAGGGTCTGTCGCTCTGTGCTTCACGTCGTTTTCTGATTGTCCAGGTTGATATAAATATCTTACCTGTTTAGTAAACAACCTTGTGTCAGGGGGTGTTGTTTTTATTTCTGACCCTGACGGCACTGTTTTCAATTTAATAGCATCTGTGGGTTTTACATGGCCTTCATTATTCATTGCTTTTATCACATGTGGTAATCGGGCGACTTTTCAAGCGGGTGTGGCACAATCAACAGCTGAAAACAGGCACCAAGATCAGCGTGTACAGAGCTGTGGTCCTCACCACCCTGCTGTATGGTTCCGAGTCCTGGGCCCTCTACCGCAGCCAACTACGACTCCTCGAATGCTTCCACCAACGCTGCCTGCGTACCATCCTGGGCATTCACTGGAGTGACTATGTCACCAACGTCGAGGTCCTTGAACAGGCTGAAACTGTGAGCATCGAGGCTTTGCTGCTGCGGACACAGCTCCCCTGGGCGGGGCATGTCTCCAGGATGGAGGATCATCGCCTACCAAAGATCACCCTGTTCGGCGAGCTTGCTACTGGACACTGTGACAGAGGGGCACCAAAGAAGAGATACAAAGACTGTCTCAAGAAGTCACTTAGTGCCTGCCAAATCGACCACCACCAGTGGTCTTCGCTTGCTGCGGACCGTGACACCTGGCGCTCCACCATTTACAAGGCAGCTGTCTCCTTTGAGGACTCTCACAGAGCTAGCCTTAAGGACAAGCCGCTCAGTAGAAAAAAACAGAGATGCCGCAGCTCAGAACCCTGGCCATACCTTCCCCTGCAGCCACTGCGGTCGAACCTGCCTGTCTCGGATTGGCCTCCGCAGCCACGAACAAGCCTGCAGACGTCGTGGGCAACTCCTATAAAATCTTTGTTCGCGAAGTCAAGCCAAGAGAAATCTCTTTACCCACTCAGTGTTCCGGGTGTCATGCATGAGTTCCTTTGAATACTGGTAGCTGAAAAGTCTCTCTGATAACTGTTTGTTAAAATTCTCTACAATTGCCTGTGATCTGTGCACACCTGGAATACTGCGTCTAACCAGCACTCCATGCTTTGCAAATAACTGATTAACAGCGCCTTTAAATTCAGATCCGTCATCAACCTGCACAAGCCTGGGAAATTTTAAATGGCCTCGACTATATATTTTTGTTAACGCAGTGGCTACCGTGGTAGCATTCTTGTCAGTTATGGGTTCAGCTTCCTTGTACCTTGAAGCTATGTCAACAACAGTTAGTGCATACTTGTATCGTTTCTTTTTTATTGTATCATGCGGCAGGAACAGGAGATCCATTTGATGGGTGTCATTAGGGATAGTGTTTACAAAATGAGGTCTTGTTATTTTTCTTGGAGCAGGAAGATATATTTGCCAAATTGCCTGTTTTTTGAGCCACTGTTTTATTTGGTCGAGTGTGACATCACCACCCACAGCTGCATGTAATTTTTCTATTGCAGTATTCCCTTTCCAGTAGGCAATTGGGGAGTAATATATTTTTGATAGTTTAGCATCTGCCATTTCTTCTAGCAATATAAACTCCTGTAAAATATACTAATGTCATTCCTACTAGAACAAATATTATTTCTCCATTTCTTTGTTCTGGGCTTGGTTGGTAATAGTCACTAAGTTTTGGTTGCGGAATGGTCATGTCTTCGCCAGTAACAAGAAAATATTCTTTAATCACGTCATTGACATTTGAAAATGTATGCTGTGCGTGACCCTCAAGCCTGAGTTTTGAATTGATGAAATCAAGTTTCTCTATTCTTTGCTTCTCATAATCCTGTTGAGCTTGTGCCAGTTTTTCAGATGCCTCATTATGACGCTTCATTTCTTCTGCAGATTCCTCTCTACCCATTTTTGAAAAGAGATAGTTTGATCCACTAAATGCCAATGCGTTAACAACTGCCCCACGAATCATAATAGCTATTGTTGCCATAATTTTTATTTACTTAGAAACATTTTTCTGGTATAATTCCTTGCTTAACGAGAAGGTTTTTTGTGGCAATCGATGCTGTGACAACTGCTACTAGCTTAGCACTATCTTCGAAGTCTAATCTACTCAGGTCTGCCGATTTCATTTTGAGAAGACTTTTCCCAAGCATAGAATAAGCAACTGTTAGCCCGCTTATTACGGCAGAGTGATAGACGAGGTTCATGATATTATTATTTGCGTCGCTCATTTTTTTTATACCACAAACATTAAAATAATAAATTTATTTACTGCATGTAAAATGGGTCCAAAGGTTTTGACACTGCTGGTAATGTGGACACTTCTTCTTTTATTACCCCACCCGGGTATGCCCTGGGGGACTTGGGTGGGGTTAGGTTTTTTTTAGTTCCCAGGGTCACCCTGGTCAGCCCCACAGGGTGGGTTTTTCTCTCTATTCTGGGGCATGTGGTTCTGTCTACCCTTGGTCCATTCACATGTATTTGCCTTTTTAAAACTCTCCCTACTGTCTGCACTGCCTGTAGCTCTTGATATTGGATGTGTGTTGCTAAATGGTCTTAGCTTTATTTAGGCCCTATGTGTTAGGTTTATTTAATGTATTTGACCGGCTGGCGACATACATTCAATGTTCTGTTTAGTTGTTTTTTTTTCACAAGCAGTGCAGGCACGTCCTGAGAAAGCCTTGTTGCTGTCGGGACGTTAAGCAATGTACAATCAATCAATCAATTCTTCTTTTATTTTTGGAGTGCTTAATTTTTTGGACACTGTTTGAGTCTGTGGTTTGTATTTTTTGTATAATTGGTAACCTACGTAACAGAATCCTACAGCAAATCCAGCAACTAAATATTTTGTTGGTTTAGACTCAGTTGTTTGTCTCTCACTTTGTGGGGTGTGTGAGGGTGTTGGTCCTGACGGTAGTAACACTGGTACTGTTGATGGTGTGTCAGTTACATGAGCCTTTTGTGTTAATGCCTGAAGCTGTAATTTTTTTGTCTGTTATATTCAGCTAATTTTTTCCCCGCCTCTATTCGACCTGGACTTTTAGTCTTAGTCACTGTTTGAACCTGTGTCAAGACAGGACTCTGATGTGGAGTCGTCTGGGTCTCGTCCATTTTCTTCTAATTTAAAATTTATTTTAGAAAAGTCAATATGACTACTAGTTACAAGCAAGGTTACCACAGGTGCAAGGTAATTGCCAAACTTGTAAAACATAAGGCATGCTAATTTACCTATTGAACTTGAAACTATGGGATTGCTTTCAAGGTCCTGTGATAGACTGTCACTATCAACAGGTAGGAAGTGACTTACAGCTTTTGTATATAGGCAGACAAGAGATCGACTCAAATCACGTGTCATTAGTGAACTAATGTGATTTTCATATTTTGAATGTAGTTTGATTAGCTCGTCAGCGGTAAGAGATTCTATGTCTTCTGTCATGTATTGTTTACCAAGAAAAGCTTTTGATTTTCCGGAAACAACAACAGAGAGAAGGCGTTGTTTTTTCAAGTCTAAGTCTTTGTTTTCTACAGCGCAGATATCACTTAGAAGAAGTAATTCGTCTTGGTTCATTTTATAATGAAAAATAAAAAAAATAACACAGCTTTGCTTGGACCTGTGAATAACTTATGATCTTACTTGATAACTAATTTCAAAGTTACCTACAACTTTCAAGTAACTTTGACGTTAACTTTCAAGTTAGTTATCATAAGTTCTTAACCCAAGTCAATAAGACACTCGGACAGATTTCTCAAGTTACAAGGACAACAAGAAAACTTTTTTTTAGTAATAATCTGGTGGTGGAGCTGATGGCGTCAAATGAGCAGGCATGACATCTCTTTGCGAAGAGTGTGACAAAAATAATCAATTACCAAAACCTATCGTCAATTGCTTATAAGTTCTTTTACTTTTTTCATAGTTTCTTTTACGCCTATTTGTTTTCCTCGTTCTAAAAAAGATTTCTTTAGCTCTTCAACATTTACAGCCTGACTACGCATCTTATTCTGTATTTCAGATTTCTGTTGTTTGTAATTGGCCAAATCATCCTGGACTCTCTTAAATTCATTATCGTCAATTTCATTATCTTCCAAAGATTTACTAATAATAAGTTTCATACTCGTCAGCTTAGCTGCTGCGAGCGTACTCAAGGCTTCATGCTTCTGCAACTTTGTATAAATTTTTTTGTTAAGGGCTTCCATACCAAAGCATGCCAAGCTTATGGCAAGGCCAACACCTTCAATAGCAATTCCTATGACACTTCCCATCCCCGTTGCAAACAGAGCTATACCTCCTACAGATAATCCAGCCAAAGCCACCCCCATGGCCATTGATGTGTTGTGTACAGAATTGAAAACCGTTTTGTAACGGCGTTTGCACCGGGAGTATTTTGCTTGTTCTCCTTCCAAATACTTCAACGCTTCTGTAATATTCATTAAACGGAATGAGTCTGCCTGTAATGTTTTATCACGCTCAACAGGCTCAAGTAGCTCAGGTTGTATTTGTGGATACAGTGGTGGCATTTTTTATGGCGAATATTTTTTTTTAAATTAATCTTCTAATTTATTTTGCAATTCTTCAAAGGTATGCAATTTGCTAGCGTAATAAAATGAAACAAGATCTATGTGTTCCAGGTTTATGAAACTTAGATAAACTAGAGTTGTTTTATCAATCACTACCTTAACAGCAGGGACACTACTCGAAACTTCAAAGTCTGTATTGGTTTTTCTAATAGCAATAACAACCTTTGTTGACTCTGATACTGAGCTTTCCCACATAAGTTTGATTCCCTGTGCGATATCTGCTTCTTTCACAGCTTCTACAGATCTCATGAGAATTTCAAAAACTATTGTCGCATCTCTATCTATAGTAAAATTTGTTGGTATGAACGAAATAGAAGTATCTGTCCTACCTTTCCTATTTGTAAGAAAATACCTTCGTTTCCCATACTCTTGAAGTTTTAGTTTTTCTCTGCTATTGGTTTCGGAATAGCTTGGCACAAGACTTACAAGCGTTGGCTCAGAGTTAACAACTTTTCTAAATACTAAGGCACCTTCATCAGTAAAATAAACATAAGGACTGATGAAAACAAACTTTATGTCCCATACAATGGGAATAGTTGCAAGCGGAACAGGGGTAGGAATAATTACCCATTTATTAGCCACATGTTTTAAGCTGTAGAGCACATTACTTACAGGAGTAGGAACAGTAACATCACGAAGTTGACTAAGTTTAGGAAACGCGCCATCTTTCTCATCTTCAATTGCCTTTCATTTGTACAATCCAACGGACACAAGTTCAAGGCCATACACCTCTCCTATTTCACCTTCTTTATCAAAATCTTGCACGTCAGCCAAATCTTTCAACTCTATTGACGGACATGCAACTGGTACAATTCTCTGCTTTGGACCAAGACCGCTCATTTTTATAAAACAAAAATAAAATTTATTTTACTTCCAACACTACAGTAAAATCATGCATCTGAACTGGTTTACCATCCTGATTAGTTACAGATAAACACAGTGATTCAAAGAAACTAGAACCTAATTTTTTAAACTGCAAATTAGGAAATCTAGCAACCACACTTTCACAATATGGGGTAGTTCGAGTCGGCAAGCATCTTAACAAAGTTGAAGGCTTTCCATTGTGTACATTTTCAGTAGTGTTCAGTTCTTTTAAATAAACATTTAGCACTCTGTGTACTGACAAATGAAAAGGATATCTGCCAGTTATTCTTGGTTTTTTTGGTGACAGTAGACGTCCATCTGATTGTGACCAATCTTCATCTGGATGTGTTATTTTTTTACCTAAAAAACCAAGTAATAATAAAAGACTAATTGATAAAGAAAACGGACCACTTTTCGGAAATTCAATTGTAACAAGTAAATTAGCTGGGTTTAAAGTTGCTTTAATTTTAAATTCATTTTGAAGCCATTCAGCTAAAGTACAAAAGTTGTAATATCCAGCTCGTAAAATATCACCCTTTTCTAAACCATCAAGAGTTCCACTTACAGAATAATTTTTATCATCCATTACATTAAACCATTTTACTGTATAGAACATTTCATGGATAGCTACAGCCTTGCTACCATCACGATTATCAATCCCATTAGTTAACCACACTGGTTTGCTCGTGTCAAGATTTGTTAAGGTAATAAACATTTTTATTATCACATAAAAAAGGATGGAATTTAAATCACCAACCATTACCACTACAAACGCATTTCAATTAATGTGGATGCCAAATATAATGTCGCCCCTACTTATGAACAGAAAATAATTCAGCTAAATCAACTCGACATAGCTGTAAGCGAACAAGATTTATTTCAAGTCAAAGTACCAAATCCGTTTGATCATTACCTAAACCCTCCAATAACAGATGATGCTACTGCAAGAAAGTGGTCTTCAAGTCCACTACAGATGTTCCAAAACCAACTCAACTTTGCTATACTATGCTCAACTACAGGCTGTGGTGTTTCTTTTACAGACCATTTAAATCACCCAAACAAACTGATTAAGTCTGTGTATCGTTTCCACACTTATTACCAGCTTAGACGTATACTGTCAGAACTCCATACACCATTACCCACTGAATCCAGTTTCAACAGGTATAACAACCCCATGGATATGAAAGCGTTTGAATGGATCTGTAATGAATTTAACATAAGCCCCCGGTATGACTTCACACAAAAACTTGATGATCACCACGGCATTGGTACATTGTATTACGCTATGAGTCACAGACAATACCCTCAAGATTATTACCCTGGTTACACTTCATTTTCACAAAAATCACAAGTGTGGTTAGGATCAATAGAGCAGAAACAGTCTAACGCCTGGACTACATTTATTTTAGACAGGAGTGACGGGTTTACTCAAGCGGGAGTGGAGCGCGTAAACGAGTCTATCAAAACATATGTCTGGTGTTTACTAGGTGCACAATCATTAACAAAATCTTCCAAACTTCCACTTTGACAAACCCGACCACCCTGACACAAAACGCCTCTGCACGTCACTTTTAAACCACAATCTTACACAACACATCACTAAACCCACCCACCGACTTGGCCACACCCTCGACTGGATCATCACCCGCACCTCCGATCAACTCCTTCTCGACTCTGACACCTCCTCTGTGCTTCCCTCTGACCACTTCGCTATTCTCGTCTCCCTCAATCTACCTCCCCCGAAAAAAACCAAGCTCGTTGTCTCTCGCCGCAAACTAAAATCTGTCAACCGCGAGAGCTTCTTCGACGAAGCTGTCGACCTTCTCTCGGACCCCACCCCCTCTCCCGATCTTGCCACCCATTTTGATTCCTCCCTTCGAAAACTTCTAGACACCCATGCCCCTGTCACCACCTGCTCCATACCCAACCGACTCCCCTCCCCCTGGCTCACTGATGACATAGCTGAGGCCAAGCGCGAGCGCCGACAAGCGGAACGCCTCTGGCGCTCATCTGACCTCACCGTTCACAGACAGATCTTCCAAACAACCAGATCCAAAGTCTGCAAAATGATCTCCGAATCTAAACGCAAACACCTTCAAAACCAAATCCTGGAATCCACCTCTTCCAAAACCCTCTACGCCACCATGAACACACTCCTAGGCACTTCTAAAGACTCTCCTCTCCCCAACACACACAGCAAAGAAGAACTCCCGTCTGCTTTCTCTACCTATTTTTCGGACAAAATCCAAAATCTGCGTGACACACTCGACACCCTGCCTCCTCCGCCTTGCCCTCCCGACCCCACCTTTTCCGGCACTCCCCTCTCGTCCTTCCGCACCGTCTCTCAGGATGAAGTCCTCAAGACCATAAAATCCATGCCCTTCAAAACCTGCGAACTTGACCCCCTCCCAGCTTCTCTCTACCGTGACGGCCTTCCAAAACTTCTACCCTTCATTACCGACATCATCAACGCATCTCTAGAAAACGGCTCAGTCCCCGATATCTTCAAGTCCGCCATCGTCCGTCCTCTCCTCAAAAAACACAACCTCGACCCAAACGAACTCAAGAACTATCGCCCAGTCTCCAATCTCTCTTTCCTGTCCAAGCTTCTTGAAAAGGTTGTTCTCAACCAGCTCAACCTCCATCTCACCGACAACAACCTCCTCAGTCCATTCCAGTCTGCCTATCGCAAACATCACAGCACTGAAACAGCCCTTCTACATATCTTAAACGAGCTGCTTCTCTCCACTGACTCTGGCAACATCTCCCTTCTTACACTACTCGATCTCTCTGCCGCCTTTGACACTATAGACCACTCTATCCTCCTCCACCGACTCCACCACTCCTTCGGCATCACTGACTCTGCTCACTCCTGGTTTCTCTCCTACCTCTCTGACAGACAGCAGTCCGTCACCATCAACGGCGTCTCTTCCAACCCGGTAACGCTCTCCTGTGGAGTTCCACAGGGATCCGTCCTGGGCCCGGTCCTTTTCACACTCTACACCTCTCCTCTGTCCAACATCATCCAGTCTCACCGCATACACCACCACCTCTACGCTGACGACTCACAACTGCAAGACAAAGACAAACTCGACAACACTCAGTCACTACTGACTCGCACGGCTGACTGCTACAAAGACGTGAAAAACTGGATGACAGCAAACAAGCTGAAACTGAACGACGACAAAACGGAAGCCATGCTGGTGGGCACTCGCCAAAAACTCTCCCAGCTCCCTCCCTCTCTCCACCTTCAACTCGATAGCACCCCCATCTCCCTCTCTGACTCGGCCAAGAACCTCGGCGTCATCCTCGATTCCTCTCTGTCCATGACCAACTTCGTCTCCGCCACGACCCAGGCATGCTATTTCCACCTTCGCCGCATCAGTCAGATCAGAAAATACCTCACTACCGAAGCTGCCACCAAACTTGCTGTCTCTCTCATCTTATCTCGCATTGACTATTGCAACTCTCTCCTTTCCGGTCTCCCTCACTCCACCATCTTCACTCTCCAACGCGTCCAGAACAATGCTGCCCGCCTCGTCCTCAGAAAGAAAAAATCCGACCACATCACACCCCTGCTCAAACTCCTTCACTGGCTCCCCATCCCCCAACGCATCCAATACAAAGTTCTGTCTCTCTGCTACAAATCCCTGAACAACTGCGCTCCTGCCTATCTCTCCAACTTACTTCACCCCTACACACATTCCCGCTCCCTCCGCTCTGCCTCCGACCCTCTCCGCCTCCACATCCCTCGCACCAAACTTAACACTTTCGGTCCCCGCTCCTTCTCCGTCTACGGTCCATCCATCTGGAACACTCTCCCACTCTCTCTCCGTCAGAAACACTCTCTCTCCTCCTTCCAGTCCGCCCTCAAAACTCACCTCTTTCAACAGTTTTAGCACTATATCACCGCACTCCCCACCCCAAGCTGACCGTCGTAATGTATTTCACTGTTTGTGGTACGTGAGTCATTGTCTAAAGCGTGCGCATGCGTGCGCGAGTTGTGAGTGTGCGCTTAGAGTTATAATTATTATAAGATATGCGCATTATAAATACCGTAATTATTATTATTATTATTTATATTTTGAATGGAAGTGAAAAGTTTGGCGCACAAAAACAATTTTTATCGAACTTGGAAGACTCAATCAAATCAACAGTAGATCTCCCGTCAAGCATACAACGCTACCAAGACATTCTCAGATATGCTAGATCAAAAGTTGACTTTGTAGTTGGCATCGGGTTATACATGTTGCCGTCTGATCTTCAACTCCAAATGGGGACAATAACAAATTATAATAATGAAATAATTGTTGCTGGGAGTGATCAGAAATTAGGCCTCAATCAATCTGTAAATTTAGGAGAAACCACTGCGCATATACAGTTGTTAAAACCAATACAGGTGGTTACTTCCCCTGCGCCAACACCCATACAACCATTAACGCTAGTAACATCATCATCAGCGCCTGTCACACATGAGTCAGAAAGAACCGCATTGACAATAGGATTAACAGGATTAGGTATATTACTTCTTTACCTGTTTCATTAAATAACCTACCATTAACCCTCCTACTGTTACCAAAAAGACCCACACATTCTCTGCCATAAACCCCACTACCTTCGCCACTGTACTAATAAGCCAACTGACAAGTGAGCTTAACATACCAGGTAATGAATCCATTGCTTTTACAGCCAATTTCTTAAGCAGGTCTGAAATATGAGACAATTGTTTCTTTACCCATGACTGTAAATCTTTTGGGTCTGATGGAACTGGAGGAGCTGGAGGGGTCGGACCGCTACCCCCTGGTCCTCCCGTTACAGCTAACACAACAGTACTTATAATAAATCCAAGAGCAGTAATTAAACTTGCAATGGTGATACCCTACTCTCTGAAAAGTGTTTTCAATCTCTCAGCTAATGTTGTGTCTTCGTGAAGTATTTTCTGAATAGTTTCTCTAATTCTGTTAATCTGTGTTTTCAGTTTTTCTTTTCCAATTTCAATCACTTCTAGCCGTGTGGATCTTTCTATCTGCAAATCATTTAATCTGTGTTGTATTCTTTCTTTCATTTCTGTGTCATAATTCCCATCGTCAGCTGTAGCCAGTTTTTCTTTTTCCCTTTCTATGTGTTTATCAAGTTCGCCTAGGTTGGCTAAATTATTCACAAGCTCGCCTCTGATTGACTGCAGTGTTTTATCCAAGCCTGCTAACTCCCGCATTGTCAAAGTAGAGTCACCAATTGTTTTCATAGCCTCATTTATTTGCCCTTCTGTAAATGAAGTTTCTTGTATTACCTTGTCTGCTATTTCTGGCAGTCTTGTTACTTCAGTCATTTCAATTTCTAGTCCCGTTGGCAGTCTTGTTTGTACGTCATGAAGGGTACTAGCAAGTCTAGGTGGTAACTTTTTATCACCAATACCAAGTTGACGCAAGGTGCTAACACCGCCTTCACTTTTGATTGTACTTAAAGCTCTAAACTTACCAGGGTCTCTTTTGTTAGTCAATTGTACTTTTCCTTTGTCAACAGTGTTTAAATATAAATGACCTTTTTCATATTCAAACTGATTAGGATCTATTTCATCTGGGCGGTCACCAACACTATCATAAAACGAGTTCACTTTGCTTAGTAAAACTTTGCGATTCCCTCTACTTATAATATCCATTGAACTATTAACTGTTGCACCAGTATCATAGTTATTCATGGCATCCATTTCAATATCATGACCAAATCCTCCTGCTGCCATTGTTGTATTAATTTAATTTTTTTATTGTGCATAATAAAAATGACACAGTCCTACGGATCAAAGTTAGACCCATACAGAAAACTATGTGAGCCTCTTGGTGTTAAGGGCATTAGACAATCAATCGTTATCACTAACAATCCTAGCACCATAGACCAGAACCAAACACTTACTGTCAAGTTTCCTAACCTAGGTCCCAGTGACGTTATTGTTCCTGGTACTGCACGCCTTGCATTTAATATTGAACTTTTATCAGACACAGATGACAAAAGAACACTAGTTAACAATCTAGGTAGATCAATTATTAAGAATATTAAAGTTAAACTTGAAGGACAGGAAGTGTTTAGTCTTGACGATGCTGATGTGTTTTACTGCTACAAAGATTTGTGGCTTACAAAAAAAGAACGAGAGGATAGTATTTATCAAGGCATACAGTCAGATAGCATTATAAAAATTTGAATAAATGCAAGTGATAAAACAACAGAAGCCAAGGACGTTATAGTGGCAGAAACATATGGAACCAGATTTTGCATTCCACTTGAATTTGAAATCCTAACAGGGCATTCGCCTTATTACCAAGGAGCACTAAATGACCGCCTGAGTTTCAAACTAATCTTTAATGACTACTCCAAAGTTATCAAATCAACGGATCTCAATGCATCATACAAGATCTCTTAACATTTCTTTGGAATATGAGATTGTCACACATACTGAACTAGCCAGACTCATTCAAAATCAGTACCAGTCAAGACTTCCAATTTATTATGATCGAGTGATAAGACACAGTTTAATTAATAAAAACAAAAGTGACCAGATTTGGAATATCAACCTAAACACGCCTGCTAGGTCACTGAAAGGCATTCTTATGTTATTTGTTGAACCAAAAAGTCCTTACCAAGGAGATTCAGAAAAATTTTACAATCCAAAGATTACACATTTATCCTGTACAATCGAAGGCCGCCCTAACCAAGTTTTTTTCGGCGGGAATGCAGGGATATCAGCACTATGATGAGATCACAAAGTATTTTGCAGGGGGGAGACTTATAGAAAAATCGGCAAACATAGCGTGCAAAGATTTACATCTATATGACGTAATTATCGGTGAATACCTGACAGACAAATATGCACTGTGGCTAGATCTGCGGTCTACGGACGATAATTTCCTTCATGGCTCTGGCCGTACTATCGAAAACGGTAGTGACGGAATCTCAATTCAAATACAGAAAAAAACTGAAAAAGCTGAAGCAATAAATATATATTTGTATCTGATTTATGATGCTCAACTGAACATTTCTGAGTGCCGACTAAGCGCTCACATATATTAAAAGTATTCACTTAGCTTTTGAGTTCTTTTGGTTTTAATTCTTCACAGCCCATTTTGAATAAGAAATGCACCGAAATCACTATAAAATCCGAACATGTTAGCAGACACGTCACGCTTGTTCTGAAACTCAGACTACACAGACGACTGTAAAATCTTTCAGGCAAAACTAGCCTAACACACACCACCCTTTGTCAGTGCATGCGTCACCAGTCCTGTTAGGGCTGGCCTGCACAGAAGTCAACAGTAAACACCCTTCAGTCTACTCACAAGAAGGGCCTTATCTTAAAGATTTCTCTGTTTTCCAACAGGTTGCAAACTCATTTGGCTCTGTGTCTGTGAAGACTTCATGGTGTTTATACATAGAGTGGGTTTTTTTCCCCGCCCAAAATCTTTAGTCAATGCTTGTTATGTTCTTATAAACACAGATCTAAATGAGTGAGGGTAATGTATATAATTACTGAATTTATGACGGGGCTCTCTCTGTGTAAGAAAAAAAAATTGTGGGCATGTGGAGGCTGCTATTTGAATATAATGAAAGAGTGAACACATAATTAAACAAATTAAAAATTTCTTTTTGAATATTGTGAAGGGTCTGGTACATATTTAAAAAAATTAAAAATTTCTTTATGAATATTGTGTAGCGCCTTGTACATATTGAGTCAAGTGGAGTGAATACCGAGACAAGTTTGGTACATAACGATCTAATTTTCAAAAAAAAAATTTGTTAATGGTTTCAAAAAGTGATCTCGTCCCCGACATGAAAATGTGAATTGTAGGCCCTATGAATTTTTTAGAACAGGTCTAATTATAACGCGCCTGAATGAAGGTGGTTGTTTTTCAGAACCAGTCTGAGGTTATGTATGTAATAATATTTCCTGGAGTGAATCAGCGCACTGTTGATTGTGTCGCCGTGTGCTTGTCTATTGTATGGTGGAGTGCGGATGTAGGTCGGTGGTGACGTTTAAGGGGGGGGGGGGGGGGGTATGTGTGTGTGTGTGCAAGGTTGGTGGGGGGGGTGGGGTGTGGGGGTAGGGGGGTGGGTGGCGTATACAGGATGTAGCCGCTATTTCTCAGGAACGCTAACAGTGACAGCATTGATATTTTAACTAGCCATCGTTTCCAAGGGGCAAGGTTGGTGGGGGGTGGGGTGTGGGGGTAGGGGGGTGGGTGGGGGGGGGGTGGCGTGTACAAGATGTAGCCGCTATTTCTCAGGAACGCCAACAGTGACAACGGGAAATTAGAAATTCTTGACCGTAACGTAATTACGTACGTAATTTACCCTGATTTATAACTATCGATACGGCATTATTGATTATAGGTGTCCATCCGCTCTCTAATATTCTCTCTCTGGTCTGTATACTGGGAAAGTCTTGTTGCTGTCGGGACATTAAGTAATGTACAACCAATCAATCTTTCGTCTCTTTGGTATAGCCCACTGGGCACCGGCCTCCAAGTGGCGTGGGTGGGTAGTCCCCTCAGTCCCTGACTGAGTGGGCTAGCAGAGGGGTGCCATCTTTGTCCAGGATTAGGACTTGATGTCAGCAGATATGTTGTTCAGTCTTTTTCACTGGTCCGGTTTTTAAGGAGCTGTGCTAACCCAGGTCCTACCATGTTGGATTGGTCCTTAAAAATACTCGTGAGCTTTTGGTTCTTTGGATCCCAAGTGTTTGCCATGCTTGAAGACCCGTGTCTGGGGAGAAGAGGATCCTGGTGGCTGAAACACTCCACTTTGGCCTTGACTTCTGTCTAAACGGGAGGCTAGTCGTACCGGCCTAGTCAATCGGCTCTTGTCACGCTGAGCCCTATCCCATTGTTGACATGCAGGCTGATATACGGAGCACCATGCTATAGCCTCTGCTGCTGATTAGGTGCTCTATGCCTGTATTCCCCTGCATTCAACTGTGTGATAAAAGGCGGTGGCTCAGACGGTTCAATCGGGCTTACCCCCTTGAGTATATCTTTCGCGCAGTCTCCATTGTACGTCGGCTGGAGACCCGCCGACAGTTGCACTTTCCCTTGTTGGGCTCGGTGGCGGGCGGGGACCCCCGTGGGAAGAATATCTCTACTATTATAATATGAAAAAAACAAAAAAAAATAAACTTGCACAGAAGCGGCACATCGCCACCGACATTGAACATGACAGTGACTCGGACTGCGAGGAAGCGACGCCTCATGCGTCGGCCGTATGGCCTCGCTTCCTCATTGTTCATAGCAAGATGAAAGACAAACCTGTTTCCAAGCTGTATCCATTTCTAGTGGGGGAGACCCTCAGGAGCCGTGTTGGCAGGCCTGACGCCCAGCGCCTCAGGTCTGGTGACTTGTTGGTGGAGTGCCGTACCCGGCCACACTCCAGCGGGCTGCTGCGGCTCTCTCATCGGAGACACTCCAGTGGAGGTTACACCCCACAAAACTATGAATTCGTCAAGAGGAGTAATCAAAGATCAAGCTTTAGCAGAACTGTCAGAAGATAAACTTGTACGGAACCTTAAATCTCAGGGGGTGACTTACGTCAGGCGCTTCGCTTCCAAACGAGGTGGTAGGGAGATACGTCTCCCTACCATCATCCTGACGTTCGGCACCCCCATCCCTCCTACTACCATCTGGGGAGGTTACTACTCCCTGTAAGTGAAAAAGTACGTCCCTCTCCCCCTCCGGTGCTTTGTGCCAAAAGTATGGCCATGAACAGAAGACATGCCGCCAGGCAGAGGATTCATGCGCCTGTTGCACTAAGCCCGGACACTCTGCTGAGACCTGCACAGCCACCCCCCTGCGTGTGAATTGCCAGGGGGCGCATATGGCTTCGGATAAGAAATGCCCTTGTTGGATATCCGAGTGCAAGATTCAGCAGGTGCGTGTGGAGAAGGGGCTGTCCTTTCTGGATGCCAAAAAACTGGTTGAAGGCCCTGGTGCAGCTGTGGCTGCCCCAACCTTTAACACCTCCGTGTATACTTTCAGTGCAGGGGTGGCAGGCAAGCGCCCCACCAAAGACTTTTCATGTCAAACCCCAACTTCTTGGTTGGGGGCGGAGCCTCGGCTCCTCTCGCCCCCGTAGAGTAAGCCTCCTCCGGTGATGACGAGGAGCCAGGGAACGCAGAAGGCGGACACTGCCGGTCCGGTTGTGCCGCCTTCTGTTGCCCCTAAGCCTCAGCCCCCACCCAAACCTGTTAGTCTGTCATCTCCATAGGCTTCTGGCTCTGGTCAGCCTTCTAAGTCCGCTAACTCTAGCGACAGGAACACTGCCCAGGACCAGAAGTCTGAGAAATCTATGGGACCGCTGTGCGCGCGGGCCCAGAAGGGGAACACTGATGTCCCCCTTCATAACAAATATGCTGCACTGGAGGAGCGGATGGAGGGGGTGGAAGTTGTCGTTGCTGATTCTGAGGCAGCTCCACTTCCTTCCTCTCCGAAGAACCAGAGGAGGCCCGGGAGCCGCCCCCCCCCCCCCCCCCCCCTCTGTTTCTTCAACTCCTTCCAAGGCAAAGGAAAAAAGGGGGGAAAACTCTTCACCCCCATATAAGACATAATCATGTACTCTCTGCTGCAGTGGAATTGTGGTTTTCAAGCTAACTTTGAGGAATAACGTCTTTTAGTCAAGTTCTATAACCCCTCAGTAATCTCTCTTCAGCAGACTTACCTGAAGACTTCTGACCCTGTGTCCTTTAATGGTTTTAACGTTATACATAAAGGCTCAGATTCGGAGAGGCGCTCGGGTGGAATGGCTCTTCTCATTAGTAGCCATTTTTTTGTATCCCCGTTAGCATCGACACCTGTCTTCATGCTGTCGCAGCCTCGGGTTACCTTGAAGAAGACCATAACCATCTGCAGTATTTACCTGCCACCATCCCTGCGGGTCTGTAGTAATGATATTTTTAACTTAGTAGATCAACTGCCCCCTCCCTTTCTTCTAATGGGGGATTTTAACGGTCACGCTCACCTTTGGGGTAGTGACCACTATGATGGCAGAGGTAAGATGTTAGAAGATGTTTTTTTCTCAACTTAACCTATGTGTCTTTAACGATGGCTCACCTACATACTCTAACTCAGGTTCAGGGTCTAGTTCTGTTCTAGACCTTACTGTGTGTGATCCTTCTCTCATGCTGGACTTTGACTAGAAGGTTCACGACGACCTGTGTGGTAGTGACCATTTCCCAGTAGTCCTGTCATCGGTCATCTGTGAGGAGGATTCGCCAGTGGGGCGCTGGAATCTCAAGAAAGCGAACTGGCCTCTTTCGCCTCCCTATGTCAGTCTCTTCTTACAGAGGAGGTGGTCATGTCAGCTGAAGAACCTGTTTCTTGTTTTACTGCTATTTTGTTGGACGCAGCAGTGAAACCATCCCTAGAACTTCCACATCACTCCCTCGGAAGCTGAGAGTACCATGGTTCAATGAAGAGTGCCGTAAAGCCCCAAAAACGCGCAAATCTGCTCAGTGATGTGCTTCTCGTAATTCGTCGCAAGCTCATATTTTAACCTTTAAAAGACAGAGGGCGAAAGCCCGTTACGTTTTTAAACGTGAACGCCGTGCATCCTGGAGACGCTTCGTCTCCTCTTTATCTTCTAGGACTCCGTCCCAAAAAGTCTGGAAGGCTGTTCGAAGAATTAGGGGCAGGGGTGGCTCGGCTTCTGTCGGCCATCTTAGAGATGGTGCCAGTTTGGTCACGGATAAAAAGGCTGTGGCCAGTTCGCTTGCCTCCACCATTGCCCATAATTCTTCCACAGAGCATTATTCACCTTTCTTCCAAAGAGAGAGCAAGAGCAAATTTTTCAGGGACCAGGACTTTCGTCCGGGGGGGGGGGGGGGGGGGAGGCAGGGGGATGGGGGGGAATCGTCTCGCTGTCTGTCTGCCGCTCCGTCGCGCAGAAGCTGGTGGTATTGCCGGGGCCGGGTGGTTGGTGGTGAAGTTGGCGGGTGGTGTGGCCGGTAAACCGTTGCTTCAGTGCCAGGCTGGGGGGTGTTAGTATGCCAACCACTCTAACAGATGGTGTAGGAGTCGTGGCGGTGGTGGTGGTGGCCGGTGGAACCGTGGCTGGCTGTAGTGGGGCCTGGGGAGGTGGGGTGGCGGTGGTGGTGGCCAGTGGAGCCTGGGCTTCGGGGTCGGTCGTTGGGATGGGCAGGGTAGGTGGCAGCCGAAGGTGGGGTGGCGGTGTTGGGAGTAGTGCCGGGGGTTTCTGGTTTCTGAAGCGTTTGGGTGGCCGATGACGCTGCCGTGGGCCGGTGGTTGGTTTGTTTGCTGGCTTTGGGGTATCAGGGCTCGTGCCTGTGTCGGTCAATGTCTGTGACGTCGAGGTGCTGGCGTCTTGCGTTGTTGCTGGTGCTGGTTTGGTGGCGCTTTCTTCTTTTCTTGTTGTCGCAGGGGAGGTCTGGGTCTGCTTGACTTTGGTCTTGGGGGTCGAGGTTGTTGCTGTCTCTTTGTTGGTTGATGCTACTGTTGCCTGAACTTCTTCGTGTTTGGTCGTATATGTTGTCTGACATTCCTTCTCGGCGGTTGTTGGTGTCGTTTGGCTTTCGCTGCTGTCGGTTTGGGGTCGGGTAAGGTCCGTCAGTGCTCCGTTTTCAATCAGCCACCGGGTGGTGACGTTGGCACGATGGTACGAGTCCCCGCCTGCCGACAGGATGGCCGGCACAGCGGTTTGAAGTAGCAGTAGGAGGTCATCGACGTCCATTCCTCCCATTCGGAGCGCTTTTTCCCGCTCGGTCCACTCCGTTTCCTGCATGAGGTGATCCGGAATGACGATTAGTGTGGGGGAGAGTGGAGGGTCCGAATTTGAGGACAGTTCTGTCGTATCTTCCTGTTCTTCTTCTGGTTGAGGCGGCGATTTGAGTTGGGCAGTAGCATTTGGCTGCTCTTCCTGGGGGCTGAGTTGTGCTCCAAAATCTTTTTTGAAGAATCTTCTTAATTCTGGTGGTGGAGGGAATCTCTTGAATATTTCCTCCATAGTCGTGAGGTGGCGGTCCTGTGTTGGTGGTTGGATAGTCTCTTGCGTGGGAACTGGGTCCCATGTTTCTTGACTTTGCTTCTGATTCGGGGTGGGGGAGGGGGGGGGGGGGACATGGGCAGTCTATACTGTCTTGTTACTCTTCTTGTCTTGGTTTGTCTGTGACTGTTGGGGATGACTGGTCACGTAGTCCTCTGCTTGCTGGCGGTTGTTCTTTCGTCTGTTCGCCCTGAAAAGGGCGGCTGGTTGCTTCTGTGAGGCCATGTTGTCGGTGTAAGGCTCGTAGTGCGGAGATCCGTACGCTGTCTGCTGGGCCTTTGTCTTGACTGGCTTGCTAGCTGTAGGCTGGGTTGGAGCACAGCGCGGAGATCCGTTCGCTGTGCTTGCTTGTTCTCGAATGATGCCCAAAGAGAGAAGGAGAAGCGAGAGTCTTGTACTTGTGATTTTATATCGGATAACTCGGAAGACTATAATGCCCCTTTTGCATTTTCAGAATTGCAGCAAGCCATGCAGAAATGTAATGACTCTGCTGCTGGACTAGATACCATCCACTATCAGCTCCTAACACATCTGCCTGAGGATTCCCTCCTTGTACTTATTAAGGCCTTTAACCATATCTGGATAACCGGTCATTTTCCGCCATCTTGGCGCCAGGCTGTGGTTGTGCCAATCCCCAAGTCGGGTAAGGATCCTTCCGACCCGAGCAACTACCGGCCAATCGCTTTGACCTCGTGTTTATGTAAAACTATGGAACGCTTGATCAACGCCCGCCTGGTGTGGCATCTTGAGTCGCAGGGTCCCGGGCCATGTGGGCATCGAAGGCAACAGAATCGCAGATTGTGCTGCCAACAGTGCCCGCAGTGACCCTGTCCGTGACACACAGACTGTTTATAGTGATTTTAAACCTGTGATTAGTGCGTACATAGCCCGCGAGTTGCAGTCCGATTGGGACAAAGTGGAAGGGAACAAGCTGCATGAAGCTCTTACTACGGAGTCCGACAGTCTACCTTTCCGCTGCGGCAGCCGCCGTGAGGAGACTGTTCTTACTCGGCTCAACATCGGGCACACGTATGTTACGCACTCTTACTTACTTAAACAGGATGAGCGTCCGTGGTGTTTTGCCTGTGACGAGCAGTTTTCTGTTCGACACTTTTTGCTGTATTGTGCTGATCTAATTGACACGAGATATAAACATTTCACAGCAGACTCCTTGGAAGGTTTTGTTCCGCGATGTTCCCCCGGACAAAATCTTCAATTTCTTGAGAGAATGCAATATTTTTCACAAGATCTGAGCATTCATAGACTATGTGAATTTTTTTTAATTTGCCCTTTTTGAGAGTCTGTAGACGTTTCTTTTAAAGACATGTGCGACAGTTTAGCCTTACATTTTTAAGCTATATTTACATCTTGTCTTAAGATCTTGCTTTTAGTCTGGCTGACCAGATTTTTACCCATCCCGCCGTGAGATGGCCTTAGTCGCCTGCTCGGCGTTAAACCCAAATAACTATTTAACTAGTCTCTTTGGTATAACCGAGACAGGCCTTTCCTCCCACTTCACTCATAACTCCATCTCCACTTTAAATTACGCCATTCGTAGAAGAGATCCGTCAGTCCAGGGTGAGACCGGTGTAGCAGTCTACACCCACAACTTGGTTAAACACATAACCCGCAGGCGCCGGGACTTAGAAGCTAGGGATGTGAAATGCATTTGGATAGAGATTAAGAGACCTAAAACCCCTCCTTTATTTGTTGGGTTTCTTTACAAAAATCCTGCGGCCACCTTTGAGTGGTATGACAACTACACATGATTGATAAAACAGACATTCATAAAAGCGATCTACTCCTTCTAGGGGATTTTAACATCGACACCCTCAAACCCTCTCCCATCATGAGATCACTACTTTACTCAGCCTTCAACAAATGGTAACATCGCCCACCAGAGTTACGCCATCATCAGCCACTGTTATAGACCATATTTTATACAAATAAGCCTCCGGCAGTTAGCATCGTTCAAGTTGGTAGTCTTAGTGACCACTATCCGGTGAGCTGCGCGTGGTTGTCCAAGATTCCAAAACTAAACAAAGCAAGGACATACGCGCATAACATACAGATCATTTAAAAAGTTCAATGAAAATTTCTTTCTGTCTGATCTAGCTTCTGTAGAGTTTACTGAGGTGTACAATGAAACCGACCCAAATAAAGCACAAGATACGTGGTATCATATCTTTCTCAGAGTGCTAGATAAACACGCGCCCTTGAAACAAAATAGAGATAAATACGCCATCTTACCACCCTGGCTGACTGTGGATCTTATCGAGGCCAATTGAGCACAGGGACGAGGTGAGAAGAGAAAAGCGTTTCGCCGATTACACACACACACACCGGGCACACACACACACACACACACACACACACACACACACACACACACACACACACACACACACACACACACACACACACACACACACACACACACACACACAAAACGTAAAATCATAAAATCCATGGTTTAGAAGGCTAAGAAATAACTTTTCGATCAAGTTATTCATGAAAGTAAAGACTGCGCCACAATATAGCGTTCGATAAATTTAATTACTAAAGGCATAAATAAAAGCACAACTCCTTTACCGCTTCATCTCACAGCAAACAGCTTCGACGACCACTTCGTCTCCATAGAATAATCATTAATTCCGCCGACAACAAAATGGCATCACTATGTATGTCCGGACGATTTCGTTGATTTTTATAAAGAGAGAACTTCCGGCACAGGAACTTTTTCTATACCTCGTATAGCAGTCCATGAAGTTGGCAAATTAATCACATCTTTGGGGAAAAAAATAAAAAAAATCATGAGGATTAGATGAGATCAGTGTGAAAATGCTCAAGATAGCTCTCCTATACATTGTAGAGATTATCACTTATATCTACAACCTCTGTAAAATCTTAACTGTTTTCCAGACGCATTTAAAGACGCGAAAGTAATGCCTCTATCTAAATCTAAACATCTTAGTGGAATTAATAATTGCAAGCCCATATCACTTCTAACTGTTTTGTCCAAGCCCTTAGAACGGCTTATCCATATACATCTATCGATATACCTGGAAAGCCGAAAATTAATCTCATTCATTGCAGTAAGGCTTCAGATCAAAACACGCATGTCACACAGCACTGACACGGATGATAGATACCTGGTTATCTTCCATCAACGACTCAAAGATTGCACTGGCAGTCTCCCCTTTTCTTTTCACTGATCAAAACAGTATCCATGTGATGAAACTCTATGCTCATGCATAGGGTTCACAAAGAGGTTTTTGTATGGTACGGTTTTGTCAGCGGTTTGTTTGTGACAAATATTACGTGTAGGCACGAGGCCACGTGAAATCGTAGGGAAGCGGTTTACACGGGGAGGGGGGGGGGGGGTGCGGAGGAGGGAGAGAGATGAATAATAGAGAGCACTGCGACACCTAAATCAATAATGCCGTATCGATAGTTATAAATCAAGGTAAATTACGTACGTAATTACGTTACGGTCCAGAATTTCCCATCTCCCGTTATCACAGTTGGCGTTCCTGAGAAATTGCGACTACACTATTTTCAGTGTAGCTGATTCACGTCACTCCAGGTAATATTATATGTCGGCTAATGTGCAAAACAAACTGCGTCATTGACTTAAAACGGTTAGGCAACACCTCTCCCCCCCACACACACATCCTATACACGCCGTTTCACCACCCACCCCTTACCCTATACACTCCCCCACATCCTGTACACGCCACCCTACCACCCACCCCTTACCCTATACACCCCCCCCCCTTACACACACACACACATATACCTCACACCCACCCACCCCTACACCCACACCCCACCCCACCCCTACCCCCACTCTACAAAGCCCGACACACTCACACTTCACCCAGCCACCCAGCCCACCCCTCACACAGGCACCCACCTCGCACACACAAGCACACACAAACATATCAGGCCAAATTATTCTGTTCTGTGTCAACGCTTCAAATTTATGTCACTAAGTCACTAGGACAAACTTTTTATGTGGAACAAACCTTGAATATAGGTTTTTTTTCCAAATATGGAGCACCAAGTCGTTCCTAAATAATTAGGACTTACCCAGTAAGTAGTTGTGTGGAGGAAAAAGAATTGTTTTTCTGTTTCGACGTCTGTGTGGAGAAAGTTTCCACTCCACACATCGTGAGTCACAGCTGCAACGCATTTGAAATTAAAAGACAAAACCCATAATCTACTCCCAGTGAGAGACCTCAGTGATTCAAAGTCACTATACACCCACCCTGTTTTACGAGTGTTTTTAGATTAACAACTCACGGGAGGAAAATGGGTATGTCAGGTAGTTTTATTACAGGCACACGATAACCCCTTACAAAAGGTTGGATAGGATACTTTTTAGTGAAGAGTATGATGACGAAATCGGGTGCCTGTATTTGCAACTACTGATTTTGCAACCCGATCAGGGAACACGTGCTATCGCGTGCGTTTATTACCTTGTTTACCTGACCAGAGCAGGGAGAGAATTAAGCCAGACAAGCTTTTGCGTAGTCATTATATAACACCTGCCATGTGTGTGAGTTTATTAGAATGCACCCCTTTCATGACCAGAAAGGCCCCACCCGGGTCTGCCCTGGGGGACTTGGGTGGGGTTAGGTATTTTTTAGTTCCCAGGGTCACCCTGGTCAGCCCCACAGGGTGGGTTTTTCTCTCTATTCTGGGGCATGTGTTTCTGTCTATCCTTTGTCCATTCACCTGTATTTGCCTTTTTAAAACTCTCCCTACTGTCTGCACTGCCTGTAGCTCTTGATATTGGATGTGTGTTGCTAAATGGTCTTAGCTTTATTTAGGCCCCATGTGTTAGGTTTATTTAATGTATTTGACCGGCTGGCGACATACATTCAATGTTCTGTTTAGTTGTTTTTTTTCACAAGCAGTGCAGGCACGTCCTGAGAAAGCCTTGTTGCTGTCGGGACGTTAAGCAATGTACAATCAATCAATGACCAGAAAGGTATGCATAGTGTTTTGTATACAGTTTATATATTGTGTTTTAAAAATGAACTTAATGACGCTAGACCCACACTGTGGCTTATTTGTTGGTGCCACGGGCTGTGGAAAACTGAATTTGTACTTAATCTATTACAAACAAGATACATTCATCATTTTGAAAACATTGTGATATTTTGTCCTTCTGTCAAACACAACAAAGCTTATCACAATAATAATACCGTTATTATATAGGCGCTTTTTCTCAATTTTGGGGAAATCGACTCAAAGCGCCGCGCCTGAAACCCAACACACACACTCACGAAACAGACACGGATTTACGCCATTTAAGACAAACACAGTACAAGACAAACGAAGGGCCAGTCAGCTACTGAGGTTACAGAGATTTTTGATCGCTTGTATTTGAAATTTGTAAAGTGGCCTGAGACCGGTACCAAAGTGGGGGGGGGGGGGGTGGAAGAACCGGAGTACCCGGAGAAAGAACCCCCGACGGTCCGCCCGAATTAACGGTGACACTTACCAGAGGAGAAAAGTCCAATGCCGGAACCCGGTATCGAACCGCGCACCTTTGGCATTGGTGGCAGGCGCCTTAACCACTGCGCCACGGACCGCCCCACAACCGTTTATTCATTTGGACTGACAGCAACATTTACTTAGTTGACCCTGAGAAGAAACTGAACGACTACCTGCAGTATTTTTACAAGCAATTTGAAGGACACCCAACCCTGTTCATAGTCGATGACTGCTCTGCAGATAAGGATATTGTTAAGAAGAGAAACACAATGGCAGAACTGGCCTTCAGTGGCAGGCATGCAAACATAAGTGTATGGATTCTCACTCAAAAATATAATGCTGTACTGAAAGATTTCATGAGCAGTTAAAGTTTATCTGTTTGTTTTACTGTAAAGATTGTGATAGCTTTGAAGACTGTCTCAGAGAGAACGATGTCATCCCCAACAAACACGAACGAGACATTGTGAAAAACAAAACTGAAATTGACTAAGCATCTAAAGCTTATTTTAAAGACAGATCAGCCCACAGGGTATGGATTAGTGAATTAATTTAGCATTATGGTTTGTCTTTAAAAAATGACAGACAGACAAACCATTGATATCACAGACTACTTCAAAGATGTTAAGTGCATTTTTAACTTTAAAACGCATGTTAAAAAGCCATTTTAGCTCGGTATAAAACTCTCAACACTAACACTGATAAGCATGGTATATAATGTGACTTTGGGGTATTCTGAATGTTTTCCATGTTATGAGTACGAGACTGTTGATCTTAGGACACATACCTTTAGAGTTAATGATGCTAACTGCGACTGGTTTGAGGCACTGTGTGAACACATATTCAGACAACTATGTAAACTGCATGATTATATTGAAGACGTTACAGTCAATAAAGTGGTATTACACCTACAGCGCAAGCAGTAATATTTTTATATTATTATTTTGTCGGACAAATAAAAATGACGCTCAACACAATTGATGTTACAGACTGCTTTAGTTATATCCAGCACTTTGATCAGTTAAGAACAGATTTCAAACAACTGGACATAACACCAGTATCAACACAGGAGATGATTTATGTGTCATATCAAATGGCTTTAGAAATATTTGAGGAGTTACCATTTGTAGAGTACATGCCTGTTGATCTTAAGACACATACCTTTGAAGTTGATGATCACTGGTTTGAGTCAGTGTCTGAGCAAATATTCAGACAACTAGGTGAACTGAATCTGTTTATTGTAGGTGTTACAGTCAATAAAGTGGTATTACACAAGGTGTAATTTTTATTTATTATTTTGTCGGACAAATAAAAATGACGGACAATGCCCAAAGCTTAAGAAACGTGTTTCACACAACAGATTTGCCTATATCTAACACTTACAGTGTCTATGAATCGATAGAAAGGTCTTTTTCTGTCATACAAGATAACCTTCTTTCTGGTAGTGTAAAGATTCAGATTGTTGCTAAAATAGAATTTACCAGGGTAGATGGTGAAGTGATTGTTTCGTATATCTCGACAAGACAACATACAGTTAATTCAAAAGAGGAATTGGAAAAAGTGTTTAGAGAAAGACTGTTGCCTGACTTTCTAGGAGCAATTGACAGAGCAAAAATGCAGGGATCTGGCTGGCACGAAGGCCGTGTACATAACTGCAACTGAAGCAGTCAAGATATCATCCTATATTAGGCAAATCATGGTTGCCACTACCAATTGAGGTTGCAGACAAAAAGGCTGTCATCAATGTTCAGAACAAAGATAATTTCTGTTTCATGTGGTGTGTGCTTGCCAAACTGCATTTTGTAAAAACAAAACCTGAACGTGTATCTAACTATACCAAATTTGTAAATGAACTCAACTTCAGTGGCATAGATTTTCCTGTTAAGGTGGAGGATATAGATCTGTTTGAAAAACTAAATCCTGGGATATCTGTGAATGTGTATGTATGGGATAATGAGTCTGAGAACAAGTTACAACCAATTAGAGTGTCACCAATTGCCCCAACCTACGGTCAGTCAGAAGATAAGCATGTTGACATGTTACTAATAAGCTCTGGTGATAACTTTCACTACACAATTATTAGGAGTATGTCACGACTAATTCACAACCATGTATCAAAACACAATGGCAAACAGGAAGTATGTAAAAGATGCTTACAAAGATTCTCCTCTATAAAAGTGGCACATAAACATACCCTGCACTGTAGGTCAGCTGATGACATTCAAACAATACTTAGGTATCCAGATCCTGGTAGCAAGGTTTATTTTAAAAACCATGGGAATCAGCAAAAGCTGCCGTTTGTAGTGTATGCTGATTTTGAATCACTGGTTGTACCATATGAGGGTCCTGTTCCAGAATCATTACCAAATACCGTAAAATTGAGTGATCAAGTGGTGTGTTCTTTCGGATATATTCTTGTTAGGTCTGACGGTCAGCATACAGAACCTGTTATCTACAGAGGTGAAAATGCAGCAGCTGAGTTTTTAACAGAAATGAGACAACTGTATAGTCAGGTAGTACATTATTTGGAAAAGTGTCAGATGCCTTTGGTGATGACAGAAGAAGACAAACAGAATTTTGATACAGCAGTGATGTGTTGTATTTGTGAACAACCTTTAGGAGGTTGTGATCAACTTCTGAAGGGTGATAAAGTTCGTGACCATGACCACATAACTGGGCGTTACAGAGGTGCTGCCCATCGTGATTGTAACTTGAAAATAAAAATAGATCCCAAGGCAGATTGGGGCGGTCCATGGCGCAGTGGTTAAGGCGCCTGCCACCAATGCTAAAGGTGTGTGGTTCGACTACGGGTTCCGGCGTCGGATTTTTCTCCTCTAGTAAGTGTCACCGTTCATTCGGGCAGACCGTCGGGGGTTCTTTCTCCGGGTACTCCGGCTCTTCCTTCCCCTCCACTTTGGTATCAGTTTCAGCCCACTTAATCAAATTTCAAATACAAACGATTTTGAATTTCCAAAAACTACAGTAGCTCGCTTGAGCTTGCCCTTAGCCCCACGTGAATGTTCTGTGTTTATGTACAGTGTGTGAGTGAATGCGCGTGATTCACGTGAGCGTGCTTGTTGGGTTCAGTTCGCGGCGGCGCTTTGAGCCGATTTTCAATTGGGATAAAGCGCCTATTTAATGCGCTTATTATTAAATAAGTTGCCTATCTTTTTCCACAATCTCAAGGGGTATGATTCACATATTATCATGCAGGATGTGGACGAGTCTTACAAAAAAAATAGTTGTATTGCCCAGACAACTGAAAAATACTTGACTTTTAGGCTGGACAACAAATTAGCATTTTATGACTCCATGCAACATTTGTCTTTAGGGCTTGCTAGTCTCGCAGAAGGACTGACTGAGTTTCCAATAACAAGTAAATATTTTGAGCCAGAATTAATCAAGAAAGGAGTCTACCCCTACGAATACATTGATCACTGGTTTGTGTTTGAGGAAAGGGGACTGTCACCAAAAGAGAAATTTTATTCTACACTAACTGGCAAAGGTATTTCTGACTCTGATTACCAGCACGCACTTGATGCATGGGGTAAACTAGGGTGTGAAACGATTGGTGATTACCATGACCAGTACTTGAAAGCTGATGTTTGCTTGCTTGCAGACATATTTGAAAGTTATCGTGAAAAGGGTTTGTTACACTACAGTCTTGACCCTGCTTGCTGCATAACTAGTCCTGGCATGACATGGGATGCATTTTTGAAATCCAGCAAGATATCTATAGACCTGTTGTCGGATCGTACGATGGGTGAAATGGTGGAACGTGGATTGAGGGGAGGCATTAGTATTGCTGCGAACAATTACGCCAGAGCCAACAACAAATATATTGACGGCCCGGGGTTTGACCCCTCAAGGTCAAGGTCATTCATTACGTACTTGGACACTAACAATTTGTATGGGTTCGCGATGTGTGAATTATTGCCCTTGAAAAACTTTTGTCTGTATGATTTGTCACAGTATGACATAACAGAGTTAACAAACAATATTATGAGTCATGACCGGAATGATGCAAAGGGCTGGATCTTTGAAGTAGACCTGGAGTACCCACACCACCTACATGATTACCACAATGATTATCTGTTGGCTGTTGAGAAAATGAGTATGACGGGGAAAAAAGAAGACACCAAACTTGTGCCAAATTTGAATGACAAATTCAATTACGTTTGCCACTATCGCTTGTTACAGTTTTACATCAAACATGGGTTAGTACTAAAGAAAGTTCACAGAGGTATTCAATTTGACCAAAGTGCTTTCATGAAAGATTACATAATGAAAAACACAACATTGCGTGCGAGGGACGGCAACACTGCATTTGACAAAGACTTCTTTAAGCTTATGAACAATGCCTGTTTTGGCAAGATGATGGAAAATCCTCATCACTGCAAAGATGTGAGACTGGTCACAACTGAATTGGGTGCAATTAAACTTACAGGCAAGCCACAGTACACAGGGTACAAAGAGTTTCATTCATCATTGTATGCAGTGTCACTCAAAAGAAAGATTGTCAAACTGGACAAGCCAGTTTTCATTGACATGGCAATTCTTGAGTTGTCAAAATTGCTGATGCTTGAATTTTACTATGATTACTTTAAACCAAAGTATCCTGAGTGCCGTCTGCTATACACTGACACTGACTCTACGATCATAGATGTGCCTACTGAAGACTTTTATGAAGACATGAAAACAGAGTTTCATATGTATGACACGTCTGACTACCCTAAGGATCACCCGCTGTACAGGACACAAAACAAGAAAGTGCCTGGGAAATTTAAAGATGAACTAAATGGTGTGCCTATAGTTGAGTACGTTGGACTGAGATCAAAAATGTATTCTATTTTACACCACAAAGGCAGTCAGTCCAAAGCCAAAAGTATCAAGAAAACAGCGATAAAAAAATAAAGACATTCGACATGAACATTACAAGCAAGTATTAGATGGAGAACTAATGCCTGATTATCCAAACCAGACACTGAGGTCAAACAAACATAATACTGAAATGATTCAAACACATAAAAAGTCTCAAGCAGTAGGGGACACAAAACGAGTGTTTCACACTAAGAAAAGGCTTATGCACCTGGGCATTACAGGCTCAAGTTATCTGAAGAAATAGCTGATGAACTAATCGATGAATTAGTTGATGAAATGGTTAAAAATGTGTAACAGTGTCTGGAGGAATAATTTGTAATTTTTCTCTGACAAATGCCCTCTTTGGTGCAGGCTCATACAGATAATAAATCGATGCATTAGCGGAAGGAACTATTTTTTTATATTGTGGACAGACGTAGACCAAATTGGATCAGTTGCCCTACGTCTGACGTCATTCTCGGCTTCACCAGGTTGATACAAATATCTCACCTGTTTTGTAAACAAGCTTGTGTCAGGTGCTTTTGTTTTTATTCTGACCCTGATGGCATTGTTTTCAATTTAATAGCATCAACAGGTTTAGGGTGACCTTCATTATTCATTGCTTTTATCACAGACGGTAATCTCTTAACCCACTCAGTGTTATGTGAGTCATGCATGAGTTCCTTAGAATACTGATAGCTGAAAAGTCTCTCCGATAATTGCTTGTTAAAGTTTTCAACAATTGCCTGTGATCTATGTACACCTGGTATGCCTCGTCGCACTAGCACTCCATGCTTTGCAAATAACTGATTAACAGTGCCTTTAAATTCAGATCCATCATCCACTTGCACAAGCCTGGGAAATTTTAAAGGACCACGACTATATATCTTAGTTAACGCAGTGGCCACTGTTACAGCATTTTTGTCAGTTATGGGTTCGGCATCCTTATACCTTGAAGCTATGTCGACAACAGTTAATGCATACTTGTATCGTTTCTTTCTTATTGTATCGTGTGGTAGGAACAGGAGACCCATTTGATGGGTGTCATTAGGGGTAGTGTTTACAAAATGAGGTCTTGTTATTTTTCTTGGAGCAGGTAAATATATTTGCCAAATTGCTTGTCTTTTGAGCCACTGTTTTATTTGGTCGAGTGTAACATCCCCACCCACAGCCGCATGTAATTTTTCTATTGCAGTTCTTCCTTTCCAGTAGCCAATTGTTACAATTGTGGTTGTGTTATCCTGTGAGAGCGTACATGTGTTATTCGTAGGTAACGATATATTGTTTATTTGAGCTATCACGGTTATGATTTTGTGCCTTTTTAGTAAGATTTTCTTTTGTTCGTGAGTAGAGCCGATTTCGTTTTGTTTAGTCCGGAACGTTGTAGAAGGGTCGCACTGTCTAGTGGCCTCGTAAGTGTCACGTCGGTTAGGTTACATCGCTACATTTTCACTACTTTTCCTGTGCGCGTATAGTGAGCAGCTTTTATTTTGTTTGGTGAATGTTCTCGTACCTTTTTGAGCTATCATAGATAGGGATACCATACTTTTATGTGTCTGTATTATACGTTAGAATTTAGAGCTGAAGTGAGCAGCCGTATTTTTGTAGCCTGTTATATTGTTTCTGGAAAATTCATGTTAATGAGTTTCGGCTGCGCGTTTCGTTCTGGTTGTTTGAGTTCATGATTTCCGTAGAAGATTCTAGATTTTGATAGTGTATATAAGGAGGGCGCTGGGAAAGCCCGTTAGTACACTGTCTTGCTTTGTCAGTTGTAGAGACATGTAGTTGAGTCTAGAGAGACGCTGTGTATGAGAAACTTTGAGTCGCAGTGAGGACATCGCAGAAGAGACTTTGTATTCAGTAGTTTGTGCATTTCAAAGAGCATTACTGTGAGGATATCACATCGCTGAATTAAATATTGTTGGAACTGTTACTCCAGTTTTGTCTACATCCTTAAGCCACGGTTGACGGATTGCAGCTGAATGAAGTCTATTTAAAAGAACTCTACGTGCGTGTGTGTCTGGTGTGTTTATCATACTTCGACTACTACTCCACCACGTAACATTTTGGCGACCCCAACGAGATCTCTTCAGTTGGTTCAGTGGCAAGGGTAGCAGGAGAAAACAGCCAGCAGTGAAAAGCAGAGATGGCGACATCGGAATTGGAGACATTCCTGAAAATTGGAAAGGAATGTGGACTGGAAGGAGCTCAACTCCTCGAGTTTGTAAAGGAGAGAGAGGAGAAAGAAGAAAAGAGACGAGAGAGAGAAGAAAAGGAGAGACTGGAGAGAGAAGAGAAAGAAGAAAAGAAACGAGAGAAAGAAGAAAAGGAGAGACTGGAGAGAGAAGAGAAAGAGAAAAGAAACGAGAGAAAGAAGAAAAGGATAAATTGGAGAGAGAAGAGAAAGAAGAAAAGAGACGAGAGAGAGAAGAAAAGGAGAGATTGGAGAGAGAAGAAAAAGAAGAAAAGAAACGAGAGAAAGAAGAAAAGGAGAGACTGGAAAGAGAAGAAAGAGCCAAAGAACGTGAAATCAGGAGACTCAAAATCCAAGCAGAAGAAGCAGAGAAACAGCAAAGAGAGGCAGAGAAACAACGAGAAGAGGAGCGAGAAGAGGCAGAGAGGCAACGTCAACACGAAATTCATCTAAAGCAGATGGAGATTGAGGCACAGAGCCAGAGAACTAATGAAGCAACAGCATTAGCGAGCAGAGAACAAACAGCCCGCGTGCCAAAACTTCCACCTTTTATTGAAAATTCAGATAAGATGGACGCTTATTTGGAGCGATTCGAGCGCTTCGCAAATGTGACCCTCTCTCACGAAACCAGTCTTAACTCGCAGCGAGCCGATCGGCGCTATACGCAGTAATATGTGGTGGGGGTCAATCTGGGTCATTTTCACTTTTTTGCAGAAATGTATTCTACATACACCAAAGTATCGTATAGTTAAAATCTTTATCATGAAAAATGCCATTAAATAGGTTAAAATGATTTTAAAAGTCTGAGCTCGGCCCCAATTATTCTTTTGTTTTGTGCAAAATGACCCATTTTTAACATAACAGAACACGTTGCATCCCCTACAGAACCCCATCAAGTTATATACCGTTGGAAAGGCCTTTGTCCGCACTTTCGCGGGCTTGGGTCGTGTTCGAAACTAAACGGATGTGTTTCTCCCAAATAAGGAAAAAAGGGCGTACACAAATGTTCAATTCTGACTAATCAGAGAGTAGAACACTTAGCTGCATGGCAACGATGAAGTTACACGAATTCTCATTGGCTGAGACAGACTAAGGGACACAACTGCATCCTGTTCCGCTGTTCACTTTTCGTCTGTTTACAACACGCGAAAATGAAAGCAAGACTCGATTAAACTATTGTAAATCAGGAAAAAACGCCTGCAGATCAGAAAGAATTGAGCGACCTGATCACAGACTATTTCGTCGCCGATTCTCATCACGACGATAGCTTCTCATACAACGATTTTGAGTTTGAACCGGCCGATCGAGAAACAAGCGAAGAAGCAATGGCTGCATCACACAGTCTTCAACTCTCAATTCAACACATGGCTCGAGGTATGTGCATCATTTCTGAATGCAGATGTATGATCATTAGTGTGGAGTGTGTGTGTAGAGTGTGTGTTTGTGTGTGGAGTGTGTGTGTGTGACCAACTCTCAACAGAAGATGAATAGGCTAATTGTACTACTAATGGAAATACAGAAATGGCTCACATAAACAGACATTTTAAAATGATTTTGTACTATTTTGTTCAGATGCAAAGGAGTGGATGATCCCCAGCATTCTGAGTGAGTGCATGCTGAACGGACTGAAGACAGTGCAGCATGAACGCTGGGTATGTATAATACATTATTTTAAGCACTAAACAGAATCATGCAAATTCATGTGTTGTGTCTAGTGAGCAATGACAGTTTATTTTCATCGACTTCATTATTGTTTTTCTTTCAGTTTTCTGACTTCATTATTGTTTTTGTTGCTGTTTTCTGACTTCATTACTGTTTTTGTTTCTGTTTTCAGTATCAGCCAAGAATCCTGACACGCCATTCAAAGTACAACCAGACACAGGGACTGATGCCAACATGACAAAAGGCTGGGGGCAAAAGAACAACACCCTCAGCTTGACGCTCCACGACACAGACCGCGTGGTGCGCTTTATTTAAAAAAAACTGTGCATAGGAGGACAACGAGTAGCTTGAATGGGATCAAGACTGTTGGACGCTTCAGGTTCAGTCGCCATGAAAAGGTGTTTTAAGTTTTACAAGACGACCCGCATCACCGACGCTGAAGAGGACAAGGTGCTGGCTGTTTCTGGCCATGTTGCTCACCTTCCCCCCCGCCCCCCCCCCCCCCCCCCCCCCCCCCCCCCCCCCCCCCCCCACCCCCCCACCATGGCACTGGCAGCCATCATACCAGTTCCTGGACTTTTCAGAGACATACAACAGTACCTATTTCAACACATTCAGGACTACGCTCGAGACGACAAGTGTGACATTGTGTGCCCTCCTCCTCACAGCTGATTTCCAGTGTGCAAAGACAACTGTCTGGTTACTGTGCTTGTGTGGTTACTGTGCTTGTGTGGTGTAGTTTGCTGTGCTTGAGTGGATAATTGTATACTGAAGGGAATTGTTTGGTGAAGTGGTATGCTGCCTGCAATACGTGAGGACTTTCCTTTTTTACATTTCTTCTGCAACCTGTAAGTAAATATTGTGTTTGTTTTTTTAAGTTGTTGCATGTTTACAAATTTATATATGAATGTGGAACTACTAATACTCAGTTTGTACATTTGTTTTTAGCTTTTGTGACTTCATTTTGCAGGGTAGTGGTAGTAAATAGTATTCATTTCAGTCTGGGACAACAGGCAGCCGACTGTGACTTCTGTTTTGCATGTTTTTTAAGGATAATTTATGTCTAGTGTCCTTTTCAGTTTGAATCATTTATAAGTGGGTATAAATGACAAACAATAAAATAAAGTTATTGGCAACTTCATAAATTGGATGTAAATTGTATTCAGTCTTTGTAATGATGGTTTTTATTTTGCCTTGGTGATGGTGGTTTTCACGTTCCTTGAACGCGTCCGCAATCTAATTTTAGATAACATTTGCCACTAAATAAGAGTGCTACACATTATTTTCATACATGTTTTGCCTAAATATATTATAGCAATATACTTTTATGCTCAAACAGAATTGAAATTATTTAATAATTTATGCCTTGAGTTTGATAGCAAAATATGAAAATGCATTTTTCCCCCAAATCTGTCATGTTTACATTAGGTATGGCACTTTTGGGGGTTATTTATCACAAGATCCTGACTAACTAGCAACTTAATGTGAGGTTTTACACATAGTGATGGACTTACTGAACCACCATGTAAAATATCAGGTTGATTGGTTGACTTTGAACCCCCGTTGCTAAGGTAGGTGTGCAAGACATGCACACATAAACTTTGCAGGCCGTTTTCTCAAAATGGCCACCGGTGCATTTAACAACTTTAAACCCTAATAACTTCTACAATTTTTGCACTACAGCATTCATTCATATATCAAATTAATCAGCAGGCTCTGTACATTTCAGAAATGTATATATCTCAAAACACCCAAAATGCAAGTTAAGACTGATTTCGTGAGAGAGGGTCACAAATAGCAACAATTGGAAACAAGAGACTTGGCCTATTAAACTGAGCGCACTTCTAACTGGCAAAGCGCTTGAATTTTACACCCGCTTACCAAGAGAAGAAGCCGAAGATTATACTCAGTTGAAAACCGCCTGTTGAGACAGTACGACTTCACTGAAGAGGGTTACAGGCGACGATTTCGGAACTGCAAGCCTGAAGAAGGAGAAACACCCGGCCTATTCATTGAGAGAATCAGAAGCTACCTGGAGAAATGGATAGAGCTGGCTGGCCTAAACAGAGAGTACTAAGACCTGTGCGACCTCACCATCAAAGAACAAGTTTTCAGCGCATGTTCTAAGGACCTGGCCGCCCACCTTAGAGAGCAAAAAGACCAGTCACTAAAGGCCCTGGCCGACTTCGCTCAAAGATACCTTGATGCTCACAACATGAAGTTCGGGTCCAGTAAGCCACAGCGTGGTCTTCACCAGCAGAGGAAATCCATAATGTCATAGACACCTCGAGATACAAGCTGGTGGAGAACCTGACATGTTTTCTCTGTGGAAAGAAAGGTCACAAAGCGATACTGTGTCCTTCTAAAGATGTTCCCCGAGGCGACAACATCAGAAGATCCAACCAAGATCGTGGGATAGCAGGCAGAAGCAGTACCACATCTCAACACAGAGCTGCCGCTGTATTAGCAAATGATGTGACGTCATCCAATGACTTTGAATCCAGAGAAAAGCGAGCGACACCAGAACTGATCGAATCTTTCAGAAAGAATGGACGCATCCCAGTAGGAGATGTGACTACATTTTTACCAGTCTCAAACATCGCGCTGCCTGAGAATGAAGTGCCGAACATGCCGGTGGTGTCAGGATTCGTCGGCGACACACCAGTGAGAGTGTTGAGAGACACTGGTTGCAGTTGCATCATCGTGAGAGAGGACCTAGTAGCTGAAGACCAGAAGCTACAAGAGTGGACCACCCTCATTTTGGCTGACGGAACTGTAAGGGTTATCCCCCTTGCCAAAGTCAGTGTCGACACCCCATACTTGACAGGAGAGATGAAGGCGTTGTGCGTGAAGACACCAGTCTACGACCTCATCATCGGAAACATTGGTGGTGCCAGAAACGCAGACGATCCAGACCCAGAGTGGAGACCTGAAATATGTTCTGTTACCACGAAAAGTCAAGCAAAGAAGAGTCACCAAACCATCCCTCTAAAAGTGGCGGACAACACGGAAGCAGCAGTGGTAAATAAAGAAAGGCTGGTGGAGCTACAGAGAGGTCAAGACAAACCCAAATTGGCGGAATCGGTGCGTCTTGCTGATGACGAAAGACTAGACGACGAGAACCTATTTGACCTTAATGAACTCCGACATAAAGAGAATGTAGAAGATATCCAGTTCGGTCAGAATCTGACCCAGACTCAACGTGAAGAACTGCATGTCCTGACTCGAGAGTTCGAGCATCGGTTTACACCTGACCCAGGGACAACAGACACCATCCAGCCCGAGGTTATTCTTACATCCGACAATCCGGTTTGCGACGAGTCGTGTCGTCTGTTTCGCTACACGAGTAAAAGACCGAGAAGGAATGTTCAAGAGACGCCAGACCTGAGAGACGACAGGGATGCCAGATCGCCAGTTGTTATCGCGAAGGAACAAGAGAGATCCAATTTGGTGTGTATGAACTGTGACACTTTTCCTAAGCTGACAGTGTTCGACCCCGGACCATTGACTTTTGAACTGTGAGCTGTAACTTATGATTTGGTGATGTTCCTGAAACTAACTTTGACATTATTTTTAGTTTAACTTAAGGATTCGCAGAACTTTGGAGCAGATTACCTGAGCAGAGCAGTTTAAATGAACATTTCTGTGTCCAGAACTTTTGTATGAAACATTTTGATGCTCAGGACTGTTTACAGGAACTGTGAGACGTTTATTTTAATTTGATTTTTGATGTGAAGTTAATTTTGTTTAGGGTTTTGTGTAAGTTTACACAGCCACAACCGTATTTTTGAAATTTGAGAAGAAATTTTTGTGAAATTTCATTCTTAAGAGGGGGGTAATGTTACGATTGTGGTTGTGTTATCCTGTGAGAGCGTACATGTGTTATTCGTAGGTAACGATATGTTGTTTATTTGAGCTATCACGGTTATGATTTTGTGCCCTTTTAGTAAGATTTTCTTTTGTTCGTGAGTAGAGCCGATTTCGTTTTGTTTAGTCCGGAACATTGTAGAAGGGTCGCACTGTCTAGTGGCCTCGTAAGTGTCACGTCGGTTAGGTGACATCGCTACATTTTTGCTACTTTTCCTGTGCGCGTGTAGTGAGCAGCTTTTATTTTGTTTGGTGCATGTTCTCGTACCTTTTTGAGCTATCATAGATAGGGATACCATACTTTTATGTGTCTTTATTATATGTTAGAATTTAGAGCTGAAGTGAGCAGCCGTATTTTTGTAGCCTGTTATATTGTTTCTGGAAAATTCATGTTAATGAGTTTCGGCTGCACGTTTCGTTCTGGTTGTTTGAGTTCATGATTTCCGTAGAAGATTCTAGATTTTGATAGTGTATATAAGGAGGGCGCTGGGAAAGCCCGTTAGTACATTGTCTTGCTTTGTCAGTTGTAGAGGCATGTAGTTGAGTCTAGAGAGACGCTGTGTATGAGAAACTTTGAGTCGCAGTGAGGACATCGCAGAAGAGACTTTGTATTCAGTAGTTTGTGCATTTGAAAGAGCATTACTGTGAGGATATCGCATCGCTGAATTAAATATTGTTGGAACTGTTACTCCAGTTTTGTCTACATCCTTAAGCCACGGTTGACGGATTGCAGCTGAATGAGGTCTATTTAAAAGAACTCTACGTGCGTGTGTGTCTGGTGTGTTTATCATACTTCGACTACTACTCCACCACGTAACACCAATAGGGGAGTAATATATTTTTGATAGTTTAGCTCAGACGTCTGTCATTTCTTCTAGCAATAAAAACTCCTGTAAAATATACTAATGTCATTCCTACTAGAACAAATATTATTTCTCCATTTTTTTGTTCTGGGCTTGGTTGGTAGTAGTCGCTAAGTTTTGGTTGCAGGATGGTCATGTCTTCGCCAGTAACAAGAAAATATTCTTTGATCGCGTCATCAGCATTTGAAAATGTATGCTGTGCGTGACCCTCAAGCCTGAGTTTTTCATTGATGAAATCAAGTTTCTCTATTCTTTGCTTCTCATAATCTTGTTGAGCTTGTGCCAGTTTTTCAGATGCCTCATTGTGACACTTCATTTCTTCTGCTGATTCCTCTCTACCCATTTTTGAAAAAAGATAGTTTGATCCACTGAAAGCCACTGCGTTAACAACGGCCCCACCAATCATAATAGCTATAGTTGCCATATTTTTATTACTTAGAAACATTTTCTGGAATAATTCCTTGCTTGACGAGAAGGTCTTTTGTGGCAATCGATGCTGTGACAACTGCTACTAGCTTAGCACTGTCTTCGAAGTCTAATCAACTCAAGTCTGCCAATTTCATTTTGAGAAGACTTTTCCCCAGCATAAAATAAGCAACTGTTAGCCCGCTTATTACGGCAGAGTGATAGACGAGGTTCATTATGTTCTTTGTGTCACTCATTTTCTTATACCACAAAAATTAAAAATAATAACTTTATTTACTGCATGTAAAATGGGTCCACGGCTTTGGGTGTTGCTGGTAATGTGGCGACTACTTCTTTTATTTTTGGAGTGCTTGATTTTTTGGACACTGTTTGAGTCTGTGTTTTGTATTGTTTGTATAATTGGTAACCTATGTAACCAAATCCGAGAACAAATCCAGCAACTATATATTTTGTTGTTTCAGGTTTAGACTCAGTTGTTTGTCTCTCACTTTGTTGGGGGTGTGTTGGTCCTACAGTAGTGACACTGGTGCTGTTGATGGTGTGTCAGTCTTTTGTGTTAATGTCTGAAGCTGTAATTTCTTTTGTCTGTTATATTCGGCTAATCTTTTTCCAGCCTCTATTCGACCTGGGCTTTTAGTCTTAGTCACTGTTTGAACCTGTGTCAAGACAGGACTCTGTTGTGGAGTCGTCTGGGTCTCGTCCATTTTCTTCTAATTTAAAATTTATTTTAGAAAAATCGATATGACTCCCAATAACGAGCAAGGTTACCACAGGTGCAAGGTAATTGCTAAACTTGTAAAACATAAGGCATGCTAATTTGCCGATTGAACTTGAAACAATGGGGTTGCTTTCTAGATCATGTGATAGACTGTCACTATCAACAGGCAGGAAGTGACTCACAGCTTTTGTGTATAGGCAGACAAGAGATCGACTCAAATCACGTGTCATTAGTGAAGCAATGTGATTTTCATATTTAGCATGAAGTTTGATTAGTTCGTCAGAGGCGAGGGATTTTATTCTTCTGTCATGTATTGTTTACTGAGAAAAGCTTTTGATTTTCCGGAAACAACTACAGAGAGAAGACGCTGTTTTTTCGAGTCTAAGTCTTTGTTTTCTATAGCGCAGATATCGCTTAAAAGAAGTAATTCGTCTTGGTTCATTTTATAATGAAAAATAAACAAAATAACACAGCTTTGCTTGGACCTGTGAATAACTATGATCTTACTTGATAACTAATTTCAAAGTTACCTACAACTTACAAGTAACTTTGACGTTAACTTTGAAGTTAGTTGTCACAAGTTCTTGACTCCAGACAATAAGACACTCGGACAGATTTCTCAAGTTACAGTTACAACAAGAAAACTTTTTTTCTCAGTAGTACTCTGGTGGTGGAGCTGATGGCGTCAAATGAGCAGGCATAAAAGGCATGACATCTCTTTGCGAAGAGTATGACAAATTTAATGAACAATTGATCTTTACTTGCCTAAAAGTCCTTGAACCTTTTTCATAGTTTCTTCTACGCCTATCTTTTTTCCTTCCTCTAAAAAAGATTTCTTTAGTTCTTCAAAGTTCACGGGTTGATTACGCATCTTATTCTGTATTTCAGATTTTTGTTGTTTGTAATTGGCCAAATCATCATGGACTCTCAAATTCGTGATCATCAATTTTATTATCTTCCAAAGATTTACTGATAATAAGTTTCATACTGCTGAGCTTAGCTCCAGCTAGTGTACTCAAGGCTTCATGCTTCTGCAACTTTGTATAAAATCTTTTGTTAAGGGCTTCCATACCAAAGCATGCCAGGCTTGTGGCAAGGCCAACACCTTCAATAGCAATTCTTATGACACTTCCCACTCCCGTTGCAAACAGAGCTATACCTCCTACAGATAATCCGGCTGAAACCACACCCACGGCCATTGATGTGTTGTGTACAGAATTGAAAACCGTTTTGTAACGTCGTTTACACCTTGAGTATTTTGCTTGTTCCCCTTCCAAATACTTCAACGCGTCTGTAATATTCATTAAACGGAATGAGTCTGCCTGTAATCTTTCATCACGCACAATAGGCTCAGGTGGTTCAGGTGGTATTTGTGGATACAGTGGTGGCATTTTTTAATGGCAAATATTTTTTTTAATCTTCTAATTTATTATTTTGCAACTCTTCAAAGGTATACAATTTGCTAGCGTAATAAAATGAAACAAGGTCTATGTGTTCCAGGTTTATGAAACTTAGACGAACTAGAGTTGTTTTATCAATCACTACCTTAACAGCAGGGACACTACTCAAAACTTCAAAGTCTGTATTGATTTTTCTAATAGCAATAACAACCTTTGTTGACTCTGCTACTGTGCTATCCCATGTAAGTTTGATTCCCTGTGCGATATCTGTTTCTTTCACAGCATCCACAGATCTCATGAGAATTTCAAAAACTATTGTCGCTTCTCTATCTATGGTAAAATTTGCTGGTACGAACGAAATAGAAGTATCTGTTCTACCCTTTCTATTTGTAAGAAAATACCTTCGTTTTCCATACTCTTGAAGTTTTAATTTATCTCTGCTATTGGTTTCTGCGAAATAGCTTTGCACAAGACTTACAAGCATTGGCTCAGAGTTAACAACTTTTCTAAATACTAAGGCACCTTCATCAGTAAAATAAACATAAGGACTGATAAAATCAAACTTTACATCCCATACAATGAGAATAGGTGCAAGCGGAACAGGGGTAGGAATAATTACCCACTTATTACCCACATGTTTTAAGCTGTAGAGCACATTACTTGCAGGAGTAGGAACAGTAACATCACGAAGTTGACTAAGTTTAGGAAACTGTCTCTCAGTGCCATCTTTTACATCATCAATTACCTTTCGTTTGTACAATCCAACGGAAACAAGTTCAAGGCCATACACCTCTCCTACCTCACCTTCTTTATCAAAATCTTGCACGTCAGCCAAATCTTTCAACTCTATTGACGGACATGCAACTGGAACAATTCTCGGCTTTGGACCAAGACCGCTCATTTTTATAAAACAAAAATAAAATCTATTTCACTTCCAACACTACAGTAAAATCATGCATCTGAACTGGTTTACCATCCTGATTAGTTACAGATAAACACAGTGATTCAAAGAAACTAGAACCTAATTTTTTCAACTGCAAATTAGGAAATCTAGCAACCACACTTTCACAATAGGGGACAGTTCCAGTCGGCAAGCATCTTAACAAAGTTGAAGGCTTTCCATTGTGAACATTTTCAGTTGTGTTCAGTTCTTTTAAATAAACATTTAGCAATGTGTGTACTGACAAATGAACAGGGTATCTTCCAGTTATTTGATTTCCAACTGTTGTAGGTAACCAACCCTCAATATTATCACTTCCAAAACCAAATGCCCATTTCTCATCCCTAGAAGTTATATGTCTGCCTATTAAACCGAGTAAATATACAAGTTCACGTTAAATTATAGGCTGACTACCTTCAGGAAATTCTAATGTAACACGTAAGTTAGCCGGATTTAAAGTTGCTTTAATTTTAAATTTAGTTTGAAACCAATCAGCTAAAGTACAAAAGTCATAATACCCAGATGGTATAAAGTGGATTTTAGTGCCCAAGCCACTATTACCAGCATTGCTATAACTTACATGAAAACTTGTATCATCTGTTACATTTAACCACTTTACTGTGTAAAACATTTCATGAATAGCTACAGCCTTGCTACCATCACGATAATCGATTCCATTAGTTAACCACACTGGTTTGCTTGTGTCAATATTTGATAAGGTTATAAACATTTTTATTATCACATAAAAAAAGCATAATGGAATTTAAATCACCAACAATTGCCACTGTAAATGCATTTCAATTTAACGTGGATGCCAAATACAATGTCGCACCAACTTACGATCAGAAAATAATTCAACTAAATGAGCTCGATATAGCTGTGTTGGAACAAGATTTATTTCAAATGAAAGTACCAAATCCATATGATCATTACCTAAACCCTCCGATAACAGATGATGCAACTGCAAAAAAGTGGTCCTCAAGCCCACTACAGATGTTTCAAAACCAACTTAACTTTGCTATACTATGCTCAACTACTGGCTGTGGCGTTTCTTTTACAGACCATTTGAATCACCCAAACAAACTGATTAAGTCTGTCTATCGTTTCCACACGTATTACCAGCTTAGAAGAATACTGTCAGAACTCCATACCCCACTGCTTACTGAATCCAGTTTTAACCAGTTATGAAATATGAAATATGGATATGAAAGCATTTGAACGCATCTGTAATGAATTTAACATCAGTACAAAGCATGACTTTACACAAAAACTTGATGATCACAAAGGCATGGGAACATTATATTATGCTATGAGTCACAGACAATACCCACAAGATTACTGGCCTCCCTACTCTTCATTCTCATCAAAATCAGAAGTCTGGTTAGGCTCAATTGAACAGAAACAGTCTAATGCCTGGACCACATTTGTCTTAGATAAGAGTGACGGGTTTACTCAAGCGGGAGTCGAATGCATTAATGAGTCTATCAGAACGTATGTGTGGTGTATTCTAGGAGCACAAGCTCAAACAAAATCAAACATTTTGAATGGAAGTGGAAAGTTTGAATCTCAAAAACAGTTTCTCGCAAACTTACAAGATTCAATTAATTCAACAGTTGATCTCCCGTCAAGCATACAACGCTACCAAGACGTTCTCAGATATGCTAAATCAAAAGTTGACTTTGTAGTTGTCATTGGGTTATACATGTTACCATCAGACCTTCAACTTCAAATGGGGACAATAACAAATTATAATAATGAAATAATTGTTGCTGGGCGTGATCAGAAATTAGGACTCAATCTGTAAACTTGAGCCCAACAACCACACACCTACAACCATTAAAACCATTAATATCACCAGTAACGCCAGTAACATCATCATCACCTGTACAGACAGTAACGCCAGTAACAGCCCCAGCATCGGCACCGACACCTGCACCAGCACCAGCACAGCCAGTAACACCGGCAACAAACACACATGAGTCAGAGAGAACTGCATTGGTAATTGGCCTTACTGGATTAGGAATATTACTTCTTTACCTGTTTCATTAAATAACCTATAATTAACCCTCCTACTGTCACCAAAAAGACCCATACATGCTCTGCCATAAATCCCACTACCTTGCTGCTGTACTGATCAGCCAACTGACAACACTCCCTATAATACCTGGCAAAGCATCCATTGCTTTCACAGCCAATTTCTGAAGCAAGTCTGATATATGAGACAACTGTTTTTTTTTTTTTTTATCCATGCCTGTAAATCTTTTGGGTCTGATGGAACTGGAGGGGCAGGTGGAGATGGACTACCACCGCCTCTGGCTACAGCTAACACAACAGTACTGATAATAAATCCAAGAGCAGTAATTAAACTTGCAATAGTGATACCCTGCTCTCTGAAAAGTGTTTTCAATCTCTCAGCCAAAGTTGTGTCTTCATGAAGTATTTTCTGAATAGTTTCTCTAACCCTGTTGACCTGTGTTTTAAGTTTTTCTTTCCCAATTTCAATCACTTCTAGTTGTGTGGATCTTTCTATCTGCAAATCATTTAATCTGTGTTGTATTCTTTCTTTCATTTCTGCCCCACCCGGGTCTGCCCTGGGGGACTTGGGTGGGGTTAGGTATTTTTTAGTTCCCAGGGTCACCCTGGTCAGCCCCACAGGGTGGGTTTTTCTCTCTATTCTGGGGCATGTGTTTCTGTCTACCCTTTGTCCATTCACCTGTATTTGCCTTTTTAAAACTCTCCCTACTGTCTGCACTGCCTGTAGCTCTTGATATTGGATGTGTGTTGCTAAATGGTCTTAGCTTTATTTAGGCCCCATGTGTTAGGTTTATTTAATGTATTTGACCGGCTGGCGACATACATTCAATGTTCTGTTTAGTTTTTTTTTTCACAAGCAGTGCAGGCACGTCCTGAGAAAGCCTTGTTGCTGTCGGGACGTTAAGCAATGTACAATCAATCAATCAATCAATCTTTCATTTCTGTGTCATAATAGTCATCATCAGCTTTAGCTAATTTTTCTTTTTCTTTTTCTATGTGATTATCAAGCTCGCCTAGTTTGGCTACATTATTCACAAGCTCACCTCTGATTGTCTGCAGTGTTTTATCCAACCCCACTAACTCCCGCATTGTCAAAGGAGAGTCACCCATTGTTTTCATAGCCTCATTTATTTGCCCTTCCTTAAATGAAGTTTCTTATATTACTGTGTTTGCTAATTCTGGCAGTCTTGTTACTTCAGTCATTTCAATTTCTTGTCCCGTCGGCAGTCTTGTTTGCGCATCATGAAGAGCACTAGCAAGACGAGGTGGTAACTGTTTATCTCCAATACCAAGTTGACGCAAGGCGCCAACACCGCCTTCACTTTGATTGTACTTAAAGCTCTAAACTTACCAGGGTCTTTTTTGTTAGTCAATTGTACTTTTCCTTTGTCAAAAGTGTTTAAATATAAATGACCTTTTTCATATTCAAACTGATTAGGATCTATTTCATTTGGGCGGTCACCAACACTATCATTAAACGAGCTTCCTTTGTCTTTTAAGAGTTTGTGATACATACTAGAAGTATTTCCCATTCCAGTCATATCTGTTGCACCAGTATCATAGTCATTCATGTCATCCATTTCAAAATCTTCATGGCTAAATCCTCCCGCTGCCATTGTTTTATTAATTAAATATTTTTTATTGTGCATAATAAAAATGGCACAGTCCTATGGATCAAAGTTAGACCCATACAGAAAACTACATGAACCTTTTGGTGTTAAGGGCATTAGACAATCAATTGTCATCACTAACAATCCTAGCTCCATAGATCAAAACCAAATTCTTACTGTTAAGTTTCCTAACCTAGGTCCCAGTGACGTTATTATTCCTGGTACTGCTCGTCTTGCATTTAATATTGAACTTTCATCAGACACAGATGACAAAAGAACACTAGTTAACAATCTTGGCAGAGCAATTATAAAAACTATTAAAGTAAAACTTGAAGGACAGGAAGTGTTTAGTCTTGACGATTCCGATGTGTTCTACTGTTACAAAGATTTGTGGCTTACATGGGAAGAACGAGAGGATCGTATTTATCAAGGCATACAGTCAGATAGCATTATGAAAATTCGAATCAATGAATCAGATAAATCAACAACAGAAGCCAAGGACGTTATTGTGGCAGAAACATATGGAAACAGGTTTTGCATTCCACTTGAATTTGAAATACTAACAGCGCATTTGCCTTATTACCAAGGAGCACTGAATGACCGCCTGAGTTTTGAACTAATCTTTAATGACTACTCCAAAGTTATTAAATCAACTGGCACAGACGCAACATATAAGATTTCTAACATCTCTTTGGAATATGAAATTGTCACACACACTGAACTAGCTAGACTCATACAAAATCAATATCAGTCAAGACTGCCGATTTATTATGACCGTGTGATAAGACACAGTTTAATTAATAAAAACAAAAGCGACCAGATTTGGAACATCAACCTAAACACGCCTGCTAGGTCACTGAAAGGCATTCTTATGTTGTTTGTTGAACCAAAAAGTCCATACCAAGGAGATTCACAAAAATTCTATAATCCAAAGATTACACAATTATCCTGCACTATCGAAGGACGCCCAAATCAAGTTTTCAAGTCCTGAATGATGAGATATCAGCACTATGATGAGATCACAAAGTATTTTGCTGGTGGAACCCTTAGAGAAAAAACAGCAAACATAGCATGTAAAGATCTGCATCTGTATGACGTAAGAATCGGTGAATACCTGACAGACAAGTACGCACTGTGGCTAGATCTGCGTTCCTTTGATGACGACTTTCTTCACGGGTCTGGTCATATTATCGAAAACGGCAGTGACGGGATCACAATTCAGATACAGAAAAAGACTGAAAAAGCCGAAGCAATAAATATATATTTGTATCTGATTTATGATGCGCAACTGAACATTTCTGAGAGCAGGCTAAGCGCTCACGTGTATTAAAAAATCACTTAGCTTTTGAGTTGTTTTAGTTTTAATCCTTCACAGCCCATTTTGAATCAGAAATGCACCAAATCACGATAAAATCCGAACGTGTTAGCAGACACGTCACGCTTGTGCGGTAAACTCAAACTAAACTGGAAATAAAAGGCCTATAGTACAGGGTCGTCCCCACTGAGCATAAACAGGTAACCGTTTCACTACCGATTTCAACCTTTCTGGTTATGAAAGGGACACAATCTCACACACACACGGCAGGTGTTATATAATGACTACGCAAAAGCTTGTCTGGCTTGATTCTCTCCCTGCTCTGGTCAGGTAAACGAGGTAATAAACGCACGCGATAGCAGGTGTTCCCTGATCGGGTTGCAAAATCAGTAGTTGCAAATACAGGCACCCGATTTCGTCATCATACTCTTCACTAAAAAGTATCCTATCCAACCTTTTGTAAGGGGTTATCGTGTGCCTGTAATAAAACTACCTGACATACCCATTTTCCTCGTGTGAGTTGTTAATCTAAAAACACTCGTAAAACAGGGTGGGTGTATAGTGACTTTGAATCACTGAGGTCTCTCACTGGGAGTAGATTATGGGTTTTGTCTTTTAATTTCAAATGTGTCGCAGCTGTGACTCACGATGTGTGGAGTGGAAACTTTCTCCACACAGACGTCGAAACAGAAAAACAATTCTTTTTCCTCCACACAACTACTTACTGGGTAAGTCCTAATTATTTAGGAACGACTTGGTGCTCCATATTTGGAAAAAAAAAAAACCTATATTCAAGGTTTGTTCCACATAAAAAAGTATGTCCTAGTGACTTAGTGACATAAATTTGAAGCGTTGACACAGAACAGAATAATTTGGCCTGATATGTTTGTGTGTGCTTGTGTGTGCGAGGTGGGTGCCTGTGTGGGGGGTGGGCTGGGTGAAGTGTGAGTGTGTCGGGCTTTGTAGAGTGGGGGTAGGAGTGGGGTGGGGTGTGGGGGTAGGGGGGGTGGGTGTGAGGTATATGTGTGTGTGTAAGGGGGGGGGGTGTATAGGGTAAGGGGTGGGTGGTAGGGTGGCGTGTACAGGATGTGGGGGAGTGTATAGGGTAAGGGGTGGGTGGTGAAACGGCGTGTATAGGATGTGTGTGTGGGTTGGGAGAGGTGTTGCCTAACCGTTTTAAGTCAATGATGCAGTTTGTTTTGCACATTAGCCGATATATAATATTACCTGGAGTGAATCAGCTACACTGAAAATAGTGTAGTCGCAATTTCTCAGGAACGCCAACTGTGATAACGGGAGATGGGAAATTCTGGACCGTAACGTAATTACGTACGTAATTTACCCTGATTTATAACTATCGATACGGCATTATTGATTTAGGTGTCGCAGTGCTCTCTATTATACATCTCTCTGGGGGGGGGGGGAAGTGGGGGAGGGGGGGGGGGTAGCGAGAGTTCAGGTGAACAGATCTGTAGAGAAATCAGTATGGGCTAGGCTGTCATTGGACGGATGTATGTCAGAAACACTAGCCGTATTCCAAGACTCTGAAACCTAGAATTCAGGTATGTTTTTATATATTATTGACAACTGCTTAGTTAAAGATAGTATGCGTTAGTAAGAGTTAGTTCGGTTGTGTAGCGTTGATTTGCTTCAGTTATGTTGTTTTGGAATTCGTTGAGATAGCCGGTGATGTTTCTAGGTAGTTATTTACCGAGATGGATAACTAAGGAATGTGAGGTGTGTATGCCTAAGTCGTTAGGAAGGTAGTACGTGGTTGGTTTAAGTATAGTCTTTTCCAGTGTATGAAAGAATGTATGACGAGAGTGTCAGGTTATAGTCTGTTTCAAGGTAGTGAAAGAGTTATGGTATGTTGCGAAGTAGTTCGTGTTTGAAGCACATGTGTGTGAATGAACTTGTTAGTTATTTGTATCAGCCAGGTTACGTAATGTATCTCATATCATCCAATATGTGTGTTTAGAAAGTATTATGATATTAGGACTTTATTGTGCAGAGTTTTTGTGTGGAGCGGAGCGACGTGACGCCGAGACATCAGTCAACAGAGGCTACCGCTGAGGGACCTACTACGAGGTCATTTCTTCACTCAGGGAGTGAGCGACCGGTGCCGAGACGCCCGGGTCAGTGGGGACCGCGTTACAGAGTGAGTCAGGAGGATGTCAACGGTACGAGAAACGGGACGACTCAGAAGCGTGCGACGAAAGACCTACACGCCTAGACGTGAGAGGATAGAACGTTACCAAACGACAACACCAGTAAAACAGGTTGGATTGTGAGACACAATTACCTAGCCTGGCGTTTATATTGTGCATGTGTATGCGGTGTTGATGTGCTTGTGGTGAGAAGGGGTGGTGTACATAATATTTTGAGTGTTCTTTTATTGCTTACTTTTATAAAGGTCTATAGTAGAAAGAGAGCTAGTGTATTGAGTTTTACCGCGTGAATGCTCCCGACTGAGTTAGTGGCGGTGTATGTGTCTGTTGTGCAACTGGGGCAAGTCTGCGTGCATACAATCCATGTATACGGATAACTCTTCAAATCTTACCTCGAAGTTGGAAAATAAAAGGTATTAAAACAAAAGGTATTACTGCATGGTTCATACTTTAACAAATTATTGTGGCGAATCAGAGTGAGAGTGATAGAGAAACCGCAAAGGAAAGGAAGAGTGATGACAGAAACAGGGTGCGAGAGCTGGCGAGAAAGATGCCAGAGGTGGATGCAGATGAGATAGATAGCCCAGTCAAGTTGGGGATGTTCAAAATATCAAACCAAGACTGTTGAGACTAGAGGTGAAGACTGTGAAAACCAAGAAAGAGTTGTTGAAGGGGATTTTTATCTGAATAAAAACAAACTCCCAAATCTATATCAACAAATATAGTACCTCCCAAGCAAAGAGAAAACAAATAAGGAACTAAGGGAGGAGATGAAAGAGAGGGTGCATGGAGGGGAAGAAAATATGATAGTACACTACAGAGCCTTGAAGGTTGTCATGAGGAAAACCAGAGCTGTTGGTGCTACTGCAGCACAACAGGATGTTTCTCCTGCGCAAGCAGAGGCAGACAATTAACAGTATGACAGCCCACACCAACAAAATCTTCAATTGTAAATAAGTGTACATATATTCAAAATAAGAACTAGATATTCATCTTCATCAACTTCAGATTCCTCTTTGTCAATTGCCATCTTTCCTCTGGCTCATCTTGTTTTTCTTCTTCAATTGATTCCAACTTTTGCACCATCATATACAGTAATGTTGATTATCTGTTGTTTTTTTTTTTAACCCGGAATTTTATTAAGGATTGATGACATAAAGCCTGACATCATTGGTCTTACTGAAGTAAAAGCAAAAAATCAGATCTATACTCCATTGGATTCAGAATACACATTATCAAATTATGATATGTTTTTTAACACAAACCATAAGAGAGGAGTTGCCCTTTACTTTAACTAAAAGTTACATGTTTAAGAAAGCGAAATGTTGAATAATAGTAAGTTTGAAGAGAGCTTGTGGTGCTATTTTGTGAGTGCTTCTGGTGAAAAGTTTCTTGTTGTTTGTGTGTAGAAGCCCCAGCTCCACTATTGCAAACACTGATCTATTTTTACACCTTTTACTATCTGAGGAGTTACAATCATATGACAAAATTTGCATTTTTGGAGATTTTACTTTTCCATATGCAGGATGGGATGGCTCTTGGACAGGTGAGAAAAATAATCAAATTGTTGAGTGCACAAGGGACACCTTCCTGATTCAGATGGTGAAAAAATCCAACAAGACATAGGAAAAGTCAGAGGTCAACATTAGATGACCTAATATTAGTAAATGATGAGTTGTTAATGATGTTCTACTCTTCCAACTGTATATCTCTAAGGTAAAGGTCATGTAGAGTAATAAATATTCCCTTAACCTTGGAAAAGGAGACTTTGATAGTCTGAGAGCACATATTGCAAATACAGACTTTACAACTATTAAGCCTGAAAATTAAATCCTTCCAAATCTCAAGGTCAGACTGTATCTCTCCCAGAGTTTTACAAGAGCTGTGTAACGAGTTTGCAGAACCACTTTGCACTTTATTCGCATTTTCTTTTATATTAGGTATTGTACCACAAGACATGCGAACTGCAGAGGTAAGTTCTATTTAAAAAAAAAAAAAAAAAAAAAAAGGCTTTAGGTCAAATGCAGGAAATTACTGGAAGTAAGTTTAAAGTGTATTGTATGTAAAGTTTTAGAGTCTATAGTCCGTGACAAGATCGTTAATAATTTTTCTGTGAATAATATGTACACTGAATGCCAACATGATTTCAGAAAGAAACGATCATGTGTCACTCATTTACTACAGGTTATGGGTGATATAACTTCCTTACTTGATATCAAAATCCAGTTGACATATACTTTGACTTTAGAAAAAACATTTGATGCTGTTCCTCATGAAAGGCTTCTTCAGAAGCTATAGGTCTATGGTGTATGTGGAAACATTTCCAACTGGATAAGAAATTTCTTATGTGAAAGAAAACAAGTGGTAAAGGTTGGTAATGCAATATCAGACAAAATAAAGACATTGAGCGGTATAACTCAAGGAAGCATCCTAGGACCTATATTATTTACTATATTTATAAATGATTCACCAGACTGTGTTAATAGCATGTGCAAAGTATTCGCAGACGATACTAAAATCTACAATGAATCACGCAATAAAGACGTGTTGCAGTATGATTTGGATCACTTGCAAGAGTGGTCCGACACATGGGATTTGCATTTTAATGTAGAGAAGTGTAAGGTCTTGTATGTTGGTAGGAACAATCCTGAACATGAGTACTTGATGAAAGTTAACAGTGACATTAAAAAGGTGTTATCTTGTGAGGAGGAAAGAGACTTCGGTGTTGTTTTTGATTAAGTTCTATCTTTTGACTCTCCGTATTCAGAAATGTAGTAATAAGGCCAACAAAATGGTTGGAGCAGTTAAGAGAGCCTTTAATTATTTGGATAAGGACATTTTTATTAAACTGTATTAATCACTAGTCAGACCACATTTAGAATATGCAAACATTGTATGTGTCGTGACCCCTGCTTCCAGGGCGCGAACTATGAGTGCTACCACTTGAGACACACCCGACCCACACTAAAGCAAACCTAACACAAACACCAGAGGAACAAAGACGACGACATTTATTACATATACCCTAACAATCAACCGACTATTCTCACTCAATCCTAACCACGCACTCACGCATCACATTCACACTCACACACGTCCAAACTCTTCACCCCAAATATCCGTTATACACAATACAAAATAACAACAAATATATAATAAAACAAATATCCTAAATAAAATACAAAAGAAAACTGAAGCTGAAAAGCTTAAATCATAAGCCACTGGACCCTGACGGAAGCACAAGCGTCAAGTGCTAACGCCAGTTAGACCAACGCCTTAGCTTCCGCGAAGAGTCCCTTACAGCACGTGGCTCCTTAAATAACACAGTATTTCAAATAGCACAATATCAAATATATGATGGACCAGATATGCTTACTAAAACACGAATGAGGATCGAGAAAATGAATATAGGTCACAAGCTACTGAATCTCCACAGCAGAAGCACGAACGACAAGTTCAAATTAAATTAATGCCTTCTCAAACTAGACATTCACAGCACAAGGCTCCTTTAGCTAGCACAATGTTTAAGAACAAACAATATCGCGTACACAAATGGAGCAAATATCCTTAATTAACATGACTGAAAGTGAAGCAAACTCAATATATTTCACGTCACTGGACCTTCTCGCTGAAAGCACAACCGTTAAGCTCAGCTCAGCTCGACGCTCTTGCTTGATGAGGCCTTCCGTAACACAGGCTGCCTTTAAATAATACAATCTCTCAAAAACTTTAGGGCACCGTGACAAAGCTCCTCTCACAACATAGTCACTACGAGGAGATGAAATAAATCTCGCAACATTCTTTACAACATTATAAACAAAACTTTACTTAAATAGGTTCGAAATAATTAAATGGGACGACTGACCTGACTAAACATGGGGCGTGCCGCGACACTCGCAACAGCACCCAGGTACGGCGTCGTAAGCCCAGAAGGCAGAGTGACAGCCAGCCTCCACTCTCAGTACCACAGCACGGTGGCAAACTTAGCTGGTTAGTTCTTTAAGTTTTAGGCTGTTGAATTTGGACCATTGGATTAGGATGCACGCTATCCGTGGAGACGCCCTGGCTGGGACGAAGACAAACACAAGACAAGCCAGGGGTTCAGTCGTCACAGCTCTTCTTCTCTTCTCCTTCTTCGGAAACCAGCTCCGGGATGAACAAAACCGTTATCACAGGGCCGTTACAAACGAACGACACAGCTGTTTGAGGCCTTCAGCAAATGGCGAACCACGCTTGAAAGACCACCCTAGGAGACTGCTGGAAAAACGACTGACTCGTTCGCAGTTGCAAAAGCGACTGTCCAACAATTTGGATAACGTTAGGTTAGCAAAACACCGCTCAGTAAATCATGTGATTGACATTCACGTGAAACAATAACCACCCGATCACGCAGACCGAACGATCACGTGCACCACGCCGTTCTCCAAACTCTCACACAGCAGCAAATACTCGCATACAGGCCAAATACCCCACCTAACCTACCCGTACGTCTGTTGACTATCTAAATCCTGTCATCCGTCTAAACTTACTCCCCTACAAAATTAGACGAAAAAAACTCATATGGTGACAGTTTGATCTCTCTTGGCTTGACTTTGCGAACGAAGATTCTATAGGGGTTGTCCACGACGTCTGCAGGCATTCTCGTGACTGCGGAGGCCAATCCGGGAAAGGCAGGTTCGACCGCAGTGACTGCAGAGGGAGGTCTGGCTAGGGTTCTGAGTTGCGGCATCTCTGTGTTTTCTCCTGAGCCGCTTGTCTTTAAGGCCAGCTCTGCGAGAGTCCTCAAAGGAGACAGCTGCCTTGTAAATGGTGGAGCGCCAGGTGTCACGGTCTGCAGCAAGTGAAGACCACTGGCGGTGGTCGATTTGGCAGGCACTAAGTGACTTCTTGAGACAGTCTTTGTATCTCTTTTTTGGTGCCCCTCTGTCTCTGTGTCCAGTGGCGAGCTCGCCGAACAGGGTGATCTTGGGTAGGCGATGATCCTCCATCCTGGAGACGTGCCCAGCCCAGCGGAGCTGTGTCCGCAGCAGCAATGCCTCGATGCTCACAGTTTCTGCCTGTTCAAGGACCTTGACGTTTGTGACATAGTCACTCCAGTGAATGCCAAGGATTGTACGCAGGCAGCGCTGGTGGAAGCATTCGAGGAGTCGTAGTTGGCTGCAGTAGAGGGCCCAGGACTCGGAACCATACAGCAGGGTGGTCAGGACGACAGCTCTGTACACGCTGATCTTGGAGACCTGTTTTCGGCTGTTGATTGTGCTACACCCGCTTGTATAGACGCCCGAAAGCGCTGTTTGCTTCATCCTGCTGTCCAGCTCTTTGTCCAGCTTGGCGTCTGACGTGATGATGCAGCCAAGGTAGGTAAACTGGTGCACTGACTTCAGTTCAGACTCGCCGATGGTGATGTGGGGAGGGCGATGCTCTACCTTGGGTGCCGGCTGATGGAGAACCTCTGTCTTTTTCAGACTGCCCTCGAGTCCAAAGAGCTGGGCAGTGTCTGCAAAGCAGGATGTGATGCGCTGCAGGGCTCTCTCTGTGTGTGCAACGAGGGCAGCGTCATCAGCAAAGAGCATCTCAAGAATCAGTTGGTCTAGGGTTTTGGTGTGGGCCTGCAGTCGTCTGAGGTTCAACAGGCTGCCATCGATGTACACTGCATCGTCATCATCGAGGTCCACTGTGGCCTGCTTCAACATCATGCTAAAGAAGATGGTGAAGAGGGTTGGTGCCAGCACACAGCCCTGCTTCACACCATTGAGAATGGGGAATGGTTCTGAGAGGTCATTATTGAGTCTGACCTGGCCTTGCTGGTCCTCGTGGAGCTGGGCGATCATGCTGAGGAACTTTGGGGGACAGCCAAGTCGCTCCAGGATCTGCCACATGCCTTGCCTGCTCATAGTGTCGAACGCTTTTGTTAGGTCGACAAACGTTACATACAGCCCTTTGTTCTGCTCGCGGCACTTCTCCTGAAGCTGTCTCAGCACAAAGACCGTGTCGGTGGTGCTCCTGTTGGCTCTGAAGCCACACTGGCCCTCTGGGAGGTGGTCTTCTGCAATGGCAGGTACCAGCTGATTCAGGAGCAGCCTTGCGAGAATTTTCACGGCAATGGACAGCAGGGTAATTCCATGGTAGTTGGAGCAGGCAGACTTCTCTCCTTTGTTCTTGTACTTGGTGATGACGACTGCATCACGGAGATCCTTTGGTAGTGTTCCTTCCTCCCAGCAGCAGATAAAGAGGTTATGGAGCTTGTTGTGCAGTGCTGGGCCTCCATGTTTCCAGACCTCTGGTGGGATTCCGTCAATGCCTGCTGCTTTGCCACTCTTGAGCTGGTGGATGGCTGTGAGGGTCTCTTCAGCAGTGGGCGGTTCGTCCAATTCAACCTTTACTGGGAGGTGTGGGATTTGGAGGATGACTGCTTCTTGAATAGTGCGCTCCGTTGACTATCTAAATCCTGTCACCCGTCTAAACTTACTCCCCTACAAAATTAGACGAAAAAAACGCGTGTCGTGACAGTATGGTACCCAGGTCTAAAGAGACAATCAACTGCACTTGAATGGGTACAGAGACAAGCAACAAAGCTGGATATGACTTACTCAGACAGACTTAAATATTTTTGGACTACACTCCTTATGTGGCAGTAAAATACATGGAGACTTAATCCAAGTTTTTAAAATTTATAATGGCATCTACGACTAAATTGGAATAACTTTTTTGCAGCACCGTTTTTTGACAGAACTTGAAACTCCAAGGGGAAAGTCTTTGTATGGCATTGCAACACTAACCCCTGAAAGCTTTGTTTTTCTAACAGAGTTGTTATTGTTTGGAACGATTTACCAGTTTCATTTTTTTAAAAAGCCCCTAACATAATTTTTTTTTAAACCAGCTGGATGAATTACCAAATTTTAATGAGATTTTCTATTGCTATGATGAATGATTTGTAGGAAAATTTGCATGCATAACAGACCCATAAAGTAATCAAACTTGTCGAAGAAAGGACATTTGCAAATTACTCATGGCCTATTTTGTCCTCACACATAATACTACTACTACTTCTAATACTAAAGGTTTACTGAACCATGGCGTACCACAAGGCTCTGTCCTTGGTCCCCTTTTATTTTGCTTGTTCCTATATGATCTTCCTCTTGTGTTAGAAATGAAAGCGTTTCATGTGATATGTTTGCAGATGATGCTCCTGTACACACGCCAAATAAGGATATATAAAAAAAAAATCCATTCACAACTGCAAAACACACTGCACGATATTGACGCATGGTGCAGTCATAATATGATTCTAAACCCTGCAAAAACTGAAAGTATGGTAATTAACACCCGCCCAAAACACCAACTCGGCTCTCTCTCTCAGCTCATTTAGTTTGTCTCTGTAAGGCAAAACCATCGGCCAAGTTACATCGCCTGCTAGGAGTCACTGTGGACAATCAGCTTAGATGACAGCCACACATCAGTGGTGTTTGTAAATTTGTCTCTAACAGCTGGTACGTTTTAGCAAAACTTATACACATTACTTTAGGTAATTCTACTCATTTTATTTTCTAGACACTGCCAACAAACAAATGCATCACTCAGAAGTAAACGTTCAAAGAAGTGCACATGCAAAAAATAAAGAACTTTATGTTGATTGGTATCTGAGATATATGTGCATTTGAATATGACCTCAAAATGACCTCTTCTTTAATTTTTTTTAAAAGTGCTATGTTTAGACACATATAAAATAACGTGAAGGTAGAATTGTATGGTTTTTACTGTCACGGATCAAACCCACATGTAGATTGCCTTGAATTTTTTTCTAGTCCCACACATCGATACGTTTGCAATTATAGCACGCCTAAAATGACCAAAAATGCAATTTGGACATGTGTCATAATGAGTGTTTACACGGCGTATACACCCTTCACTATAAACGTTATATCTTAAGTAATTTTCATGGCAGGCGTATGAATCAAACATTAAAATTTACACAGAAAGACGACAAATCATCTTCTGTGTGTTAATAACACATTAAACGAAGCATATTTCAGATATGAACATAACATATGACATAATATCTTGCATTATAGCACTGTCTTAGACGTGGAATTCCGAATGCATTTCCATCATTTTTCAAATTTGCCAGCTGCAGGATGACTGATGACTATGCAAACAAGCAAAGTGGTTATCTGCCTTTGTAACGCATGCAGTCTCGCCCCAGTCGCACGTACAGACTCTCGCACAACAGACGCATACACCGCCACTGACTCAGTCGGGAGCATTCACGCGGTACAACTCGACACACTAGCTCTCATTTTACTATGGACCTTTATATAAATAGAACAATAAAAACACTATTAAAATTATGTGCAACACCCCTTCTCACTACAAGTACATAACACCACATGCACATACACAATGTAAACGCCAGGCTAGGTAATAGTCTCTCACAATCCAACCTGTTTTACTGGTGTTCTCGCTTGGTAACGTTCTGTCCTCCCACCTCTCGGCGTGTAGGTCTATCGTCGCACGCTTCCAAGTCGTCCCGTTTCTCGTACAGTGACGTCCTCTTGACTCGCTCCGTAGTGAAGTCCCTGCTGACCCGGGTGTCTCGGCACCGATCACTCACTCCCTGAGTGAAGAAATGACCTCGCAGTGGGTCCCTCGGCGGTAGCCTCTGTTGACTGACGTCTCGGCGTCACGTCGCTCTGCTCCACACAATAACTCTGTACAATAAAGTCCTAATATCAAAACACTTGCTAAACACACATACTGGATGATATAAGGTACATTACGTAACCTGGCTGATACAAATAACTCTCACACGTTCATTCACACACACACGTGCTTCACAACTCAAACTACTTTCGTAACATCCCACAACTCTGTCACTACATTGAAACAGACTATAACCTAACACTCGCCATACATTATTTCATACAATGGAAAAGACTATACTTAGCCACGTACTACCTTCATAGCGACTTAGGCATACACACCTCACATTCCTTAGTTATCCATCTCGGTAAATAACTACATAGAAAATCACTGGTTATCTCAACGAATTGCAAACCAACATAACTGAACCAAATCAACGCTACATAACCGAATTAACTCTTACTAACGCATACTATCTTTACCTAAGCAGCTGTCAATAATACATATACAAACAAACCTAAATTCTAGGTTTCAGAGTCTTGGAATATGGGATAGGGTATCTCACACACATCTGCCCCCACTGACAGTATAGCCCCGTACTAACTATTTATACCTCTGATAGACTGAGCTCTCGCCTAAAACTCCGTGCAAAACGCTGTCCCTATGATTTCACGTGGCCTCGTGCCCACACGGGATATTTGTCACAAGACAAACCGCTGACAAAACCGTACCATACAAACCTCTGTGTGAACTCTATGCGTGAGCATAGAGCTTCATCACAGCTTTGTGTACCTTATTTAAGAATCCTCTTCGTCCCCCACCCCCGTTCCTGAAATGGGGTATACTGGATTCTTCCTATGTGTAACTGTAGCTGGTGTCAGGATTTTCTGCAGGTGATATCTCCAGAAACAACCAACAGAATTGTTTAAATTTTCATATCTGGTCAGTATTAGATTAGAAGATGTGTCTTGTACCAAATCCGAGGTCCTAAGGTCAAGGTCACGGTAGAGATTTAAAGGGTTTGTGCACTAAAGGTAATATCACAGAAAGGATGGCTCATTTGATTAGATTGTTGTTAAAGTAAAGATACCATGAAGAAAGCTGCTCAAAGAGACATTATCTGGTCTACAGAGTGTAAAGGCTAGCCCTGAGCTTTCGTTTTTGTTTACCCCCACCCGGGTCTGCCCTGCGGGACTTGGGTGGGGTTAAATATTTTTTAGTTCCCAAGGTCACCCTGGTCAACCCCACAGGGTGGGTTTCCCCTCTATTCTGGGGCATGTGTTTCTGTCTAACCTTGGTCCATTCACCTGTATTTTCCTTTTTAAACTCTCCCTACTTTCTGCGCTGTCTGTAGCTCATGATATTGGATGTGTGTTGCTACATTGTCTTAGGTTTATTTAGCATATTAGACCGGCTGGCGACATACATTCATTATTCTGGGGTTTTGTTTGTTTGTTTGTTTTTTCACAAGCAGTGCAGGCACGTCTTGAAAAAGTCTTGTTGCTGTCGGGACGTTAAGCAATGTACAACCAACCAAACAACCGTTTTTGTTTGAGCAATATCTCTGGAACCACTCTACGGCTCTTCGCCAAGTTTTAGTATTTGGTATCTCTTAGTGTGAGAAATGGTCATAAGCAAAAACGGAGTTGATACTTTTAAGTTTTAGGTTCTTGTGCAGAACGTGATCTGTGTAATGGGCCACACATTGTCCTCCACCCTTTGTCGGTCGTAAACTTCAACGTTGCCATTTTCTCAGAAACTATTCAATCCACACACTTCATACTTGGGCCAAACATATAATTTTGTGCCAAGATCTTTCTACACATACCAAATTCAGTGACCACTCTCAAGGTCAAATTCAAAGGGGTTTAGAAATGGATTAAACAAATACACATTTTAACCAAAAATTTGCTTTGTTGAAATACTGTTAAAGGATTAACGGGGGGCGGGGGGGGGGGGGGGTGGTGGTGGTGGTGGGGTTGGAGACAAGGGATCCCATGCTTCAGAGATGGGTTTCGTTACGAGGGGGGATGGTAGCACTCATTTCCTGGTAGAGATATTTATGTCTTTTGTCTATATTTTCTCATTTGACGGATACGCATCTGTGTCATAGAAAATACTGGATAGACAGGCAAACCTGCAGAGTAGCAAATCTCATTAAATAATGTCTGAGTTTTATATCTGGTGACGTCGTTGTGTGGTATATTCAGCTGTAAGAAAAGTTTATTGATTGAGATGGGGGAGGCTTTGGTTGATCCTCCTAGTTTCCTCTGCTGAATTGTGTCTGACAGCATCTTGTAGTGTTTTTCTAAATAAAAGTAAAGCAACCAGAAGACAGAGGCATAATGAGGTTTGAACAACAGCGGCGGAAACAGCATCGACAGCCATAGTTCTGTTGTGTACAGAATTGAAAACCATGTTGTGCCATCTTTTATACCTGCAGTATTTTTTCTCTCCACCTTCGAAATACTTATACGCTTCTGTAATATTTATTAAATGAAATGAATCTGCACTTTCAACCTGTAATCTTTCGTCAGCTATTTGCGGATACAAGTTCACCATTTTTTATGATAAATATTTTTGTATTTCAAAATAAACTTAATCAGCAATTACATTTTGCATCTCATCTGGAATATCTAATGTGCTAGCCTATTAAAACGAAACAAGCTCTATGTGAGATAGTTTATGTAATTTAATAAAACAATACTTGTTTTATCCACTACTACTTTAACAGCCTGGTTACTACTCAATATCTGTACGTCTGCTCCTTTCCTAATTGCAGTAAAGACTTTTGCTGACTCTGTCACTGAGATATCCCATGTAAGTTTGATTCCCTGTGCAATTTGTGCTTCTTTAACATCATCCAAAGGTCTTAGTATATCAAAAACTATTGTTGCTTCTCTAGCTATGGTAAAGCTCTCTGGTGTAAACACAACAGTAGGATCAGGTTTACCCTTTTTACCTGTGAGAAAATACCTCCTTTTTTCATACTCCTTTAGTTTTATATTATCTCAGCTCTGCTATTGTTGTCTGTGTAGCTCGGAACAAGACTTACAAGCAAAAGTCCAGAGTTAAGCACTTTCCTAAATGTAAAGTTTACATCTCCAGTAATTACATAAGGACTAATGAATTCAAACTTAATGTCCTAGTCAAGTGCAGAAACAGGAGCAGGAACAACCCAGCCAGCACACCAATATAGGTCCAATATTGGCTCAGATATTGGGCCGATATATGGGTGGCAATATTGGTCCAATATTGGAAGCGCAAAATGGCCCATTGTTGGCCCAATATCGGGTAAATGTTGGCTGCAAAGCTGGATCCATTGTTGGTCCAATATCGGGTAAATGTTGGCTGCCAAGCTGGATCCATTGTTGGCCCAATATCGGGTGAATGTTGGCTACCAATATAGTGCCAAGCTGGATCCATCCTAGAACCAGTATGGTGAATATTGGCTGCCAATATAGTGCCAAGATGGATCCATCCTAGGGCCAGGATGGTGAATATTGGCTGCCAATATAGTGCCATGCTTAATCCATTCTGGTGCCAACATGTAGCAAATATTCTGCCAACCTTTTTCCAACATGAATAGTAGTGTCCCAGATTTGGATATTGGTAATTTAATCCAGCTTTTTTTCTGAGGAAAAAGACCATCATGCAAACATATATTAATCTGATAGTTATCAAATCAAACGTTCATCAAAATATGTAACTCAAAACACAACTTAAAAAGAAAGACCTGAACTCAGATTCACAGTGATGCACAAGTTTAATCTGATTTTCAGTTTTATGAAAAGAAAACACTAACTATACCGAAATGAAGGACAATGATTATCTCATTTAACCCTTTCCATCCTGATACATTACTGCCTGAAATAATTTGACCATGATAGCTCAAGAATAGTGCCAGAACAGCTTGGTGCACAGCTCTGTCACCACCCTTGAACTAAAATGGTTGATCTACCCATAACATACCTTTCACAGGGCAATCTGAAGTTAAAAAAAAAATCACCCTCAGGCAGGATTCAATGGATTAATTACATCCCCCCCCCCCCCCCCTCCACAAAAAAAGAAACCTGTCTGTAACAATACACAAAATGTAAAAAAAAAAAAAAAAAAAAAAAAAAAAAAAAAAAAAAAAGCCCACAATTATTGAATTAAGAAAACAATTGTTCTGATACATGACATACAAAAACCATCTCTGAATGTATACACACAGATGTTCAGGTACTGGCAATAGGATCTGTAAACATAACAGATTTTGTACACAGCACATTTTTTACCTGCTCCCATAAATGACTTTCATACAGATTAACAGAATATACTGACATAATTCGATTGGAGACTAAATTTCCTCCTAAACATACAGGATTTGGCACAAACAACATTGGTTATGAAAAGAAAGAAGAGAATCTCATGAATTGTCCTTATTAACCCTTTTCATCCTAATACACACATGCTTGAAATTAATTTGACTATGATAATTCAAGGGTGGTGCCAGAATAGCTTGGCACCTGAGACACCAAGCTATTCTGGCACTACCCATAAACTAAAATGGTTAATCTGTCGCAAAATTTGTAATGTAGCCTTCAAGCAAATCTGACAAAATCAGCCTCTGGATTGAATGGGTTGAAAATAGTATCAAATAAAACCTTAAATGTAATGGGGGGGGGGGGGGGGGGGAGTAAAAGTTCATGCATGCAGCCAGTTAGCATTTTAATAACTTGCAACTAAAAGCAGGTTTGCTCTACATTGCTTGAAAGCCCTAAACTAGCCAGTAGCTGCCATCACTTTTCAAACATAAACACTTCTGCAACAGATGGTTACAAAACATGTATGTCTTATTAAAATGTTATGTGCAACAACAAAAAAACATGAGGCAAGCTTAAGTGATCAGGCAAACTATACTTAAACAATATGTTTACAAGCATCTTGGCCCGACTGACTTAACAGTGTAGCAAACTGAATATTTGAATCAGAATGAAACTTAATATTGCAATCAAAATTAGTTTAATTTTCTTCTGTCATGGACAGTTTAGTTGAAATTAATGTCCAATGTTTGAAGTTGATGTTGCTTTGACCGGAAAAAAAGTTAATTAAAAATTCTAAGATGGTAGACAGAAATGACAGATCTATACCATATATAACCATTACACAACATATATTTTATAACGTTTCATAACAATTGTAGTTTTAACAAAATCACAAAACATGCACTACATTCTAGTTTCTACTTAATATGATAAATCTGATAACAACAGGTATGATTAACCCTTTGGCTGTCTGTATTGCACTATAAGTCGCAATGATTCCTGCAGGAATCATCACAATGTCAGGCAGTACTGATAGCCAGAGGGTTAAGCAGCTTGCAAAGAAACTAAAATAAAACTATACTAATCACTGTCAGTCTGTGTCCTGCAGGAATCATCACAATGCCAGGCAGTACTGATAGCCAGAGGGTTTAGCAGCTTGCAGAGAAACTAAAACTATACTAATCACTGTCAGTCTGTGTCCTGCAGGAATCATCACAATGCCAGGCAGTACTGATAGCCAGAGGGTTTAGCAGCTTGCAGAGAAACTAAAACTATACTAATCACTGTCAGTCTGTGTCCTGCAGGAATCATCACAATGTCAGGCAGTACTGATAGCCAGAGGGTTTAGCAGCTTGCAGAGAAACTAAAACTATACTAATTCACTGTCAGTCTGTGTGTGCTCGCTTTGCCGCCTCCCACCTCTGCTTATTCCCATCGCGATCAATTGATCCAGTAACTGAGTAAGCCATTTAGTTAAAACGTGGCCTATGTCTGTTGCACTACCATGGCACCTTCTCACACCATCTGAAAATAAAATGCATGTCTGATTACTGAATCCTGTAGAGTTGACTTTAAGAGAGGTCACTGAAATTGGTGTTTATACTGTGGAAAGTACCCTTGGGCCAAGTCTGAACATTTACAGAAGACTGTGGCTTGCTTAGTCTCAGAGAAATACCAATTGATGCATGTTTCATGACGGGCAATGGCTAAAACTAAAAACCATCTGACAGATGACCCAAAACAAAGACTCACTTCGGCCAGTTTTGCAATATCCATGCAGTCACTTGAATGGTTTGATCCCATTTTGGACTTCAGTTTTCTTTTAAGTCTTTTAAGTCCCTTCTATTTATAGAAAGGAGCTTTTAAGAAAGGTCGCAGTGGGGCGAATTTAATAGCATGTCCATGTCAAGGCAAGCAGGCTAAACCTCTAATTGAAGCAACAAGATAAAAATTACGTCATGTCTAGTTACACTATTCGCTGCTGAACGTACATTTGGCGTGAAGCGCCGTATGTGCGAATGTATGCGTGCATATGTATGTAAACAAGAGTTCTTATCTTTGATATTTCTGTACACACAAGCTTGAATTTAAAACTTGGTCTTGGTGAAATACTTTCTTAAGTGGGTGGCGGCTAAGACAACCTCCGAGCATATTGTAATGAATGACACATTGAAGACATAAACAACCGTTTATAGGAAGTCGGTTGACCCAGATTAGAGACCGTAATTTTTGTCATAATTACTTGAACCTATAGCTAGTTTGGAGAAAGACATTGGATAAGTTCGTTAGCCAGCTTTTCATCCTTTCAACTTCTTTAGTAAAAATTAATTCTTTTCAGAAAGGCATTAAAACACTACAAAAAACTTTACTTCTAGAGAAAGTCAGACCGGCGGTGACGTAAAAGAGGCAACTCCGTCACTACGGAGATACTGACCTAATACTCTAAATATAATAATAATTAAATTTATAAAGTGCAGGCTCAAACATCTGAATGAGCTCTAAAATATGACGGCATTCTCTCTTGCACGAGTGGCCCTCTCTCTCACACAAACATGCGCGCATCTCCAGGAGGAATAGATCCTCATGCGCACTCCAGGCGCCTCTTGGAGATGTTTGGAGCGCGCGTGCATGCACGCACACACACATCGACGCGCTTTAAGAAGAGGATGCAGGTGACCAGTGTACTTAGTATATCATGTAGTTAGGTAAAGTCAACCTGCTTTCACACAAATTATAGCAAGACTGAAATTGTACTATGGAGTTCTAGTTTTGACACAATTTTCTCAAGCCTATGAAGTGAAACTCATATCATGTAAAACTAAATGAATACGTAAAAACTAAAACTTGCGTCATGACAAATGATGTTTGACAAATCAATCACCTCGGCTGTTTGGCCCAGCGCTAGAAGTGGCCACTTAGTTTGTTCCAGGCGCAGTACAGCAGGGAAAATGACTACATTTTGTTTTTCATGAATTTCTTATGTACCGTTCAAGTGTGTGATGCAAAGCTTTGTTTGTTTAAAAGCGGACATTCTGCCCAACACACTGACACCAAACACACTATAGTTGTGACAAACCAGTAGCCAGCAGGATAAGGTGGAAATAAAGAGAAAAAAAACAGATCTCACAAAGTTTTGCATCACACACTAGAACGGTAAATAAGAAAGTCATGAAAACAAAAGGTAGTCATTTTTCCTGCTGTACTGCGCCTTGCAGGAAGCCCGCTCATCAGCTAGCCTGACAGCTGAGAGACTCGCTGCCTCAGTGTGCGAGCACGACTTGTGACCCAGTTTCTCGGCTGGCCTGGAACAAACTAAGTGGCCAAACTGAAACAGCCGCGTGGCGTGTATGTCTTGACATACGCGTCACGCGGCTGTTTCAGTTTGGCCACTTAGTTTGTTCCAGGCCAGCCGAGAAACTGGGTCACAAGTCATGGTTGGTTGGTTAGTTCGGGTTTAACGTCCACAGCACCGAGGTGATCATGGATGGCCCTGACGGGCGGGTTATGGGGGACAGGGAAATCTATTGCCTACGGAGTACGACCTGAACACTGATCAACTCAGGCGCACTCCAACTGTGCCACTTTGATTTACCAGGACCTTTCAACGGACATGCTGTTGAACAAATCCGTTTTTTCCCCTGGGTTGTGAGTCCAGTTACCGGGGCCAAGTCATGCTCGCGCACTGAGGCATTATAGAACTCACTGACGCATTGGCAGATCTGTGAGACTTTTTCAATAGATAATTCAACATCAGAATCAGATCAAAGACAAAAGCGAGGACAGCACTCATATAGAAGGGACTTTGTGGGTTATGTTTTATCCCATCTTGTTTTAATAATAAAACAGAGCATTAATTACTTAATTATAATTTATCAATCATTGCGTTGTGCAAGTTACACAGTCTGCTGAAGGCTTCATTCCCCTTTTTTCAGTGAGGTTGTACAATATATCCAGACACTGACTTGTCCTCATCAAAAAGGGCATTGTCCTCCGTACACAATCTTTAAAGTCCAAGCCTCCAGTGGGATAAGTACAGAATCTGCAAACACACACAGAAAAAAATAAAACGGTTTTTACAAATAAAATTTGTCCAAAAGAATCACTATCAAAATTTACCTTTCTCTGTAGTTTTCCTGCATAGAGCAGAAAGCATAAAACGAAACACAAAACTGCATGTAAATTATCATAAAATATTAGTTTTTAAACCTCCAGCTACATAACTAAATTCATCAACTCAAGCAGCACACCACAAAACAAGAAAATGCAAACAATATTCAGATTTCAAATGTATAATTACCATGTTGTTCCTGGTCGCCGCGCGTTGTCTAGGACTGTGTTGAGGTTCTCCAGTTCTGCACGATCTTGTAGTGGGAATTCCTGATTTTTCTCCTCTTCGACCAGTACGACTCATCTTTAAAATCCATACTTTCTCAAGGAGAAGTTTAAAATCGTACTATACACGTACGTATACCTTAATCAGCAAGTGCACGTGGCGTCAGCGAAAGAAATATAGAAGAAAGAAAGCTGGAACTTGGTCTGGCAATGGAATTTGTAGCCTTGATTTGCAGTCAAATTTGGCGGAAATAATCGCAGCATGTGCTAATACCGGCATGCAATGCAGTGTCTGACAAAACATAGAATGTGGCGAATAAATGTTATATAAAAAAATTATTTAACAAAAAAAAAGTCACGGCGTGCCCAAACTATGGTAAAAGATTGCCGTTGTATATTTATTTTCAAGATAAATGTCGGCTAGATTTAAAATTTCATCTGTCAATGTTGCGAATTGGGCCAGACTGGCTCGCCTATCGTGTGCCAACATTTGCAGGCGAAGCAGCGCGCGGGCGCGGTACAGCCTCCGGCGGCTCGCGTGATTGTTCCAGCTTGGCACCAAGATTGATTATACCGGCGCGCGCGCGGGCTCACGCGATACCGGCGCGCGTGTTGGTTTCAGCATGGCGCTAAGCTCTCGCATACTGGCCCAATATATCGGCCATTATCCAGCAATGGACCAATATTTGCCCAAGATACTGTGCGTGCTGGGAACAACCCACTTATTACCCACATGTTTAAAGAGGTAATGTACATTATTTACAAAACTAGGTATGGTAACATCATGAAGATGATTATGTTAGGGTACCTTTTTCTGTGTCATCTTTCATGTCATCAAATACTTTCCATTTGTACAATCCAGTAGGGTCAAGTTCAGGACCATACACTTCTCCTACCTCTCCTTCTTTATCACAACCAAGTGCATCACCCAAATCTTTCAACTCTATTACAGGACACGCAAATGGTGAAATTCTCGGTTTTGGACTGGTACTCATTTTAATTCAACAAAAATAAAATTTATTTAACTTCTAAGACAACACACAAAGATCACCCATCTGAACATGTTTGCCAATCTGAATAGTTACAGATAAACACAGTGAATCAAAGAAACTGGCACCAATTTTTTGTAAACTGTAAATTAAGAAATCTAATAACTACGCTTTCACAATAGGGAGCATTTTTAGCTGGCACGCATCTTAACACCTTTGTATACAGTTTCAGTGGTGTTTAATTCTTTCAAATCAACATTTAGTATTTAATGTACTGACAAATTAACAGGATATCTTCCAGTTATTGTATCTGTATCTGCCTGTATTTTATAACCCACCTCAGATTTAGTGTTTATCAAACCAAGTAAATTTGCAGAAAATAAATATGATTTATTACATCTTACAGAATTTTCTAATGTAACAACTATGTTAGCTGGATTTAGTGTTGCTTTAATATTTGTTTTGCTTTGTAACCAGTTGGCTAAAGTACAAAAGTCATAATACCCAGGTCGTATACAGTGTGTAACAAAGCCCCAATGGATCAGGCAATACATCTCTTACATAATAGCTTTTATCATCTTTTATATTAAACCACTTTACAGTGTAAAACATTTCATAGACAGCTACAGCCTTTTTACCATCTTGATTATCAATTCCATTAGTTAATGGCACTGGTTTACTTGTAACAAGATTTGTTAAAATAATAAACATTTTTATAAACACATAATAAAAAAAAAGCACAATGAAATTTAAATGACAAACAAGCGTTAGTGCAAAACCGTTTCAATTTAACTTGGATGCCAAGTACAATGTCGCACCTACTTATGACCAGAAATTAATTCAACTAAATCAGCTCGACGTAGCTTTGTCAAAAGGAGATTCCTATCAAGTAAAAGTTCAAAATCCTTTTGATCATTACCTAAACTCATCAATTACAGATGATTCAAATGCAAGAAAGTGGGTCTCAAGTCCATTACAAATGTTTCAAAACCAGCTTAACTTTGCTATATTATGCTCAACTACTGGCTGCGGTGTATTTTTACAGACCACTTAAATCACTCAAACAAACTGCTCCCACCCGGGTCTGCCCTGGGGGACTTTTTAGTTCCCAGGGTCACCCTGGTCAGCCCCATGGGTGGCTTTCCCCCTCTGTTCTGGAAGATGTGTTTCTGTCTATCCTTGGTCCATTCACTTGTATTTTCCTTTTTCAAACTCCCCCTACTGTCTGTGCAGCCTGTAGCTCTTGCTATTGGATGTTTGTTGCTAACTGGTCTTGGGTTTATTTAGCTTATTAGACTGACTGGCGACATAATTCAATATTCTGTTTAGGTTTTTTTTTTTTTTTTTTTTTTTTTCCTACAAGCAGTGCAGGCACGTCCTACCCCACCCGGGTCTGCCCTCGGGCACTTGGGTGGGGTTAGGTATTTTTTAGTTCCCAGGGTCACCCTGGTCAGCCCCACAGGGTGGGTTTTTCTCTCTATTCTGGGGCATGTGTTTCTGTCTACCCTTTGTCCATTCACCTGTATTTGCCTTTTTAAAACTCTCCCTACTGTCTGCACTGCCTGTAGCTCTTGATATTGGATGTGTGTTGCTAAATGGTCTTAGCTTTATTTAGGCCCCATGTGTTAGGTTTATTTAATGTATTTGACCGGCTGGCGACATACATTCAATGTTCTGTTTTTTTTTTTTTTTTTTTCACAAGCAGTGCAGGCACGTCCTGAGAAAGCCTTGTTGCTGTCGGGACGTTAAGCAATGTACAACCATGCAGGCACGTCCTGCGAAAGACTTGTTGCTGTCGGGACGTTAAGCAATGTACAACCAATCAAACAAACTGATTGGGTCTGTGTATCGTTTTGACACGTATTACCAGCTTAGAAGAATACTGTCAGAACTTCATGTTCTACTACCAACTGACTCCAGTTTTAACTGTTTTAATAACCCCATGGATATGAAAGCGTTCGAACGCATCTTTAATGAATTTAACATTAGCTCCAAGTACGACTTCACACAAAAACATGATGATCACCATGGCATGGGAACATTGTATTATGCTCTCAGTCACAGACAATACCCCCAAGGATACACTTCGTTCACACACAAAAAAAAACTGAAATTTGGTTAGGCTGAATAGAACAGAAACAGACTAATGCCTGGACTACATTTGTCTTAGACAGAACTGAGGCTTTTACTCAAGTAGGAGTCGAACGCATTAATGAATCTATCAGAACATATGTATGGTGCGTGCTTGGAGCACCACCTCAAACAAAATCAAACATCTTTAACAGTTTTTGTTTGAAGCACAAAAACAATTTCTTGCAAACCTGAAAGATGCTATATACTCAGCAGTATATCTCCCATCAAGCATACAACACTATCAAGACGTTCTCAGGTATGCCAGATCATTGTAGTTGCAGGCATTGGGTTATACATGTTACCATCTGACCTTCAACTCCAAATGGGAATACAAACTCAATCAATCAGTAAACTTAAGCCCAACAACCACTCAGGGCAACCAATTACACCAGTTACACCAGTAACACTAATAACACCAACACAACCACCGGCAAACATACATGTCGGAGAGAACTGCATTGGTAATAGGCCTTACTGGATTAGCAATATTACTTCTTTATCTGTCTCACTAAATATTCCGTTATTAATCCTCCTACTGACACCATCCCCACCCGGGTCTGCTCTGGGGGACTTGGGTGGGGTTAACTACTTTTTAGTTCCCAGGGTCACCCTGGTCAGTGCCACAGGGTGGGTTTTTCCCTCTATTCTGGGGCATGTCTACCCTTGGTCCATTCACCTGTATTTTTCTTTTTTAAACTCTCCCTGCTGTCTGCACTGCCTGTAGCTATTGATATTTGATGTGTGTTGCTAAATGGTCTTTGGTTTATTTAGCGTATTAGACCGGCTGGCGGCATACATTCAATATTCTGTTTAGTTTGGTTTTTTCTCAAGCAATGCAGGCACTTACTGAGAAAGTCTTGTTGCTGTCGGGACGTTAAGCACTGTACAACCAACTAATCCTACTGACACAAAAAAGACCAAATGACCCTTGTTGTCAAGTTCAAACTGATTATGATCTATGACAAGTGACCCTTGTTGTCAAGTTCAAACTGATTATGATCTATGACATCTGGGCAGTTACCAACATGATCAAAAAAGGAGTTACCTTGTTTAGTAAAAGTTTGTGTTGCAAACTGAAAGTATTCCTTGTAATGCCTATTGTATTGGCATGCATATCTTCCTTTTCAGAACCTTTAAATCTTCCCGCTGCCATTGTTGTATTTTTATTTATTTTTTTGTTTTGTTTTTGGAATTGGCATAAATAAAATGACACTGTCCTACGGATCAAAGTTAGACCCACACAGAAAACTATGTGAACCTCTAGGTGTTAAGGGTATTATTCAATCAATTGTTATCACAAACAATCCTAGCACAACAGATCAAAACCAAACTCTTACTGTCAAGTTTTCAAACCTAGGTCCCAATGATGTTATTGTTCCTGGTACTGCACGCCTTGCTTTTAATAGTGAACTTTCATCAGAAACAGATGCAAACAGAACATTAGTTGGTAATGTTGGTAGAGCTATTATTAAGGCTATTAAAGTTAAACTTGAAGGCAATGAAGTGTTTAGTCTGGATGATGCTGATGTATTCTAATGCTACAAAGATCTGTGGCTTACTAAGGAAGAACGAGAAGACCGTGTTTAACAAGGCATGCAGTCTGATAACGTTGCCAAACTTAGAATCGATTGCAGGCAACAAATCTACATCATCTGCCATGGATGTTATATTAGCAGAAACCTATGGAAGCAGATTTTACATTCCACATGAATTTGAAATCCTAACAGCACATTTGTCTTTTACCAAGGAGCACTGAATGACCATCTAAGTTTTGAACTAACCTTTAATGAATGCCAAAAAGTTATCAGGTCATCTAACACAGACGCAACATACAAGATCTCAAACATCTCCTTGGAATATGAAATTGTCACACATACCGAACAAATGGTCAAAATTTAAGGGCCACATTTTATTGCAGACCCACCGACAACACCACACAAAATTGATAATGTAACAATACTTGGAATCAGTACTTTGCTAATTTATTCAGTAACAATTTTATTTAAGTTTTAACAAAGATAATGGATGACCAAGATTGGACAGTAGGCCTGAAAAAGCGTAGCAGCGTTTGCTAGAGTGATTTGCCCCTGAATGCGTGCGACCGGGCTGTCAACATGGAGGACGGAGAGAAGAAGAAACGCACTCGCAAAGGTGGCCAGCATTGTGCTGCGCCTAATTGCACTAATGCGAGGTATTCTGTGAACTGCGTAGGATGGTCATTCTTCAGATTTCCTGCAGAACAAGCAAGGTGAGTTTGTTTGTTTTTTCTTCAAAGTTTATGTAGCTTTTGGTGCCGATCATTCTGCACACGTGTTTACCAATCAGTATTAGCGATCTGTGACCCATCCTGAGAAAACCAGGGTTTAGTCGGAACTTTGATGGAGTTATGACTATATATGAAAACTACGTGCAACTAGCTCTCTGCCGACATAAGAATGGTCCCTGTATTTTAAAAACTGAGGAAGTTATATCAGTTTAAAGGCTGGAGGGGTGCAGAGGACAGTTTTGAGAAAATGAGATACGAGTATGAAGATGAGCTTTTAAAACTGCATACATACATGTATGTGTGGCAAGTTTATGAGCAGACTGCTCAAATTTGGACTTGTTGTGCTTATGTCAATTAAAGGTACTGACTGTAGGCACTCTGCTTTTTATGGGAATATAATTATAAGTGAAAAGTAAATGGTAGAGATTGCTAGTGATACAATGGTTGCTAATGTTAATTCAAATGTTAATAACAACCCACCCCTTGGCCCCACCTACCACTTCCTGGAATGGGTTGTTTCAGTTTTTGTGTGATAATAAAATTAACACAAATTATATTGGTATTTTTTCAGGTGTGATGTTTGGAAACAGAATTGCAGACGTCAAGACCTGATGCACAAGACTGCCAAGGCGCTGAATGCTTCATGTGTCCTGTGTAGGAATCACTTTGAGGATAGTCAGTTCTATCGAATTACAGATTGGTATCCATTATTGCTTGAATACAAGGAATAAATCTGTTCAATGTTACACAACAGTCACAATTGTGTTTGTTGACAATTTCAATTGGCAAATCTCCTTCCTCTCTTTCTTTTCTTTTCATTTTCTTCTTCAGCTTTTCACTTAATCTGTCACTTCACTCTCATTATTCTCTCTCCCACCAACCCACCCATTTTTCAATTCTGTTCTGTGTTTCTTTGTGCATGAGAGTTTATCTTTTATAAATATATTATTCTATTACATTTATTCAACTTTATTTTTCACAATACTGTCTTGTGTATTAAAAACAAAAAGTATCGTTTTAATAAGGTATCAATCTGTCATTACAGTGGGTTTTTTTTTTTAATTTTTGTACATGCACACAAAATCAAAAAGGAAAGGTCAATTACATGTAACAACTATATTAAAATTAATGTAAACAAACAACAAAATAGATTAATCAACCTTTCAACTGATTATGTCTACCACAAAACAAAACATAAACAAAAAACAAACAAAAAGAAATACATTGAAATAAAACTTACAAAAATTACAACTAAACAAAGCTATCAAAACAAAGGGGGAGGGGCGTGTGGGAATGGAGGTTATTTCAAACATTGAAAAGACTGCATAAAGAATTCCCTAACAACTCATATCAAAAGTCACAAAGAGTATGTTTTATTCATTCTATAGATGTTTTTGCACACACCCTACCTGCACCCCCAAAGCACATTAATTTTTTTTTTTTTTTTTTTTTTTTTTTTTTTACAAACGGCCAGCAAGCTTGTTCATGAGATATCTATATATATGTTGTCTAAATGAATAATCAATAAAAATAGAGGATTTAAAAGACAGAACGAAATAAAGTCACTGCTTTTATATAAATATAGTCGTATAAACCCAGCATAAACAATCGCATATTTATTTTTATTGCGCAAAGGCCACGCTGAAGTTACGACATATTACACAGTACACACAAGGAACGCTGACCGCGAACACGCTTTCAAGGGCAAGTAACTCGTGCCGCGGGTACTCTTTCGCTAATATAAGAAGTGTGCCACTGTCCAATCTTGGTCATCCATTATCTTTGGTTTTAAGTAAATCAAGCAACTGTAACAACAGCAGTACGTTAGAATGTTCATCCACCCCTCTTTTGAAAAATCACACAAGACTGGTCCAGTCAGTAGCGAGTGTACCCACCGTTTGCAGCCACGCATTCAATGCAGCGTTGATGCATGGAGTTTACCAGGGTTCGGAGAACGTGTTGGGGGATCGCTTCCCACTCTTGATGCAGGAACTGAGTCAGCTGGGGGACGCCTTAAGGTGGGGGGTGGTTGCTGACTACACGTTGCCCCAGCACGTCCCAGAGGTGCTTGATGGGAGCCAGATCAGGTGAATGATCTGGCCACTCCATCTTAATGATGCCCCGTTGCTCAAGGTACTCATCCACCACACGGGCGCGATGAGGTCGAGCGTTGTCGTTCTGCAGAACAGGATTGTCGCCTATGGCTTGGAGAGCTGGCTGGATGAGGGGCTGCACAATCTCGTCCCGATAGCGCAGTCCAGTCAGTGTGCATCGGATGACGTGGAGGGGGGGGGGGGTCTTGCCTTCCCTGCTGAAGCCTGCCCATACCATGACTGAGCCTCCTCCGTAACGATCCACCTCTTGGACGCATCCATCCGTGAATCGCTCGCCCTGGCGTCTCCAGATCCTCACCCTGCCGTTGTTGAAAAACACAGGGAACCGTGACTCATCAGTAAACAGAACCTGAGTCCACTGGAGTCTGTTCCACCTCACATGTTGGCGACACAGGCAACTCAAACTCTGCGATGAGCTGGAGTGAGGGGTATTCGCACTGCTGCTCTGCATGACGCCAGGCCAATTTCGCGCAGACGTCGGTAGACTGTGCTTCTGCTGACGTTAACGTTTGCAGCTTGCATCAGTTGACGTCGCAGAGTTTTTGACGTGACAGTTCGGTCGCGCAGAGCCGCCACACAGAGATATCTGTCGTCCCTTCTGCTGGTGCAGCGCGGGCGTCCTGAGCTGGGTCGTCGTTCTGCCCTTACAGTTTCTTGGAATCGTGGCTGATTTTCACATAAGCTGTCCACAAACATGGGTCAAGTGCAGACATTTTGCTTGAGCCACAATTCCCAATTTCATCCTCAAAAGGTAGAAAAAGACACACCAAAATGTGTGCCAGAACATTGCCATATCATCACAAGCTCCTATATAGCGTCCCAGTAGCCCTTTTGTTGACAGACAACATTTTAATAGGGACGGCACGCGCCGCCTCCCATCTGGTTTCACTAAATGCCGGGCAGGGGTGGGGGTGGGAGGGGGGGGCGGTGGGGGTGGGTGGGTCTACGACCTGTCCGGCCAACACTGACCTGTAAATTGATACACCCAGAGCAGTGTCAAATGTCCGTGACCCAGATGTTTAGCATGCCGAAACAAGGCCTCGCTAGAATCTGGTGCCAGACTGCCTCTTACCCCAACATAACGACAGAAACTGTCAACGCCTCGGCCGCTTTAACAGCTCGCCGCTGCCGCTTTATCGCTCCCTGGTCGTGCCGGCGTGTTTATGTGTACTGTAAACAAATTCCCAACCCTTTCCCGAGGTCTCTGTACAGTCTATTTTTACTCTGAGGCCTTCCTTTGTAAAAATTCTCAGCTTTTCAAGTCGGTAAAGCGATCGCTGATTCCATTGCTAACGACGCGGTCCGACATCTTGGTTTTACTCTCTTCGGTTGTTTTTCTTTTTTTATGTGATACTGTGGAAATTGATAATCTATTGCTATATTGCCAGGAAACTTGTAGCAATGTTTCGAAGTGTTTAAAATCAAATGTTTTATTTAGAATGCTTTAAATGGTCAGCTATTGATAAATTACTTTTGTTTGAGTGTATTGTGTTGACCTCACGTGCTACGAGCGTTAGATTTGATGCTGCACAATCAAAGTATGCGTTTGTTTGGCCATTCATTTAAAACCTAAAGCCAGGAACTAGGCTTCTAACGGACACAAAAGCGCCCGCATTCGTTTGCGAAAATTCGCCGGCCGCCTCGGGGTTTACACGTTAGACAAACCCTACTCTGATGCGGGAACTGAGGAGCACTATAGTATAAATCACGAGAGAGGTTTACCACCGAAGGTTTTCAAAACTTGCACAGACTCATTACAATCTATGTATTTTCACCAAGCTGGTATTGCAGGCCAGTATGCTTGCTGAAACTGAAACCGTGCAGGAGACAGGCCAATATACCGCTTCTAGTCCTAGCATATATGTACATTTGCCCCTGCATTTACAAAGGCTACTGAGAACCTGCTGCCGCAAACGAACTGCGCAGTTCTTCTCAGAGCGGACAAAGTCAGGTTTTAGCATAAGACTGAACACATGCTCAAACTTATAACGCCCGGGGAGGGGAAGAGCTGTTACGCGCAAGCATGGATGCCGTGTTCACAGGTCACAGTGTGACTAGAATAAAGAGTGGTCCGCATGTGTTGTACACGTTTCTAGGTTGCCCATATCCCTGCTACCTCACCTATTGGGATAAATCAATAAAGCAGCTAATTTAATTTATTGTTCGAAAGACTTTATGTACAGGAAATTCACCTATGGTGCAACTTGCAGCCACTCAATCACACTCGTAGATCATGATCATAATATTTTATTTTCCTAGTAATATTTTCCTAGTAAGGCCATACAGCCAGAGACCATGAGGGAATTTTTTACTTCTGTGGTCTTACTTAATGCACGCCATCCTTGAGGTGGTTTTTTTTTTTTTTTTTTTTACTTATTGTCAGGGTAGGTCATACTTGATATAAATCCAAACGTTTTTGGCCTTGGGACTTGAAAGTGTTTTTGCATGATTCTGCAGGAACAATAGATAATACGGGTGTAAAAGGTTGGGAATGGATATGTGATACTAAAACTGTGCCGTCATTTTCAGGTGGTTTCAGTTATATAGTCAGTAATTGTGTGTTGTATGGTGAAGGGAGTCACATAAATGTTACTGTTTTAAGAGTAATGTGGCTGAATGATAGTGGCTGTGTAATGATATTGTGTCTGTGGGTGTGTTCAGGTTGATTTCCAAATTTTTACACTGAAACTGGTTTTCTTTATTTTTCATGTGATTCACTTAAAATTGGTGAGCATCTTTCACGTGACTGACTGATTAAAAGTATGCTTACAAATGCAAAATCTGATGGAAACTGTAGAAGTAAGATGCTCTTTCCTATGTGATTTTGGAACTTACTGAGCACATTTCCCAGCCGCTTTAGTTTGGCACTTGAGACTTCAGTGGTGCTGAGCATGTTTTAAGTGACGGGCGACTGATTAAAATGATGGTGACCAATGCAAAATCACTGAGATGGACACTTTACAAGTTGTACACCCCTTCCCGCTAGGTCTTAACCCTTATCATTCGGAATACACCACTGTGTGAAATAAGTTTGACTAAAATAGTTCAAGGGTGGTGCCAGAATAGCTTGGTGCCTCTAGGCGCCAAGCTATTCTGGCACCACCCTTGAACTAAAGCCATTGGTCTATATCCTTATCTGTAAATACTATAATGTAGCTTGCATATGGCAGTGCACAAATTTGAAGCTTTTAGCCTCAGTAGGATATGGGTTAACTGTGTGTGTTAAGACTATATTGACCCATATCAGACTGATGCTAAAAGCTTCAGTTGACCTGACTGCCATATTCAAGCTACATTATATGATGATGATGATGATAGATGATGATGATAGAACTTTATTGCTATATGTAACAATACATTAGGAAATCGTTGCGGTGCCGCGCAACATTAAAGGAAGAACATTAAACACATTAAAATATAATTAAGCTACTCACGTGCACACACACACACACACACACACACACACACACACACACACACACACACACACACACACACACACACACACACACCGTATGCCTTAGTAACTATTGTGGTCTAAACATAAAGGCAATAAACACGATTTCACATTAACACAAATTACATAGGATTACATATAGTACTTACAGCTAAGGATGTCAGTAGACCAATGGCTTTAGTTAAAGGGTGGTGCCAGAATAGCTTGGCGCCAAAGTATTCTGGCACTTCCCTTGAATAATTTAAGTGAAACTTATTTCACACACTGGTGTATTCCGATTGATAAGGGTTAATAATAATAATAATGCATAGCATTTATATGGCGCATTTCTCATATTTATAATATAACTCAATGCGCAGAATGTAGCCGCGAACTGAACCCAACAAGCACGCTCACGTGAATCACACGCATTCACTCACACACTGTACGTAAACACAGAACATTCACGTGGTGCTAAGGGCAAGCTCAAGCGAGCTACACGGTATTTGGAAATCGTTTTGTATTTGAAATTTTATTAAGTTGGCTGAAACTGATACCAAAGTGGAGGGGGAGGAAGAGCCGGAGTACCCGGAGAAAGAACCCCCGACGGTTAAAGGAATCTGTTTCATTTATGCGTCATTTAATTGCATTTGAAAAAAAAAAACTAATCTTAAAAAAAAGCCCTATTTAGACATCATGGTTTGTGAGATCTTGCAGTATATTTCTGATAAAGAAAACCTACTAAGTGTATATAGAAATATGACTGATATACCAAATGTCACTAAAAAAATAAAATAAAAAAAAACTAATCTTAAAAAAATGCGCTATTTAGAATCATGGTTTGTGAGATCTTGCGGTATATTTCTAATAAAGAAAACCGACTCAAAACGCAGAAACTAAAAAATTTTCTTATTAGGACAAAATACACCACTATATATTATGACTTGGATATGAAAAGACATCTTACTTCTACAGTTTCCGTCCGATTTCCCTGTTTTGATGATCGTTTAAATCAGTCAGTCACGTGAAAGATGCTCACCAATTTTCAAGTCCATCACATGAAAAATAAAAAAATTTCAGTGTGCAAAATTTGAAAATTGTTCTAAGTCCAAAAATCACTAAAAAAATTATAAAAAATTAACCAAATGTTTTTCACTTGTGCTTGTTTGACACCATGGTTTGTGAGGAGATTTTGTATATATCTGAATAAGAAAATTGACGGAAAACGCTGAAACTGAAAAATTTTCTTCATAGCATGAATTTTCTCACTGTATATTATGACTATTAAGTCAGGCAGGGGTGTCTGCTGTCTCCGTTCCTCTTCCTACTGGCCATAGACTGGGTCATGAAGATGACCACAGAGCACAGACGAAGTGGAATACAGTGGACACTGTGGACACAGCTTGACGACCTCGATTTTGCAGACGACTTGGCATTACTGTCCCACACTCATCAACAAATGCAGGACAAGACCACGAGGCTTGCTGACATCTCGTCCCAAGTGGGCCTCACCATTCACAAACAGAAAACAAAGACAATGAGGCTGAACGCAACCAGGGAAGAACCAGTCTTGCTTGCTGGCACCCCGTTGGAGGAGGTGGAGTCCTTCACCTATCTCGGGAGCATCATAGACAAAAAAGGCGGCACTGATGCAGATGTCAGAGCACGAATCGGTAAAGCCAGAGCAGCCTTTCTCCAGTTGAAAAAAGTGTGGAGTTCCAGAGAGCTGTCACAACACACCAAAGTCCGGATTTTCAACTCCAATGTAAAAGCAGTTCTCCTATATGGAGCAGAGACATGGAGATTGACAAAAACCACAGTCAACAGAGTACAGACCTTCATGAACAGTTGCCTTAGAAGAATTTTGAAAATCCACTGGCCAGAGAAGATCAGCAACGTCAGACTCTGGGAGAGAACAGAGCAGATAACAGCAGAGAATGAAATTGGGCGAAGAAGATGGGGATGGATCGGTCACAGTCTGAGAAAGCCAGCTTCCAGTATCACTAGGCAGGCATTGTCATGGAACCCACAGGGAAAGAGGAAAAGAGGTAGGCCGAGAAACTCCTGGCGTCGAGACCTCCAAGCAGACATCAAGAGACTGGGAACCACCTGGAGTAGAATCGAAGGAGAAGCACAGGACAGGAGTTGCTGGAGGTCTCTCGTCGATGGCCTATACCCGGATAGGGGTGACAGGCGTAAGTAAGTAAGTAAGTATATTATGACTTGCAGAGGGAAATGTATTTAAGTTGTACAGTTTCCATACGATCTGGCTGTTTTCAACATCATTTTAAGCAGCTGATGAAACTGCATCCGATGGACATATTTAAAACATTGTTAACCCTATATTTGATAGAAACCCTAAGGTATAAGTGTATAAATATGACTGATTATACCAAATGTCACTAAAAAAATAAAATAAAAAAAAACTAATCTTAAAAAAGATGCGCTATTTAGAATCATGGTTTGTGAGATCTTGCGGTATATTTCTAATAAAGAAAACTGACTCAAAACGCAGAAACTAAAAAATTTTCTTATTAGGACAAAATACACCACTATATATTATGACTTGGATATGAAAAGACATCTTACTTCTACAGTTTCTGTCCGATTTCCCTGTTTTGATGATCGTTTAAATCAGTCAGTCACGTGAAAGATGCTCACCAATTTTCAAGTCCATCACATGAAAAATAAAAAAATTTCAGTGTGCAAAATTTGAAAATTGTTCTAAGTCCAAAAATCACTAAAAAAATTATAAAAAATTAACCAAATGTTTTTCACTTGTGCTTGTTTGACACCATGGTTTGTGAGGAGATTTTGTATATATCTGAATAAGAAAATTGACGGAAAACGCTGAAACTGAAAAATTTTCTTCATAGCATGAATTTTCTCACTATATATTATGACTTGCAGAGGGAAATGTATTTAAGTTGTACAGTTTCCATGCGATCTGGCTGTTTTCAACATCATTTTAAGCAGCTGATGAAACTGCATCCGATGGACATATTTAAAACATTGTTAACCCTATATTTGATAGAAACCCTAAGGTATAAGTGTATAAATATGACTGATTATACCAAATGTCACTAAAAAAATAAAATAAAAAAAACTAATCTTAAAAAAGATGCGCTATTTAGAATCATGGTTTGTGAGATCTTGCGGTATATTTCTAATAAAGAAAACTGACTCAAAACGCAGAAACTAAAAAATTTTCTTATTAGGACAAAATACACCACTATATATTATGACTTGGATATGAAAAGACATCTTACTTCTACAGTTTCTGTCCGATTTCCCTGTTTTGATGATCGTTTAAATCAGTCAGTCACGTGAAAGATGCTCACCAATTTTCAAGTCCATCACATGAAAAATAAAAAAATTTCAGTGTGCAAAATTTGAAAATTGTTCTAAGTCCAAAAATCACTAAAAAAATTATAAAAAATTAACCAAATGTTTTTCACTTGTGCTTGTTTGACACCATGGTTTGTGAGGAGATTTTGTATATATCTGAATAAGAAAATTGACGGAAAACGCTGAAACTGAAAAATTTTCTTCATAGCATGAATTTTCTCACTATATATTATGACTTGCAGAGGGAAATGTATTTAAGTTGTACAGTTTCCATGAGATCTGGCTGTTTTCAACATCATTTTAAGCAGCTGATGAAACTGCATCCGATGGACATATTTAAAACATTGTTAACCCTATATTTGATAGAAACCCTAAGGTATAAGTGTATAAATATGACTGATTATACCAAATGTCACTAAAAAAATAAAATAAAAAAAAACTAATCTTAAAAAAGATGCGCTATTTAGAATCATGGTTTGTGAGATATTGCGGTATATTTCTAATAAAGAAAACTGACTCAAAACGCAGAAACTAAAAAATTTTCTTATTAGGACAAAATACACCACTATATATTATGACTTGGATATGAAAAGACATCTTACTTCTACAGTTTCCGTCCGATTTCCCTGTTTTGATGATCGTTTAAATCAGTCAGTCACGTGAAAGATGCTCACCAATTTTCAAGTCCATCACATGAAAAATAAAAAAATTTCAGTGTGCAAAATTTGAAAATTGTTCTAAGTCCAAAAATCACTAAAAAAATTATAAAAAATTAACCAAATGTTTTTCACTTGTGCTTGTTTGACACCATGGTTTGTGAGGAGATTTTGTATATATCTGAATAAGAAAATTGACGGAAAACGCTGAAACTGAAAAATTTTCTTCATAGCATGAATTTTCTCACTATATATTATGACTTGCAGAGGGAAATGTATTTAAGTTGTACAGTTTCCATGCGATCTAGCTGTTTTCAACATCATTTTAAGCAGCTGATGAAACTGCATCCGATGGACATATTTAAAACATTGTTAACCCTATATTTGATAGAAACCCTAAGGTATAAGTGTATAAATATGACTGATTATACCAAATGTCACTAAAAAAATAAAATAAAAAAAAACTAATCTTAAAAAAGATGCGCTATTTAGAATCATGGTTTGTGAGATCTTGCGGTATATTTCTAATAAAGAAAACTGACTCAAAACGCAGAAACTAAAAAATTTTCTTATTAGGACAAAATACACCACTATATATTATGACTTGGATATGAAAAGACATCTTACTTCTACAGTTTCCGTCCGATTTCCCTGTTTTGATGATCGTTTAAATCAGTCAGTCACGTGAAAGATGCTCACCAATTTTCAAGTCCATCACATGAAAAATAAAAAAAATTTCAGTGTGCAAAATTGGAAAATTGTTCTAAGTCCAAAAATCACTAAAAAAATTATAAAAAATTAACCAAATGTTTTTCACTTGTGATTGTTTGACACCATGGTTTGTGAGGAGATTTTGTATATATCTGAATAAGAAAATTGACGGAAAACGCTGAAACTGAAAAATTTTCTTCATAGCATGAATTTTCTCACTATATATTATGACTTGCAGAGGGAAATGTATTTAAGTTGTACAGTTTCCATGCGATCTGGCTGTTTTCAACATCATTTTAAGCAGCTGATGAAACTGCATCCGATGGACATATTTAAAACATTGTTAGCCCTATATTTGATAGAAACCCTAAGGGCCAAAGTTTGGTTAGGGTTACCGTTATTTTTAGTGTTAGATTGTAGCTAGGGTTATAACCCTAACGTGATATGTAAGGCACATTTTTGGTCATTTTTTTTTATGGTGCCATTTGATAGCCCATGTGGTACTGAGTCCAGAAATGCAAATACAACTTTTGTATTCCAATTTAAACATGTGTTATCGCCCTTGAAAAAAATCGCGGGAAAAGCACATTATCGGCTCTCGTGTCCGTATTTTATGTTCAATCTCTCCCATTTTCATACCCATACTGCGGCTGTACTATTTCTATCGATATCTTTAAAAAGCAGGTGTAAATACTTTATATATTTTTTTTAAATAATTTTTTTCCAAAAAAATTTCAGGTCACCTTTTTAATTCAATAATTTTCCTCCCATTCACAACACCTAGACTTAGCTTGCATCAAAACGTTCAGGTCATGCAACTGCATCCGATGAACATACATAAAACATTGTAAACAATAGATTTAACAGAAACCCTAATGACCAAGTTTACCGCGTCAGTATCAGCAAGACCAACTGTAAAAGCTATCTACCTCAGTATTTTTCTCGCACAGTTTTCACCCAAACTCTGAACACATTTATGACACTATTCTCATAAAGTACTTTGAAAGACCCTGCAAGTTGTGTTGCTTAGTTTTTGTTTGAAAAAAGTTCCACGTCTAGTGCCAAACCCTGTCAGTCCAGTTTATTATGTTCAGTGTACTCCAGCTTCTTGGCATTTCCGAAGTACCATACTCTGGGGTTCAGTTTTTTTGTTGTTGTTGTTTGTTTTCTTTTTGTTGCTAAAGCCAGAATCAACCTGAACACACCCACAGACACAATATCATTGCACAACCACTATCATTCAGCCACATTACTCTTAGACTAGTGGCATTTATGTGACTCACTTCACACTACAACACACAATTACTTTACCGGATAACTGAACCACCTAAAATGATGGCACAGTTTTAGGACCATATCAGTATCCCTTCCCAACCTTATATTGTTCCTGCAGAATCATGCAAAAACACTTTCAAGTCCCAATGAAAAACGTTTGCATTTATATCATATGTTTACAGATATCAACAGAAATAGTACAGCCGCGCAGCATGGGTATGAAAATGGGAGCGATTGAACATGAAATACGGAAAATGCACCACAGAAAAGCCTGGCTAATTTTTTATAAGCATGTGGCACCGAGAAAAACAAACAAACAAACCCAACAACAAACAAGCACTGACACGAACAAACAATATTATTCATCTATTTATTTACACAGGTCAGTCATTACTTTGTTCACACGAGTCATTATATAAAAATCTGATTTTGGAGACAAATGCACGCTGCTTTCAGCTGTGCTTGGGTGTGGGGTTGGTAAGGAATCGGGTTCATAACCAAGAAATGAGACTGTCAATGTGCAGGTTTTTGTTGTTGTTGTTATTTTGTGCATGGCAAATGTGCAGCTGGTGGGCGGTAGTGTTTTTAGGGGATCCTTGAAATATTAAGGGATGCCTGGGACTGACTATAGCTAAGAGACTGGACAGTACGAAAACGGCACTGTATACCGTGGCCAAAAGGGCTGAACATAAAAATGTAGAATGCACTGAATGTGTGTGTGTGTGTGTGTGTGTGTGTGTGTGTGTGTGTGTGTGTGTGTGTGTGCGTGCGTGTGTGAAAATTACGGCTTGGTTACACACACACACACACACACACACACACACACACACACACACACACACACACAAACACACACACACAAACACACACACATTCAGTCCAATGGAATAAAGAGGGGATAGACTGTGCTACAATTAAAATCACCTATCCTTCTATTTCATGCTTAGGGCTTTTAGTCCCTCAGTTTACTCTGTTAGTATAAACATCCGATGCAGATCGGTTTCCAGCAATGAGGGCCACATGTGGGGCTGTGGGGCTATCACTACTGGACACTGACCGCGTCCACATTCATAGGAACATCTGGGGTGGATTACGTTTGGCATACAGGACAGGATCTCACGAGCCCCTGTGACTGGTAGGGGCTAATGTGAATCTATTTCTTCTCAGGCAAAGAGGGGGGGGGGGGGGGTGGGCAGGATGGGAAACTGTACAGAACTGCAGCGTGCGTGTTGGTGGGTTATATGAGTCTTCCCGGACTCCAAAATCTTCAGTGATTAAATTCTCCCTGCACATTCCATTTAGTTCTGTTCCCTAGTTAGAGTGTACCAGAGACGACTTTGCTAATTTCCACGTCAGTGCCCTCCGAAACTAAGCAGCATCAGCCCAAAATACACTCAAAACAAAAACTATTTCATTAATTGCTGTCCATTTTTAAATGAAATTTTATCACTTTTTGTTTATTTTGCAAAATCACATTTTGAATGAGATAGGCGATAGATAAAAAAAAACCCACAAGAAACGTTATAAAAAGAAAAGCATTTGACGAGAGTTAAAAACAAAGATGGCCGACTGCGTCGTTAGCAATGGAGCCAGTAGTCGGCATTACCGACGTGAAAAGGCTGAGTTTTACGCTTGGGAGACGAATGTCTCAGAGTCAGTAGTTTTTTGCAGCCGCGAACTAAAGATCTGGGTCAGTGCATTTGCCCTGCTCTGGTTGTGTTTCAGTACAGGTCAGTGTTGACCTACGGCCGCCCAACCCCCAACCCACCCCTCTCCGGCCCGGCATTCAGTGAAACCAGATGGGAGGCGGCGCGTGCCGTCCCTATTAAGAAATTTCTGTCAACAAAAGGGCTACTGGGACGCTTGTGATGATATGGCAGATAACATGGACCACAAATCGTCAACTTTACAAAAAAAAATAATTACTTTTGTCGTTTAATCTTAGGCTGTTATATTTGTGGTTGTGTTGTTCTATGAGAGCATGTGTGTGTTGGTCGTGGGAGGGATCCGGTGTTCATTTGGGTTGTTTTAGATAGGATTTGCGTACCCTTTTAGTAGGATTGATTTTCTTTTGCACGGAGATTTGTGATTGATTTTTGTTGTGATGCGTAGTTTCGCTACAATGTTGTTACGTTTGACCTACATTAGACTGGAAGGTTCGAGCAGGGTCGCGATCTTTCTAGTGACCTCAGATATGACGTCAAAGTTGTCGGCAACATTTCGTAACATTGTATCGAAGTGGTGGTAGTGGATAGTAGCGGAAATTTGTATTTATTTCTAGAGCATTCTTTTTCATGAATATTAATTAGTTTTGGTTACATTTTCTTTTCTGATTGGTTGTGCTGTGTAAATTTGCTGGGTTACTCTGGAAATCTGTAATAGTATAAAAGAGTGTGTTAGGAAATATGTGGGTACATTGTATGAGAGACGCAGTGTGTCAAAAGTGATGATGCATTGTAGAGGAGACAGTGTATCAGTGGATGCATTTGTGGATGTATTGTGCGGAGATCGCATCGCTGCAATAAAATATTGTTGGAACTGTTACTCCAGTATGGTCTACAACCTTATGCCACGTGTGACGAGTTGCAGCTGAGTGAAGTTTTTTTTTACAAGAACCCTACGTGTGTGCGTCTGGTGTGATTGTATCATTCTACGACTACTACGTAACAGTCTATTGTTTTGTCATGTTTATCAGTGAGTTTAGGCACTTTTAGGTGTCCGTATGTGCATGTATGTATGAGGAAGGGAGGGCGGCGGAGTGTGTTGCGGATGACATAAACACCTATCTTTCTTTATTCTTATTATTGTATTGTATGATGAAAAAAATCAAAGCGTGCCCACATCACTCCCTTGTTTTAGCAGTTACACTAGCTTCCTGTGAAGTTCAGAATTGAATACAAAATTGCTACCTTTGCTTTTCAGGCCTTTGATAAAACACTCCCAGTATACTTGTCCTCCAGTCTCCCAGGCTATACATCAGGCAGAGTATTGCGCTCCAGCACTGACAACAGAATATTGACTACCCCCAAGGTGTCCCTAAAAACCTTTGGACAGCGTTCCATTTCTTTCCAAGCCCCCAAAGTGTTCGTCATGATATTCGCCATGCACCATCTTTGGCCATTTTCAAGGCTAGATTGAAAATATTTTTGTTCTATCTGGCCTTTGAAAGGAATTGATAAACCCAACGTTTTCCCATCAGCATGTATATATATGATTAGGCTCTTGAAATGTTATGTTTATTATTTTAGTATTGTGTCAGTGTGCATTTGGACCTTTGAATGATTGCGTTTTTGTATGTTGTCAGTACCGAAGTTAGTTCATTTCAATTAGTTAGATTATGAAGATGTAAAACGCTCTGAGCCTTTCTTTGTGGAGATATTGCGCTATAGAAGAGTTATATTATTATTATTATTATTATTATTATTATTATTATTATTATTGTTTCACATATACACCAAGTAATTCAGAGAAAAATAATAGAAATTTGAGAGCTGTCACATAAGCCTGTCAGGCGATTTTGAACACAACTCACGTTCATGTGTAATGTAAAGACATGGCATAACACAGGAGCTTCACGTTCATTTTCGTGATCAGAATAAGGCCCTCAAACACCCAAACGTGCATAGAAATTTCACGAGGGAAGGTTTGGCTTGGGAAGAGATAGATAATATGACACTCCCAGGACAATACATTCAATAGAGCCGCATCCGTCATTAATTTACGCTATTTTTAATAACAAAATTCAGTTATCCCATTACACTCTCGTTATTTCCGAATCAACCCTTTAATTTTTAAAAAAATAATGAGCATGACGGATGCGACTCTATTGAATTTATTATCCTGGGAGTGTCATATTATCTATCTCTTATCCCAATCAAGTGATGTCAATCGAAACTTAATACTTATTAACAAGTTACAACTAACTTCTAGGAACCTGCATAGGTAACCTTTAAGAACTTATTAATTACTTACCCTAAGTTCTTACAACAACTTGACTCAAGTCACTGAGACAGATTTATCAAGATACAAGGACAATAAAAAAACTTTTTTTTTTAGTAATAGTCTGGTGGTGGAGCTGATGGGGTTAAATAGTTAGGCGCAAGCGACATGTCATCTTTTTGCGAAGTGTAATGAAAAAATAAACGATTACCAAATCTGATTTTTATTTGTTTAAAAGATTGTGTAGCTTTTCTGTGGTTTCCTGTACCCCTATCCTTTTTCCCTCTGCTAAAAAACTGGCCTTAAGTTCTTCAACATTTACGGGAGATTGACTACGCATCTTATTCTGTATTTCAGATTTTTGTTTCTTGTAATTATTTAAATCATCCTGGACCCGCTTAAATTCTTCGTCATCAATAAAATTATCATTTAATGCCTTACTGATAATAAGTTTTATACTACTCAGCTTTGCACCCGCCAAAGTACTCAATGCTTCATGTTTTTCTAATTTTGTGTGAAACCTCTTGTTCAAGGCCTCCAAACCAAAGCATGTTAGACATGTAGCAACGCTGATAGCCTCAATTGCTATTCCAGCCAAACTCCCAATTCCTGTGGCGAACAGAGCTATACCTCCTACAGAACATGAAGCTGAAACTGCACCAATAGCCATAGAAGTGTTTTGAACAGAATTAAATACTGACTTATACCTCCTTTTGCACCGTGAGTACTTAGCCTCTTCTCCTTCCAAATATTTCAAAGCTTCTGTAATATTATTTAATCTGAATGCATCTGCCTGTAATGTTTTATCTGAAGCAATTAGCATATGCGGATCAGGCGCAAGTGTTGTTTTAGTCATCACATTTGTTTCAGTCGGCTCAAGCGTCGGTATTTGTGGATACAAGTTCACCATTTTTTATGACAAATATTTTTTTTAATCAGCAATTACATTTTGCAACTCTTCAAAAGTATACAATTTGCTGGCATAATAAAATGCAACAAGATCAATGTGTTCAAGGTTTATGTAAGTTAGACGAACAAAAGTTGTTTTGTCAACCACCACCTTGACAGCTGGAATACTGCTCGAAACATTAATAACATCATTATTTTTTGTAATGGCAATAAAGACCTTTGATGATTCTGTTACTGTTTCATTCCATGTAAGTTTAATTCCTTGTGCAATTTGAGCCTCTTTAGCAGAAGCAACAGATTTCATGATAATTTCAAATACTATTGTCGCTTCTCTAGCCACGACTAAGCTTGCTGGCATAAACACAACAGAAGTATCTGATCTACCCTTTCTAGTTGTAAGAAGATACCGCCATCTCTCATAATTTTCAACTTTCAGTTTTTCTCTGCTATTGTTGTCTAGGGAAAAACTTGGAACAAGGCTTACAATAAGCGGCCCAGAATTAACAACCTTCCTAAACACTAAGGCGCCTTCATCATCAGTGTATACATAAGGACTAATAAATTCAATCTTTATGTCCCAGTCAATTGTGGGTGGTGGTGCAGGCACAGGTGAAACCACCCACTTACTACCCACATGTATTAAGTTGTAAGGCGCATTATTTACAGGTGGAGTAGGTACAGTAACATCACGCAGCTGACCAAGTTTAGGAATCTGTTTTTCACCATCTTTCATGTCAACAATTACTTTCCTCTTGTACATGCCATTTGAATCAAGTTCAAAACCATATATTTCTCCAATTTCCCCTTCCTTCTCAAAATCCTGCACGTCTGCCAAATCTTTTAACTCTGTTACTGGACATGCAACTGGTATGATTCTAGGCTTTGGACCAAGACCACTCATTTTATAAACAAAAATAAAATTATTTAATTTCCAACACTACACTAAAATCATGCATAACAACTGGTTTGTCATCCTGATTAGTTACAGATAAACACAGTGATTCAAAGAAACTAGAACCTAATTTTTTAAACTGCAAATTAGGAAATCTAGCAACCACACTTTCACAATACGGAGCAGTTCCAGTTGGTAAGCATCTCAACAAAGTTGAAGGCTTTCCATTGTGTACATTTTCTGATGTGTTTAGTTCTTTTAAATAAACATTTAGCACTGTGTGTACTGACAAATGAACAGGATATATTCCAGTTATTTTAGTTACAACTTCTGTATAATACCATCCACTAGTACCATTATCTGCAAAACTCATTACCCAATTTATGGGCATTGTATTTCTATCTATTAAACCAAGCAAATATGCAAGTTCACTTGAAAATACTGGTATACTACCTGTAGGAACTTCTAATTCAACAAGTAAGTTAGCCTGATTTAAAGTTGCTTTAATTTTAAATATATTTTGAAACCAGTTAGCTAATGTACAAAAGTCATAATACCCAGATGGTATAAAGTGTGTATTTTTGTCTACACCACTATTACCAGAATTTGCATAAACAGCATAAAAACTTGTATCATCAGTTACATTAAACCACTTTACTGTGTAGAACATTTCATGGATAGCTACAGCTTTGCTACCATCACGATTATCAATCCCATTAGTTAACCACACTGGTTTGCTTGTGTCAAGATTTGTTAATGTAATAAACATTTTTATTATCTCATATAAAAAGAAGGATGGAATTTAAATCACCAACCATTACCACAACAAACGCATTTCAATTTAACGTGGATGCCAAGTATAATGTCGCCCCTACTTATGAACAGAAAATAATTCAACTAAATCAACTCGACATAGCTGTAAGCGAACAAGATTTATTTCAAGTCAAAGTACCCAACCCTTTTGATCATTACCTAAACCCTCCAATAACAGACGATGCTACAGCAAGAAAGTGGTCTTCAAGCCCACTACAGATGTTTCAAAACCAACTTAACTTTGCCATACTATGCTCAACTACAGGCTGTGGTGTTTCATTCACAGACCATTTGAATCACCCAAACAAACTGATTAGGTCTGTGTATCGTTTTCACATGTATTACCAGCTTAGACGTATACTATCAGAACTGCATACACCATTACCAACTGAATCCAGTTTTAATCAGTTTAATAATCCCATGGATATGAAAGCATTTGAACGCATCTGTAATGAGTTTAACATCAGTACAAAGTATGACTTTACACAAAAACTTGATGATCACAAAGGCCTGGGAACATTGTATTATGCTATGAGTCACAGACAATACCCTCAAGATTACTGGCCTCCCTACACTTCATTCTCATCAAAATCTGAAGTGTGGTTAGGCTCAATAGAACAGAAACAGTCTAACGCCTGGACCACATTTATTTTAGACAAGAGTGATGGGTTTACTCAAGCAGGAGTCGAACGCATTAATGAGTCTATTAGAACATATGTGTGGTGTATACTAGGAGCACAAGCTCAAACTAAATCAAACATTTTAAATGGTAGTGGAAAGTTTGAAGCACAAAAACAGTTTCTTGCAAACATGGAAGATTCAATTAATTCAGTAGTAGATTTACCATCAAGCATACAACGCTACCAAGACGTACTTAGATATGCTAGATCAAAAGTTGACTTTGTAGTTGGAATTGGGTTATACATGTTACCTTCTGATCTTCAACTACAAATTGGATCAATAACAAATTATAATAATAAAATAGTTGTTGCAGGGAGTGATCAGAAATTAGGACTTAATCAATCTGTAAACTTGAGTCCAACAACCTCTCACATACAACCAGTAACACCACCAGTAATGCCAGTAACACCAGTATCATCACCATCACCTGTACAGATAGTAACACCAGTAATATCAATAACAGCCCAAGCATCGGCACCGACACCTGAACCGGTACCAGTACAGACAGTAACAGGCCAAGAAAACACACATGAGTCAGAGAGAACTGCATTGGTAATAGGCCTTACTGGATTAGGAATACTACTTCTTTACCTGTTTCATTAAATAACCCACCATTAACCCCCCTACTGTCACCAAAAAGATCCACACATGCTCTGCCATAAACCCTACTACCTTTGCTGTAGTACTAATAAGCCAACTGACAACACTACCTATAATACCTGGCAAAGCATCTGCTGCTTTTACAGCTAATTTTTTAAGCAAGTCTGATATATGAGACAACTGTTTTTTTACCCATGTCTGTAAATCTTTTGGGTCTGATGGAGTTGGAGGAGTTGGAGGTGCTGGACTACTACCTGGTCCTCCCGTTACAGCCAACACAACTGTACTGATAATAAACCCCAGAGCTGTAATTAAACTGGCAATTGTGATACCCTGTTCTCTGAAAAGTGTTTTTAGTCTCTCAGCCAGAGTAGTGTCTTCGTGAAGTATTTTCTGAATAGTTTCTCTAATCCTGTTGACCTGTGTTTTCAGTTTTTCCCTCCCAATACTAATCGCTTCTAACCTCGCTGATCTTTCTATATACAAATCATTTAATCTATGTTGTATTCTTTGTTTCATTTCTGTGTCAAGATTCCCATTGTCTGCGGTAGCCAGTTTCTCTTTTTCACGTTCTATGTGTTTATCAAGCTCACCCAGTTTGGCAACATTGTTTACCATATCACCTCTTATCGTCTGCATTAATTTATTCAACCCTATAATCTCTCTCATTGACAAAGGTGAGTCATCTATTGTTTTCATTACTTCATCAGTAAATGAGGTTTCTTGTATCACTGTGTTTGCTATTTCTGGTAGGCTTGTTACTGGTGCCATTTCAATCTGTTGCTCTGTTGGCAACTTTGTTTGCGTGTCTTGAAGCACACTAACAAGTCTTGGGGGAACAGGAGACCCTCCAATACCAAGGTATCTTGCCAACCCAGAGTTACCACCGACTTCACCTTTAATTGTACTTAAAGCCCTAAACTTAGAAGGATTATTTTTATGTGTTAGATATATTTTTCCTCTGTCTGTATTTACAAATAAATGTCCTTTATCATATTCAAACTGATTAGGATCTATTACATCTGGGCGCGCTCCAACACTGTCATAAAATGAGTTTACTTTGTCTTTTAACAGTTCGTGATACAAAGGAGAAGTAGTTACCATTCCAGTCATATCTGTGATACTGGTATCTGAGACATTCATGTCATCCATTTTAAACTCTTCGTGATTAAATCCTCCTGCCGCCATTGTTTTATTAATTTATTATTTTTTATTGTGCCTAATAAAAATGACACAGTCTTACGGATCAAAGTTAGACCCATACAGAAAACTACGTGAGCCTCTGGGTGTTAAGGGCATTCGACAATCGATAGTCATCACAAACAATCCTAGTACAATAGACCAGAACCAAACACTTACAGTCAAGTTTCCAAACCTAGGTCCCAGTGACGTTATTGTTCCTGGCACTGCACGCCTTGCTTTTAATATTGAACTATCATCAGACGCAGACGTGAACAGAACACTAGTTGACAACCTAGGCAGAGCAATTGTTAGAACCATTAAAGTAAAACTTGAAGGACAGGAAGTGTTTAGTCTTGATGACTCAGATGTGTTCTACTGTTACAAAGACCTTTGGCTCACAAGAGAAGAACGAGAGGATCGTATTTACCAAGGCATACAGCCAGATAATGTTGGGAAACTTCGAATCGACGCCGGAGATAAAGTAACTAATACAGCCATGGATGTTATTATAGCAGAAACATATGGAACCAGATTTTACATACCACTTGAGTTTGAAATCCTAACAGCTCATCTGCCTTATTATCAAGGAGCACTGAATGACCGTCTGAGCTTTGAACTAACTTTCAATGACTACTCCAAAGTTATAAAATCATCTGCCACAGATGCAACATATAAGATCTCTAACATTTCCTTGGAATATGAAATTGTTACACATACTGAACTAGCCAGACTCATTCAAAATCTATACCAGTCAAGACTTCCAATTTATTATGACCGTGTGATTAGACATAGTTTAATACCCAAAGACAAAAGCGACCCAATGTGGAACATAAACTTGAACACGCCTGCCAGGTCACTGAAAGGTATTCTTATGTTGTTTGTTGAACCGGTGAGTCCATACAAAAGAGATTCAGAAAAATTCTACAATCCTAAGATTACACATTTGTCCTGCACAATCGAAGGCCATCCTAATCAAGTGTACGCGTCTGGAATGCTGCCTTATCAACACTACGACGAGATCACAAAATATTTTGCAGGAGGAAGGATTAGAGATAAACCAGCAAACATTGCGTGCAAAGATCTACATCTGTATGACGTTAGGATTGGACAATACCTGACAAACAAGTATGCACTGTGGCTAGACCTTCGTAGTACAGATGACGACTACCTTCATGGGTCAGGACGAACTGTTGAGAATGGTAGTGATGGAATAACAATTCAGATACAAAAGAAGGTTGAAACTGCTGCAGCCATAAACATATATTTGTATCTAATTTATGACGCACAACTCAATATTGCAGAAAGCAGACTGAGTGGACACATCTATTAAAATTATATTGTGTATTAAAATGAACCTAATGACCCTTGACCCACACTGTGGCTTATTTTGTGGTGCGACAGGGTGTGGTAAAACTGAATTTGTACTTAACCTCTTACAAACAAGATACATACACCACTTTGAAAACATTGTAATATTTTGTCCAACAATAAAACACAACAAAGCTTATCAAAACCGTTTATTCATTTGGACTGACAGTAACATATACTTAGTTGACCCTGAGAAAAAACTCAATGACTACCTACAATATTTTTACAAGCAATATGAAGGACAGCCAACGTTGTTTATTGTTGATGATTGCTCAGCAGAGAAAGACATTGTCAAAAAGAGAAATACTTTAGCAGAACTTGCCTTCAGTGGTAGACACGCAAACGTCAGTGTATGGATTCTCACTCAGAAATATAATGCAGTACTAAAAGATTTTCGTGAACAGTTAAAGTTTATCTGTTTGTTTTACTGTAAGGATCGTGACAGCTTCGAAGACTGTCTCAGAGAAAACGATGTCATCCCCAACAAACACGAACGAGTCATTGTGAAAAACAAACTGAAATCAACTAAGCATCTAAAGCTTATCTTAAAGACAGATCAGCCCACTGGGTATGGGTTAATTTAGCCTTTTGTTTTGTCCATAAAAATGATGGACAAAGCGGGCAAGCATTTGATATCACACAGAGCTTCAGAGGTGTTGTGCGTTTTAATGACTTAAAAAAACAAGTTAAACACCCTTTGATAAAACTCTCAACACCAACGAAAATATACATGATATATAATGTAACTTTTATATATTCTAATAGACCACCACGTTATAATTACAAGACTGTTGATCTTAAGACACAAGATTTTATAGTTTATGATGCTAACTGTGACTGGTTTGAGATTATGTGTTTACACATATTTTACCAAATAAGTAAACAACATGATTATATTGAATTTGTTACTGTCAATAAAGTGATATTACACCTGCAGCATGAGCACAAGACCTTAAGACACATACCAGGAAAGTGGATGATTTGTTGGGATTACAGTCAATAAAGTGCCATTTTACACTATATAATTTTCTATTTATTTTTTTGTCGGACAAATAAAAAAGATGGACAACCGTCAAAGATTAAGAAACGTGTTTCACACAACTGACTTACCTATATCTAATATTTACAATGTCTATGAATCAATAGAAAGATCTTTTTTAGTTATACAAAATAACCTTCTTTCTGATAGTGTAAAGATTCAGATTGTTGCAAAAATAGAATTTGTCAGAGATGTTGGTGAAGTTATTGTAACGTATATCTCGACAAGGCAGCACACAGTTAATTCGAGAAGAGAACTAGAGAGAGTGTTTAGAGAAAGATTGTTGCCTGACTTCCATGAAGCAATTGACAGAGCAGAAATGCAAGGGTCTGGCTGGCATGAAGGCCTTGTACTTGAACTACAACTGAAGCAGTCAAGATATCATCCTATTTTAGGTAGATCTTGGATACCACTACCAATAGAGGTTGCAAACAAAAAGGCTGTAGTAAATATTCAAAACAATGATAATTTATGTTTTATGTGGTGTGTGCTTGCTAAACTTCATTTTGTAAGAGTAAAACCTGATCGCGTATCTAACTACACAAAATTTGTAAACGAACTCAACTTCAGTGGCATTGAGTTCCCTGTTAAAATAGAGGACATAGACTTGTTTGAAAAACTAAATCCTGGTATATCTGTGAATGTGTATATATGGGATAATGAGTCTGAGAACAAGTTACAGCCAATTAGAGTATCTCCAATTGCCCCAACCTATGGGCAGTCAGAAGATAAACATGTTGACATGTTGCTAATTGGTGATAACAATAAGTTTCACTACACAATTATCAGGAATATGTCACGTCTAATTCATGATCATACAACAAAACACATGGGCAAACAGGAAGTTTGTAAAAAATGTTTACAAAGGTTTTCTTCTATTGCAGTAGCACATAAACATGTTTTACACTGCAGGTCAGCTGATGACATACAAACTGTACTTAAGTATCCAGATCCTGGTAGTCAAGTGTATTTTAAGAACTATGGGAATCAGCAAAAGCTGCCGTTTGTAGTATATGCTGATTTTGAATCACTGGTTGTTCCATATAAAGGTCCTGTTCCAGAGTCATTACCAAAGACTATAAAACTAAGTGACCAAGTGGTGTGTTCTTTTGGATACATTCTTGTTAGGTCTGACGGTCAGCATACCGAGCCTGTTATCTATAGGGGTGAAAATGCAGCAGCTGAGTTTTTAACAGAAATGAGACATCTGTATATTCAGGTAGTACAATATCTCACAACATGTCAGATGCCTTTGGTGATGACAGAAGAAGACAAATTAAAATTTGATACAGCTGAGATGTGTTGGATTTGTGAACAACCTCTGGGGGGTGATAAAGTTCGTGACCACGATCACATAACTGGGCGTTACAGAGGCGCTGCACATAACAATTGTAACTTGAAATTAAAAATAGATCCTAAGACATATAAGTTACCAATCTTTTTTCACAATCTGAAGGGATATGATTCACACATCATCATGCAGGCTGTTGATGAGTCTTACAGAAAAATTAGTTGCATTGCCCAGACAACTGAGAAGTACTTGACTTTTAGATTGGACAAATTAGCATTTTATGACTCCATGCAACATTTGTCTTTAGGTCTTGCTAGTCTGGCAGAAGGACTGACTGAGTATCCAATAACAAGTAAATATTTTGAGCCAGACTTGATTAAGAAAGGTGTGTATCCATATGAGTACATCAGTGACTGGGTAGTGTTTGAGGAAACAAGACTGCCACCAAAAGAGAAATTTTATTCTACACTAACTGGTAAAGGTATTTCTGACTCTGAATACCAGCATGCACTTGATGCGTGGGATAAATTAGGGTGTCAGACAATTGGTGATTACCACGATCAGTACTTGAAAGCTGATGTTTGCTTGCTAGCAGATGTATTTGAAAGTTATCGTGAAAAGGGTTTGTTGCACTACAGTCTTGACCCTGCTTGCTACATAACTAGTCCTGGCATGACATGGGATGCATTTTTGAAATCCAGTAAGATATTTATAGACCTGTTGTATGATCGTACGATGGGTGAAATGGTGGAACGTGGATTGAGAGGTGGTATTAGTCTAGCAGCAAACAATTATGGTAAGGCCAACAACAAATATCTTGATGACTTTGACCCCTCAATGTCAAGGTCATTTATTACGTACTTGGATGCTAATAATTTATATGGATTTGCAATGTGTGAATTGTTGCCATTAAAAAACTTTTGTTTGTATGATTTGTCACAGTATGGCATAAAAAAATTAACAAAATATATTATGGATCGAGGTCAAAATGATGAAAAGGGTTGGATCTTTGAAGTAGACCTGGAGTACCCACACCGCCTACATGATTACCATAATGATTATCCATTAGCAGTTGAGAAACTGAGTTTAACGGGGAAAAAAGAAGACACCAAACTTGTACCCAATCTGAATGACAAATTTAATTACGTTTGCCACTATCGTTTGTTACAGTTTTACATCAGACATGGGTTAGTACTAAAGAAAGTTCACAGAGGTATTCAATTTGATCAGAGTGCTTTCATGAAAGATTACATAATGAAGAACACCACATTGCGTGCCAGAGACGGCAACACTGCATTTGACAAAGACTTCTTTAAGCTTATGAACAATGCCTGTTTTGGCAAGACTATGGAAAATCCTCATCACCGCAAAGATGTGAGACTAGTCACAACTGAATCGGGTGCAATTAAACTTACAAGTAAGCCTCAGTACACAGGGTATAAAGAATTTCATTCATCATTGTATGCTGTGTCACTCAAAAAAAAGATTGTCAAACTGGACAAACCAGTATACATTGGTATGGCAATTCTTGAGTTGTCAAAATTATTAATGCTTGAATTTTATTATGATTACTTCAAACCAAAGTATCCTGAGTGTCGTCTGCTATACACTGACACTGACTCTATGATCATTGATGTGTGTACTGAAGACTTTTATGAAGACATGAAAACAGAGTTACACATGTATGACACGTCTGATTACCCAAAAGACCATCCACTGTTTAGCACACAAAACAAGAAAGTGCCTGGTAAGTTTAAGGATGAACTAAATGGTGTGCCAATAGTTGAGTACGTTGGACTGAGATCAAAAATGTATTCTATACTACACCAAAAGGGTAGTCAGTCAAAAGCAAAAGGTATCAAGAAAACAGCAATAAAAAATAAAGACATCCGTCATGAACATTACAAGAAAGTGTTAGATGGTGCATTAATGCCTGATTATCCAAACAAGACACTAAGATCAAACAAACATAATATTGAAATGATTCAAACATATAAAAAGTCTCTAGCAGTAGGTGATACAAAAAGAGTGTTTCATAGTAAGGAAAAAGCTTATGCACCAGGTCATTACAGGCTCAAATTATCTGAAAAAATAGCTGATGAACTGGTTGATAAACTAATTGATGAATTGAAATTGTTAAAAGTGGGTAACAGTATCTGTGGGAATAATCTGTAATTCTTCTCTAACAAATGCCCTCTTTGGTGCAGGCTCATACAGATAATATATTGTTGCATTAGCTGAAGGAACTATTTTTTTTATATTATGAACAGATGTAGACCAAATTGGATCAGTTGCCCTACGTCTAACGTCATTTTCAGCCTCACCAGGTTGATACAAATATCTCACCTGTTTTGTAAATAAGTTAGTGTCTGGTGGTGTTATTGCTTTTATTTCTGACGGTATTGTTTTCAATTTAATAGAATCAACAGGTTTAGGGTGACCATCATTATTCATTGCTTTTATCACAGATGGTAATCTTTTAACCCACTCAGTGTTACGTGTGTCATGCATGAGTTCCTTAGAATACTGATAGCTAAAAAGTCTCTCTGATAATTGTTTATTGAAATTTTCTACAATAGCCTGTGATCTATGCAAGCCCGGTATGCCTCGCCGCACTAGCACTCCATGCTTTGCAAATAATTGATTAACAGCCCCTTTAAATTCACTCCCATCATCAACCTGCACAAGCCTAGGGTATTTTAAAGGACCTCGACTATATATTTTTGATAATGCAGTGGCCACTGTTACAGCTTTTTTGTCAGTTATGGGTTCTGCATCCTTATACCTTGAAGCTATGTCAACAACAGTTAATGCATACTTGTATCGTTTCTTTCTTATTGTGTCATGCGGAAGAAACAGGAGGTCCATTTGGTGTGTGTCATTAGGGATAGTGTTTTCAAAATGAGGCCTTGTTATTTTTCTTGGAGCAGGAAGATATATTTGCCAAATTGCCTGTTTTTTAAGCCACTGTTTTATTTGGTTGACATCTCCACCCACAGCAGCATGTAATTTTTTTACTGCAGTATTCCCTTTCCAGTAGCCAATTGGAGAGTAATATATTTTTGATAGTTTAGCGTCTGCCATTTTTTCTAGCAATATAAACTCCTGTAAAATATACTAATGTCATTCCTACTAAAACAAATATTATTTCTCCATTTCTTTGTTCTGAGCTTGGTTGGTAATAGTCGCTAAGTTTTGGTTGAGGAATAGATGTCTTCACCAGTTACAAGATAGTATTCTTTGATCGCGTCATCAACATTTGAAAATGTATGCTGTGCATGACCCTCAAGTTTTAGTTTTTCATTAATAAAATCAAGTTTCTCAATTCTTTGCTTTTCATAATCTTGTTGAGCTTGAGCTAGTTTTTCAGACGCCTCATTGTGTCGCTTCATTTCTTCTGCTGATTCTTCTTTACTAACTTTTGAAAAGAAATAGTTTGATCCACTAAAAGCTAATGCGTTAATAACTGCACCACCAATCATGACAGCTATAGTTGCCATATTTTTATTTACATAGAAATATTTTCTGGAATAATTCCTTGCTTGACTAGAAAATCTTTTGTTGCAATCGATGCTGTTATAACAACTACTAGCTTAGCACTGTCTTCGAAGTCTAATTTACTAAGGTCTGCTGATTTCATTTTGAGAAGACTTTTTCCCAGCATAGAATAAGCTACTGCTAGTCCACTTATTACAGCAGAGTGATAGACAAGGTTCATTAAGTTCTTTGTGTCGCTCATTTTCTTATACCATAAAAATTAAAATAATAAATTTATTTACTGCATGTAAAATGGGTCCAAAGGTTTTGAAACTGCTGGTAATGTGGAGACTTCTTCTTTTGTTTTTGGAGTGTTTGATTTTTTGGACACTGTTCGAGTGTTTGGTTTGTATTTTTTATATAATTGGTAACCTACGTAACCAAATCCGACAACAAATCCAGCAACTATATATTTTGTTGTTTGAGGGTTAGACTTAGTTGTTTGAGGGTTAGACTTAGTTGTTTGTCTCTCACTTTGATGAGGGAGTGACGACCCTGATGGTATTGAAAATGGTGCTGTTGATGGTGGATCAGTTACATTAGTCTGTTCTTTTTGAATCTGTAATTTTTTTTGTCTGTTCCATTCGACTAATCTTTTTCCTGCATCAACTCTACCAGGGCTTTTAGTCTTAGTCACCGTTTGTACCTGTGTCAATACATGACTCTGTTGTGGAGTCGTCTCGTCCATTTGATCCATCCTTTTCTTTTTCTAGAAAATTTATTTTGGAGAAATCAATATAACTACTAGTAACAAGTAAGGTTACAGCAGGAGCAAGGTAATTCCCAAACTTGTAAAACATAAGGCATGATAATTTACCAATTGAACTAGAAACTATGGGGTTACTTTCTAGATCATTAGAAAGGTTGTCAGTGTCTATCGGTATAAAGTGATTAACAGCTTTTGTGTATAGGTAAATAAGAGACCTGCTTAAATCACGTGTCATTAGTGAGGCAATATGATTTTCATATTTAGAATGAAGATTGATTAGTTCCTCAGAAGTTAAAGACTCTATGTCTTCTATCATGTATTGTCTTCCTAAATAAGTTTTTGATTTACCTGAAACAACTACAGACAAAAGTTGTTGTTTCTTATATTCTAAGTCTTTATTTTCCACAGCATTGATATCGTTTAGAAGAAGGAGTTCGTCTTGGTTCATTTTATAATTTAATATAATAAAAAACATTAATTATTTAATGATTATAATAAAACGTCTTATTAAATGATAATGAAATTGACGATGAAGAATTTAAGAGAGTCCAGGATGACTTAAATAACTATAAACAACAAAAATCTGAAATACAGAATAAGATGCGTAGTCAATCTCCCGTAAATGTTGAAGAACTTAAGGCCAGTTTTTTAGCAGAGGGAAAAAGGATAGGGGTACAGGAAACCACAGAAAAACTACACAATCTTTTAAACAAATAAAAATCAGATTTGTTAATCAATTATTTTTGTCATACACTTCGCAGAAAAATGTCATGCCTGATTATTTAACCCCATCAGCACCACCACCTGAGTATTAAAAAAAAGTTTTTTTATTGTCCTTGTATCTTGATAAATCTGTCTCAGTGACTTGAGTCAAGTTGTTGTAAGAACTTAGGGTAAGTAATTAATAAGTTCTTAAAGGTTACCTATGCCGGTTCCTAGAAGTTAGTTGTAACTTGTTAATAAGTATTAAGTTTTGATTGACATCACTTGATTGGGATAAGAGATAGATAATATGACACTCCCAGGATAATAAATTCAATAGAGTCGCATCCGTCATGCTCATCATTTTTTTAAAAATTAAAGGGTTGATTCGGAAATAACGAGAGTGTAATGGGATAACTGAATTTTGTTATTAAAAATAGCGTAAATTAATGACGGATGCGGCTCTATTGAATGTATTGTCCTGGGAGTGTCATATTATCTATCTCTTGGGATGAAAAGAGGGGAGGGCGGAGAGGGAAAGGGAGTTAGAGAGAAGGAGGAGGATTTTTCGGCCGTAAGAGCAAATCTTGCTTAGGCTGAGTCTAGTTGTTGTTAGTGTTTTAAGTTTGTTGAAGAACAGTAAGCAATAGGTCGTCGGGATTACTGGGCTTGTGGAAATCGAATAACGATAATAAGAAATATCAACAGAAAAAGAAACGACAAAAAAACACACCAGGAAACAATAACAAGATACACAAAAAGGCAACTGCAACAGGAACGAGAAACGACAACAATAACAAGAAACGGGAAGGAAAAAAGCACAAACAAAACAAACCGAGAAACGACAACAAAAACAAGCAACAACGACAACGTTTGCAAATTTCGAGTTGGCTGGTATATGTGCTGCTCACAAAGTGTGTTTTTGATTGTTCTTTTTCAGGCAGATCGAGAGGGAGTGGCTAGCCCAGTTACTCCCGTCACCTACAGCCCAGACATAGTAGAATCTCCCGGGGCGGATTCTACACACGGAGAGTACTCGGAGGAGGTTAATTTTGCACCTTCCAAAAAAGCAGGTCATGGGGCCGACACTAATTGAGCGTAGCTGACTCACGCACAGCCGTGCGCGGGCTAGCTGCGGCCCAAGTTGGCCTGAGGACCTCTTGCTTACAAGGTTCTGTCAGTGACTAGAAATCACCACTTCACGACACGAGATTTATTACTTCCCTGCCTCTCGGCCCATGAAAATGAATACAAAGTGGTTTCAGGAAGAGGCATAGATCCTCGTGACCCCCCGCAATTGCGGGGGTTGATGAGGATCTATGCTTCTTGCATTACTGTGATGTCCATTGTTTCTCGGCAGTCAAGGAGTTAAACGAAGTCGCAATTTTGCATTTAAATTGTAGATGCACACGGTGTGTAGAATAAGAAGGTGACAAGTGTATATGCGTTGCCTGGTGCGTAAGGGTAGAAAAAGCGTTGTGAAAGAAACGTCTTTCACAAACACAGCCCAGATTCTCTCCATGAAATGACGTCATTCCTTTTCAGTGCTTTTATGTACTTTCCAAATGATTTTCTCAGAAAAGGGCTTTTACGTCCTTTTAAATGCCATTATGGTCCTTTCAGATCAGCCAACAGTGTGTTTGCACATAAATTAGGCCTTTTACGTGCTTTTATCGGCATATTTTCAAAATCAAAATTTGCTTGACCAACTTTAAAAAACACCGTATTCGATTCCGGAGACACGAGCAGACGAACTGGCCTCCATCTTGGCCGTACCGACTACGTTTACGCGCGTTCTCGCGTGGTGCGTAGTTTTATACTGGTGTAATCTCGCGGGCCGAGCTGCTTTCATTCATCTCGTTGATGGTTGTGAGGAAGTTTACGCCGACAGAATGCCTGGAAAGTGTTTTTTTCAGGAGAAATAGAAGGCAGTCAAAGAATACAAGGACTGGCTCGTGGCTAATGCAAAGGACAGGCATTTTGCGCAGTGTGATTTTTGTTCGATTAGACTGAATGTTGCGAACATGGGCGAGAGCATGCTTTGTCAGCATTTGAAAACAGACCGCCACGTGCGCAATGAGAAAAAGCACAGAGATGAAGTCAACTGCACCGCGAAGGATTTCTTTGTCTCTTCAGCACCAACGACTGGAGCAGCTATTTCTGCTACGTCGACGGGAGCCACAAGCTTACTTTTAACGGCAGATACTTCAACCAAGACTATGCCCAGGTTATTAGATTTAGAGTCAATATTTTCTGTGTAGTTGATTAAAATGTGGATCAAGGAATGAGGAATGAGGACAGCTTTGACGGAAATAAAAACATTTATTCCCGATTTGAACCTTTGCTAGATTTAGTTTGCTAGCCATGCTTACGTTACTGGTGAATTTTAGCTTTATCTCTCAATGTGTGTTAACTTTTCAAGGCCTGGAAGCTTTAGTGGGCCATGCTTGCAGCATTGCCTACTGGAGCCTTCAAACCTTGAAGGGTTAACCCTGTTAGCCCTTTTAAGTCGGAGACTTCTGTGGTCTATGCGAATGGCAGGGACCGTTTGTGATTGTCGGATTTAGTGACTTAACTCAGTCACACCATCCTCTGCGCAGTTCTGTGGAAGGTGATGTAACTTAAATTAAAAGGGTTAACTTAGATATCCGCTGCACATGCCGTCCAGTGCTCTTATTTCCTGTAAAATCCATCCTGTCCACAGATAGTGATATCCACACCCAGAAGATGAAGGCTGAGATCCTGTGGACTTTAAAGATGGTGGACTTACATTACAGCTGCGCCTCTTCCAGTAGTGTGTCAGATATATTCAAGACAATGTCTCCTGACAGCCAAGTTGCCACAACCTTCAAAGACGGTGAAACTAAAAGTAGCCACATGATCACGTTTGGATTAGCCCCGCATTTCTCTGATATTCTACGTGCATACAACAAGGAAGTAATCACAGATAACTTGAGCCAAACAGCCTTGAAAGCCAGACGATTTGTGCTTGATCACAGCAGAGATGCTGGTTGGGGAGAGGGGGGGGGGGGGGGGTTCTGGAGGTCAACCTTAATAAGAAGCTGATGGTGTCAGTTGGAGCAGCATGGGGATGGGGCAGATACGACAGGTATGCCATTATATTATTCTGTTAGTGCTTTTGTACATCACTTTTAATGTTCACTGTACTATACAACTTACAGGTGTTTCCTAACATTAGTGCCTGTAGGTTATTTATTGGCATGTATTTTTCCCCTTTATCTGACTTTCATTTGCAGACTTGGCAGTTGCAGTATTTCGCCAGCGTTCCCAACAGCTGTGTATTTGAACCCATTTTTTGCACATGAGGTGCCATGCTGCTCTGTATTCAGAATTACTAATCAGTTTTCCCTTCATATGTCCTGTTATACTCATTGTTCTCTCTTTTTTGACAGGTATCTTGCAGACCAGAGAAAAGAAAAGAAGACAGAAGAGAGGACTCTGAAGAGGAAGAGACTGACAGATGAGATTGAGGACTGCATAAAGAAGAGGAAGAAGAGGGCAGAGGATGATGCCAGGCAGCTGGTGTTGGAAGCAGATCGTCTCAGGTTCCAGGCGCAAGAGCAGAAATCTGTCTAACACACTACGACTGACCTCAAAGGACAAGCTGGAGGAAACATATCCCTGTGAAAAGGAATTGTGCAGATCGCGAATGAATTAAAGAAACTTTTATAGGCAGGTTGTTTAACTGGTCCTGCAGTTTGTTTTGTGCCGAAGTCCTGCATCAAGCTTGTCACTCCTGCAAAAAATGGAAAACGGACCTTATGCAGAAGAAGAGTTGAGCTGTGCCTTGGACTTGGAGAGCACAGACTTACAGCTGTCAATGCTGTTGATTGAAAAGGATCAAGAGTAGCAGCTGGAGCTCTGAGCTGGTTGTGAATATGTAATGCAAGTTGAATTCCAGAAAGCTGAACGTGAACTGCTTATATCAATGCCTTCACTTTTTGTGAGCTTTGTCAAGCTTGTCCTTCTTTACATAACTTAAAAGGTTACTCACTGAACTGTTTATATCAATGCCTTCACTTCTTGTGAGCTTTGTGAGGCTTGTCCTTCCTTATATGACTGAAAAAGTTACTGACTGAACTGTCTATAGCAATGCCTTCACTTCTTATGAGCTTTGTCAAGCTTGTCCTTCCTTTCCTACTTAAAAGGTTACTGACTGAACTGTTTATATCAGTGCCTTCACTTCTTGTGAGCTTACCATTCAGTTCAATTCAATTCAATTCAAATAACTTTATTTATCCCTTAAAGGCCAATTACATTTGTGTGGACGGGGGGAAACAATCAAATAAAAGTCATTCAATAAACATTTATTAATATCAGGACATTCTAATATCTGATTTGTACCATATATTAATATGCTAAATCTGTAAGACTTAAAATACTAATATTAAGACGTATTAAAACTCTTTTTATTTGTAATAAAGTGTATCACATCGCACACTATCCGATGCAATGGCCTGTTTGTTTCGGCCGGCCGGACACACTCTTTTCTCACAACAAGTCAGTCAGTTTTTTTGTGTTTAAGAATAGGTGTGTTTCGAGGACGTTTTGCTTTCGTAGCCGGTACTCCTCTCGTCAGCGGACCAAACCGTTTGAGACATCTACTTTCACAGCAGTTTTTGGCTGTTGTTGTTTCAGTCTCCTATATTTACCCCGATTTACTTATCGGGGCAGATGTTTTTGCCTCTGGTTTTGGGGCAGCTTTCTCAATTGTTTTTTGCGTTTTACCAAGATTTTTCTTTTTCCTCGTCTTATTTGACTGAGGGTGAGAAACTTAGTTTGCTTCGTTGGGTGAAGTTATCCACCTCGGGTCGACACAACGAGGGAGGTAATTGTGGCAGTGCGCTTGTACGCCTTGTACTGGGGTTGTTTCCCGTGATTTTGCTAAATTCTTGATTCCTCATTATCTAAGTTTTGAAGAGATTAGCCTGTCTCCTTGATTTTTGTGTCTTTTATATGCGATCAGAGGGGGTGTCGCGAAGATGTTCCTGAATTCCGAGTCATTCCAGATTTTGGTCCAATGTTTTCTGATGGCTCTTGACAGACCTTTGGAGTAGCTGGGTTATATTTGGTCGTTAATACCAGCGAGGGGGGGGGGGGATGTTTGTTTCTTTTTCTTCCCCTTCGGGTTTTCTTGTATTAACGTCTCCCTTGGTGTGTCGAGGATTTGAGCTGAGAGGGCGGTTAGCTCGGTTTGCCCGTAGCCCCTCGCTCGTAGTTTGGTATGGAACAGGTCGATTTCTTCCTTTCTTTCGGCTGCGTTGGAGCAGTTTCTTGCGATGCGGAGTGTTTCCCCTTTTACTAGTCCTTTGAAAACTGCTGGTGGGTGGGCCGACAGGTGGTGTAGGTACTGGTACGTTTCAGTTGGTTTCCTGTACATTTTGATGTCCAAATGTCCTGATTGTTGGAACTTTTCCCCTTTGTACATTCTTATGTCTAAGAATGTGGCTTCTGTGTTGCTGATTTTATACGTGAAGTTAATGCCTTCCGTATGTGAGTTAGCAAGAGTGAAGTATTGGTAAATTGTTTCTTCCTCTGCTCTCATGATTGTTTTGTAATAAAGTGTATCACATCGCACACTATCCGATGCAATGGCCTGTTTGTTTCGGCCGGCCGGACACACTTTTTTCTCACAACAAGTCAGTCAGTTTTTTGTGTTTAAGAATGAGGTGTGTTTCGAGGACGTTTTGCTTTCGTAGCCGGTACTCCTCTCGTCAGCGGACCAAACCGTTTGAGACATCTACTTTCACAGCAGTTTTTGGCTGTTGTTGTTTCAGCCTCCTACATTTAACCCCGATTTACTTATCGGGTCAGATGTGTTTGCCCCTGGTTTTGGGGCATGTTTCTTAATTGTTTTTGTTTTTTTGTTGTTGTTTTTTTGCGTTTTACCAAGATTTTTCTTTTTCCTCGTCTGATTTGACCGAGGGTGAGAAGCTTAGTTTGCTTCGTTGGGTGAAGTTATCCACCTTGGGTCGACACAATGAGGGAGGTAATTGTGGCAGTGCGCTTGTATGCCTTGTACTGGGGTTGTTTCCCGTGATTTTGCTCAATTCTTTGGTGGCTGGGTTATATTTGGTCGTTAATGCCAGCGGGGGGGAGAGGGGGGGGGGATGTTTCTTTCTTTTTCTTCCCCTTCGGGTTTTCTTGTATTAACGTCTCCCTTGGTGTGTCGAGGATTTGAGCTGAGAGGGCGGTTAGCTCGGTTTGCCCGTAGCCCCTCGCTCGTAGTTTGGTATGGAACAGGTCGATTTCTTCAAGACGAGAGGAGTACCGGCTACGAAAGCAAAACGTCCTCGAAACACACCTCATTCTTAAACACAAAAAACTGACTGACTTGTTGCTCGGGTGGAGTGGCTCTTCTCATTCATAGCCAAATTTTATGTAGCCCCGTTAGCATTCCTCTGTATTTAGTGCAGAACTGCAGGCAATTCTGCTGGCACTCAAGCATGCCTATCAGCCTCGTGAAAGGAACTTCTTGATTCTGTCTGACTCTCTTTCTGCCCTGCAGGCCCTTCAGGGCGCGGGAACAGACCATCCACTGCTGGTGCAGATTAGAGAGCTCTACGCAGACTTGATGAAGGAATATTATGACATCATTTTTATTTGGATCCCGGTCCATGTGGGCATCGAAGGCAACAGAATCGCAGATTCTGCTGCCAACAGTGCCCGCAGTGACCCTGTCCCTGACACACAGACTGTTTATAGTGATTTTAAACCTGTGATTAGAGACTGTCCTTGCTCGGCTCCACATCGGGCACACGTATGTTACGCACTCTTACTTACTTAAACAGGATGAGCTCCATGGTGTTTTGCCTGTGATGAGCTGTTTTCTGTTCGACACTTTTTGCTGTATTGTGCTGATCTAATTGACACGAGATATAAACACTTCACAGCAGACTCCTTGAAGATTTTGTTCCGGGATGTTACCCCGGACAAAATCTTCAATTTCTTGAGAGAATGCAATATTTGCAACAAGATCTGAGCATTCATAGACTATCTAATATTTTTTATTTGCCCTTTTTGAGAGTCTGTATACGTTTCTTTTAAAGACTTGTGCGACATTTTAGCCTGCCATTTTTAAGCTATATTTACATCTTGTCTTAAGACCTTGCTTTTAGTCTGGCTGACCAGATTTTTACCCATCCCGCCGTGAGATGGCCTTAGTCGCCTGCTCGGCGTTAAACCCAAATAACTAACTAACCATTAGCATCGACACCTGTCTTCAGGCTGTCGCAGCTCGGGTTACCTTGAAGAAGACATAACCATATGCAGTGTTTACCTGCCACCATCGCTGCGGGTCTGTAGTAATGATATTTTTAACTTAGTAGATCAGCTGCCCCCTTCCTTCATTCTCATGGGGGATTGTAACGGTCACGCTCATCTTTGGGGTGGCAGAGGTCAGATGTTAGAAGATGTTTTTTTTCTCACCTTAACCTATGTGTCTTTAACGATGGCTCACCTACGTACTCTAACATCTAGGTCTGTTCTAGACCTCACTGTGTGTGATCCTTCTCTCATGCTGGACTTTGACTGGAAGGCTCACGACGACCTGTGTGGTAGTGACCACTTCCCAGTAGTCCTGTCATCGGTCAGCTGTGAGGAGGATTCGCCAGTGGGGCGCTGGAATCTCATGAAAGCTAACTGGTCTCTGTTCGCCTCCCTCTGTCAGTCTTGTCTTACAGAGGAGGTGGTCATGTCAGCTGAAGAACCTGTTTCTTGTTTTACTTCTATTTTGTTGGACGCAGCAGGTGAAACCATCCCAAAAACGTCCACATCACTCCCTCGGAAGCCGAGAGTACCATGGTGCAATGAAGAGTGCCGCAAGGCCCAAAAAACGCGCAAATCTGCTCAGCGACGTGCTTTTCGTAATCCGTCGCAAGCGAATATTGTAATCTTTAAAAGACAGAGGGCGAAAGCCCGTTACATGTTTAAACGTAAATGCCGTGCTTCCTGGATACGCTTCGTCTCCTCTTTATCTTCTAGGACTCCATCCAAAAAAGTCTGGAAGGCTGTTCGAAGAATTAGGGTCAGAGGTGGCTTGGCTTTTGTCGGTCATCTTAGAGATGGTACCAGTTTGGTCACGGATAAAAAGGCTGTGGCCAATTTGCTTGCCTCCACCATTGCCCATAATTCTTCCACAGAGCATTATTCACCTTTCTTCCAGAGAGAGAAGGAGAAGCGAGAGTCTTGTACTTATGATTTTATATCGGATAACTCGGAAGACTATAATGCCCCTTTTACATTTTCAGAATTGCAGCAAGCCATGCAGAAATGTCATGACTTTGCTGCTGGATTAGATAACATCCACTATCAGCTCCTAACACATCTGCCTGGGGATTCACTCCTTGTACTTCTCAAGGCCTTTAACCATATCTGGATAACCGGTCATTTTCCGCCATCTTGGCGCCAGGCTGTGCTTGTGCCAATTCCCAAGCTGGGTAAGGATCCCTCCGACCCGGGCAACTACCGGCCAATCGCTTTGACATCTTGTTTATGTAAAACTATGGAACGCTTGGTCAACTCCCGCCTGGTGTGGCATCTTGAGTCACAGACCTCCAATGCGGTTTCCGGCGCTTCCGTAGTACAACTGACCATCTAGTCCGCTTTGAGTCGTTTATCCGAGATGCTTTTGTCAACAAGCAGCATGTCTATGCATTTTCTTCGATCTTGAGAAGGCATATGACACTACCTGAAAGTATGGTATAATGTCTGATTTGTCGGACATGGATTTTAAAGGTCATCTGCCTGTTTTTATTCACAATTTTTTGTCTAACCGGTCGTTCAATGTCCGTGTGGGCTCCACCCTCTCCGACTCCTTTGAACAGGAGATGAGTGTCCCGCAGGGCAGCATCTCCTGTTTTATTTAGCATTAAAATTAATAACATTGTAAAAGCCGTCAAGGATGATTCTGAATGCTCTTTGTTTGTGGACGACTTTGCTTTGTGTGCACGAAGTCGAGGACTTGCGTCCCTTGAGAGTTGCTTGCATCTATGCGTTGATCGCATCCAGGGGTGGGTGTCTCTCAACAGATTCAGGTTCTCGCCCTCCAAGACAGTCTGTGTGCATTTTACTAACCAGACGATTTTTTTTCCCAGAACCTAGCCTGAGCATTGCTGGAGTGCCAATTAAGGTGGCCAGGTAGGCAAAGTTTCTGGGGGTCATCTTTGACATAAGACTGACCTTCTGCAACAATATTAATTACCTTAGAACTTTTTGTCAGAAGGCCCTCGACATTCTTCGTGTCGTTGGTCGTACTGACTGGGGTGCAGACCGCATTGTCTTACTTCGAATGTACCGGGCCCTTGTTCGGTCCAAACTGGATTACGGCTCTGTGGTATATGGCTCGGCTTCCAAGTCTGTTCTACAGCGTCTGGACACAATTCACCATCAAAGTCTTCGAATATGTCTGGGGGCCTTCAGGACATCTCCAGTTCCTAGTCTGTATGCCGAGGCAGGGGAGCCTTCTCTCAAGATCCGCCGCATCCGCCTCTTGCTCAGCTACGTTCTGAAGCTGAAGGCCCGTCCAGACAATCCTGCCTATGATTGTGCTTTTAACCCGTCGTTTGCAGAGATTTACGATGCCCATCCGGGAGCTGTCCGTCCACTTTCCTTCCGTGTCCGACCTCATCTGCAGGCGGCCGAAGTGGACCTGGACAGAGTTTCGGAATCTCTGCAACACATCACTCCACCCTGGCTATTACCAGTTCCTGACATCTTGCTGGACTTGACCGCCCACAAGAAGGACTGTACTCCACCAGCCATATACCAACAGAGCCTCTATGAACTCCTTTCAAGTTTTCCAGGCTTTTGTCGTATTTATACGGATGGGTCCAAGTCTGAGGATGGGAGAGTGGCTGCGGCTGCAGTGTCTTCTCGCCATCCTAGACGCCCATTTAAACTTCGCCTCGCTGACCATTCCTCTGTATTTAGTGCAGAACTGCAGGCAATTTTGCTGGCGCTCAAGCATGCCCTTCAGGGCGCAGGAACAGACCACCCCCTGCTGGTGCAGATACGAGAGCTTTATGCCGACTTGATGAAGGAATATTATGACATCATTTTTATTTGGGTCCCAGGGCATGTGGTCATCGAAGGCAACAGGATCGCAGATTCTGCTGCCAGCGATGCCCTCAATGACCCTGTCCCTGACACACAGACTGTTCATAGTGATTTTAAACCTGTGATTAGTGCGTACATAGACCGCGAGTGGCAGTCCGAGTGGGACAAAGAGGAAGCGAACAAGCTGCATGAAGCTCTTCCTACGGTGTCTGACAGTCTACCCTACCCCTGCGGCAGCCGTCGTGACGAGACTGTTCTTACTCAGCTCTACATCGGGCTTACGTTTGTTACGCACTCTTACTTACTAAAACAGGATGAGCGCCCATGGTGTTTTGCCTGTGACGAGCAGTTTTCTATTCGACACGTTTTGCTGTCTTGAGCTGATCTAATTGACACAACATATAAACGCTTCACAGCAGACTCCTTGGAGGTTTTGTTCCGGGATGTTCCCCCGGACAAAATCTTCAATTTCTTGAGAAATTTGAGAAAATGCAATATTTTTAACAAGATCTGAGCATTCATAGACTATGTGACTTTCCATATTTTGCCCTTTTTGATAGTCAGTAGACGTTTCTTTTAAAGACTCGTGCGACATTTTAGCCTGACATATTTTTAGGGTATATTTACATTATGTCTTTAGACCTTTTTAGTATGGCTGACCAGATTTTTATCCCACCGTGAGATGGCCTTAGTCGCCTGCTCGGCGTTAAACCCAAATAACTAACTAACCAGTTCTGTGAAAAGTACTGTTGGCCTCATGCACAGGGGCACCAAAACTTAGAGATAAGGCCACACCTGATAACAATAACAGAACTAACATGCATACGCATCCACTCGTTCTGTAAACAGCACCTTTGTAAACAGTACCAGTGGCCAAATGCACACAGCCATCATGGATGATGCCACCACTGATCACTTTAAACAATAGGCTGCCCAGTACACATTGATCAGTGATACCGTAAACTAGCCTGCACATGCAGCCATCAGTTCTGTAAATAGTACTGGTGGCCACATGCAGGGGCACAAATCTTAAAGATAAGGCCACATTTGACACCTCAAACAAAACGCTACCTACACACACATATTAATGATACAGTTAACCATCGTGTGCTTTAGGCAGGACAGGCTGAAATTATGAGACTGTAAATCTTCCAGCGAAATGTCAAAGCCAATAAGAAAATAATTTTTAATCTAACAGCAGCAGTACACGTATTTTGTAAATCACTCCAAGCATGAGAACTCATCGAGCCCAATGGTGTTATGAATGGGTGATGAAAACACTGAAATAAATAGTACGTGTTATGTACATTATAAAAGTACGTGCCTCCTCCTCCCCTCCCTCCTCTCCCCTTTAACTAGCAGTTCATCATAAAACATATCTCATTCATTTGATCACTTTGACTGACGGATTTATTAAACCATCTCTGTGTCACCTTTCTCCGTTTTCTTTCTCGTTTTAATCCAATATATATATATGAGTGTCAGTGCTAATGCCAGCTGCTAAAAATCCTTGCAGCGAACTTCAAATGTCAATATGCAGACAAACTGCAAATTACGCTGCAGGAAGGTACAGTTCCTCTTTTGTGCAGTAGGCTACTGCTAGCGAGATAGGGTTTAATTTTAAGCAAATCATTGCAGTAACTTCCAAGCGTGTTCACATTGTGCTGTGTATTCTTTCAGTATGTAGTGTACTGCACCATCAGCTATCACTGAGACTGCATTGGCAGTGATCACACATCACACCGTAGCTTACCAGTGCAACTGATTGAATTAAATGTTACAGTAATATATAATTAATCAAGTTCTGAAAGTGGTGTGGCATTCTTTCTCTTTACAACATGTAGCATACTGCACTTCAAACATCGGTTTCCAAGATAGCGTTTGTTTTTGTGGGTTGCGTTTTGTTTTGGTGATGTGGTGTCGAAATGAAATGGGCAAAGCGATGGTAAAGTGAATGGAAATAAACATGACAAACCTTTAATAAGACTTAAAAATACACAAAGCGAATTGCAAGTTCGCTTTTCTTGAGAAACACACAAGCTTATGTAGAACAAATCGAAAATAACTAGTCGGCACACCGAAATTCACGGCAACGACTGAGTCCGCATGTATCTTGCATCATTTGACGATCACGTGATTTAGGATACCTTATTGTTGAGTAACGATATTTGAGCTCAAGGCATCCTTTTTCGTAATTGTTTTTTCTCTTAATATAATTAAGTGTGGAATAGATTTTTTAAATAAAATTAAATCCTTTTAAGTGACATATACATACTACCACTGAATACAGGAAGAATGAGGCCCGTGTAAACTTTTGCTCCCCAGGAAACAAGGCTAAGACAGTCCTGGTTCCTACTGGAAACAAAATGCGCTACAGAAAATTGTCTCCATTTTCCCGCGGTTTAAAACGAGCGTGCACTGCTTTTATTCATACTAGACTTCATTTTGATATACCCAAACCTTTGTTACTCTACGTTTATGAAGGACATCTGCTAGACTACATGTACATGTATGTATTTTTCTGCTGTACGTCAGAAAGCATGGCACCGATATGGTTCAAACTGAAACTTTTGGTTGTAACTAAGTGTTATTCGCAAAAAGAAAACTGATAAAGATCAACTAATTAAGCCGGGGTGTAGCAACGAGACTTTGCTATTCGTCTCTCAAAATATCAAATGACTGAAATAAATGACTGAAGGGGGGTGGGGGGAGCGGGGAGGAAGAAAGATGACCTTTCCACTGGACAAAAAAAAAATGGGGGTGGGGAGAGGTGGAGGGATTCTATTCACTCCTCTGAGGATGATGGTGGTCTCCGAACTCCCAGAAAGAAATTTTATTTTAATATGTTTGGGCCACGTGGGGGGGGGGGGGGGGGGGAATTAGATCCAGTACCCACCCATCCCCCCACCCCCACCCCCCAAAAAACTTCATCCGAAATCTACCCATGAGAATCACACACCGGACTCCTGTGTCACGTTCCACTTGGTGTTATATATTTGAAACACTCAGTACTTTGTTGGTCGCAACAAATTATCGCAGGTATTACTTCATTATTAAAAAGACGGAAGCTTATTTACTGGTAAGTAAGTGACACTGTGTCGGATGTGGGCAGATGTTCAGTGGGCAGATGTTCACATCTGCACGGGACATAGACGACCCCGCCCTCCACGAGTCCTCTGCTGCCTTGCAGGTTAGGTTTTGGATAACCAAAGGCTAGGGTGCTGACACGGTACCTGATTGGGTGTATGAACTTCCTTGATGAAGTCACCACTCAGGGCGAAAGAGCCCTATGAGGGTCTCATCGGCCACATGTCCAGGACCAAGGCGAGCCACAAGTTATGTGTGGAGTTTCGGTTGTGGTTAACAACCTGGAGAGGGATGGGCTCCGCCAGGTTCTTTTGCCCAAGACACACCACATGCAATGACAACCTTACCTCAATCCATACCGGATCGGTCGTCGCCCGGAACAAGGACCGCGCCTTCTGTCTTGCGCCAGGGCAGAGGTGTTAAGTGTGCTACTGGTGCACCATCACCATCAAAACTCCGTGCCAGAAATAACATCAGCATTGGCACTTGGAACGTCAGAACATTAAGAACGCCTGGAAAGGTAGAGGAACTGACACATGAAATGAATAGATACCATTGGACCATCCTAGGACTTTGCGAAGTACGATGGAAGAATCTTGGGGAAACATCAACCCAGGAAAACCACAAACTGTACTACAGTGGCAGAGAAGACAAACACGAACAGGGTGTCGGATTTCTCGTCCACAAAGACATCGTGAACACCGTCATGAGTTGTCGGCCAGTCTCCAGTAGGCTTATCACATACGCTTGAGGGCAACCCCATTTAATATCACCATTGTACAAGTTTATGCCCCAACAACAGACTATGGCGATGAGGAAATAGAAGACTTCTTTGACCAACTGCAAGAAGTTCTGGACCAGACCCCCAAGAAAGACATTCTTGTGGTGCAGGGAGACTGGAATGCCAAAATAGGAGAGGATGCTGCTAGGAACTGGAAAGGCACATGCGGACGCTACTGCAATGCAGAGACCAACGACAGTGGCTTAAGGCTCCTGGAATTTGCCAGTTCAAATGATCTAAAGCTGATGAACACGTTTGGCCCGCACAAAGCATCCAGAAGGTGGACATGGCACAGCCCGAACGGAGAGCACCATAACCAAATTGACTACATCATGGTGAAGAGACGCTTCCAAACCAGTGTGAACATTGCCAAGACAAGAAGTTTCCAGGAGCAGACATTGGAAGCGACCATGACTTAGTGATGATGACCTTCCGACTCCGCCTAAAGAAGGTCAACAAGCAGGGTCCCACCAGAATCAAGTTTGGCCTCGAGAAGCTGGAAGACCCAGAGGTAGCGGAAGCCTTTCGGGCAAAGATAGGAGGAATATTCACACCACTGCTACTTCTAGGTGCAGAAGACACGGAGGTGGACACACTGATTGACACATTTAACACTGTTGTAACCCAAACAGCCAGTGAGATCCTTGGCAAACACCGACAAACAAAGAAACCTTGGGTTACAGCTGACATCTTTGTTCTATGTGACAAGCGTCGAGAATTAAAGAAAATGAAATCAGAGGTAGAAGGAGCTAAACAATACAGGGAAATTAACCAGGATATCAAGAAAAGCATGAAAAAGGCAAAGAATAAGTGGATGAAGATCAGTGTAAACACGTAGAAGAAAATCAGAACAAAAATAATACCAAAAAAGCATCCCAGCTGGTGAAAGACCTGACCAGTGTAAAACAAGGACACTCCTTGATCATCCAAGATAGTGAAGGGAACTGTCTTACGGAAGACCAAAACATACTGAAGAGATGGACAGAGTACTGCTCAGATTTGTACAACCACCGAGCTGCAGGGGATCCAGGCATACCTGTCAACCCACCCGTGACCAACAATGGCAACTATCCCATCCTCCGAGAAGAAGTAGAGGCTGCAGTGAAGTCGCTGAAAAAAGGAAAGGCAGCAGGAGGAGACAGCATCCCTGCAGAGCTAGTCCAAGAAGGGGGAGAAGACACGATAAGCGCCTTACTAACAATCTGCAATAAGATATGGCAGTCAGTGGATTGGTCCACACCATGGACCCAATCACTTATAATAACTCTCCCCCAAAAAAGGCAACTTACATCAATGCCAGAACTATCGCACGATCAGTCTTATATCCCACCCAAGCAAAGTCATGTTAAAGATCCTACTGAACAGGCTGAAGCCACAGGCAGAGGAAATCATAGCTGAGGAACAGGCAGGCTTCAGACCAGGGCGCAGCACAACTGAGCAGATCTTCAACCTGAGAGTTCTATGTGAGAGATACCTCCAGCACCAGCAGGACCTCTATCATGTCTTTGTGGATTTTAAGAAAGCGTTTGACAGGGTGTAGCATGCAGCCCTTTGGTCCACCATGAAGCTATACAACATCAATGCCAACCTGATCAAAGTCATAGCAAACCTTTACAAGGCCACTAGCGCAGTCTGCTTCAACGGCAAAATAGGAAACTGGTTTAGGACTACAGTTGGAGTCATACGAGGCTGCTTGCTCTCACCTACTCTTTTCAACATCTTCCTGGAAAGAATCATGGCGGACGCTCTGAAAGATCATGAAGGAACTGTCAATATTGGAGGCAGAACAATCACGAACTTGCGCTTTGTGGACGACATTGATGGCCTTGCAGGAACAGAGAAGGAGCTAGCTCAGCTGGTGGAAAAGCTGGATAGTACAGCCATTGCATATGGGATGGAAATCAATGCAGAGAAGACCAAACTGATGACCAATACCGCCAGTAGCATTGGCACTGAAATCATGGTTGGAGGCCAAAAACTAGAAACAGTTAAGAAATTCAAATACTTAGGAGCCATTGTGACAGATGAGGGATCAAAACCAGAAATACTGTCCAGGATTGCGCAGACAACAACCGCACTGACAAGATTGAAGACCATATGGAAGGACAGAAACATCACACTCTGCTCCAAGATAAGACTGATGCGCTCCTTAGTCATCTCAGTGTTCTTGTATGCCTGCGAGTCATGGACCCTCACAGCAGACCTTGAAAGGAGGATACAAGCCACTGAAATGAGTTGTTTTCGAAGGCTGCATGGCATCTCATACAGAGATCACATCACAAACGAGGAAGTGGGAAGCAGAATCAGGCAAGCCATCGGGCCCTATGAAGACTTATTAGCCATTGTGAGAAAACACAAACTGAAGTGGTATGGGCATGTCACGCGTTCAGCAGGGCTTGCCAAAACAATCCTGCAAGGCACTGTGCAAGGAGGACGAAGGAGAGGAAGACAGAGGAAAAGATGGGAGGACAATATCTCAGAGTGGACAAGACTGAAGCTGGGCGATACGCTGAGAATGGCAGAGAACAGAGGAATGGAGGGAGCTGGTTGCCAAGTCATCAGTGGTGCCCCAACGGTCGGCAAGACTATGGGATATAGATAGATAGATAGATAGATAGATAGATAGATAGATAGATAGATAGATAGATAGATAGATAGATAGATAGATAGATAGATAGATAGATAGATAGATAGATAGATAGATAGATAGATAGATAGATAGATGATAGATCAGATCATATCGATAGATAGATAGATAGAAGTGACACTGTGGTAAACGCATGACATAGACCCGCTTTATATGCTAATGAGTCAGACGACGTCCAGCCAGAGATTTCAGAACTCTGTCGTACACTTAACAGATTTCTCTCTTGGCTTGACTTCGCGAACGAAGATTCTATAGGGGTTGTCCACGACGTCTGCAGGCATGCTCGTGACTGCGGAGGCCAATCCGGGACAGGCAGGTTCGACCGCAGTGGCTGCAGAGGGAGGTCTGGCCAGGGTTCTGAGTTGCGGCATCTCAGTTTTTTCTCCTGAGCCGCTTGTCTTTAAGGCCAGCACTGCGATAGTCCTCAAAGGAGACAGCTGCCTTGTAAATGGTGGAGCGCCAGGTGTCACGGTCCGCAGCAAGTGAAGACCACTGGCGGTGGTCGATTTGGCAGGCACTAATTGACTTCTTGAGACAGTCTTTGTATCTCTTCTTTGGTGACCCTCTGTCTCTGTCCAGTGGCGAGCTCGCCGAACAGGGTGATCTTAGGTAGGCGATGATCCTCCATCCTGGAGACGTGCACAGCCCAGCGGAGCTGTGTCCGCAGCAACAAAGCCTCGATGCTCACAGTTTTTGCCTGGCACTCCAGTGAATGTCAAGGATTGTACGCAGGCAGCGCTGGTGGAAGCGTTCGAGGAGTCGTAGTGGGCTGCGGTAGAGGGCCCAGGACTCGGAACCATACAACAGGGTGGTGAGGACGACAGCTCTGTACACGCTGATCTTGGTGCCTGTTTTCAGCTGTTGATTATGCCACACCCGCTTGTATAGACGCCCGAAAGCGCTGTTTGCTTTTGCCAGCCTGCTGTCCAGCTCCTTGTCCAGCTTGGCGTCTGACGTGATGATGCAGCCAAGGTAGGTAAAATGGTGTACTGACTTCAGTTCAGACTCACCGATGGTGATGTGGGGAGGGCGATGCTCTACCTTGTGTGCCGGCTGATGGAGAACCTCTGTCTTTTTCAGACTGACCTCGAGTCCAAAGAGCTGGGCAGCGTCTGCGAAGCAGGATGTGATGCGCTGCAGGGCTCTCTCTGTGTGTGCAACGAGGGCAGCGTCGTCAGCAAAAAGCAGCTCACGAATCAGTTGGTCTAGGGTTTTGGTGTGGGCCTGCAGTCGTCTGAGGTTGAACAGGCTGCCATCGAGACGATACCTGATGTACACTGCATCGTCATCGTCGAGGTCCACTGTGACCTGCTTCAACATCATGCTAAAAAAGATGGTGAAGAGGGTCGGTGCCAGCACGCAGCCCTGCTTCACACCGTTGAGAATGGGGAATGGTTTTGAGAGGCCATTGTTGAATCTGACCTGGCCTTGCTGGTCCTCGTGTAGCTGGACAATCATGCTGAGGAACTTTGGGGGACAGGCAAGTCGCTCCAGGATCTGCCACATGCCTTGCCTGCTCACAGTGCCGAACGCTTTTGTTAGGTCGACAAACGTTACATACAGCCCTTTGTTCTGCTCGCGGCACTTCTCCTGAAACCCCACCCGGGTCTGCCCTGGGGGACTTGGGTGGGGTTAGGTATTTTTTAGTTCCCAGGGTCACCCTGTCAGCCCCACAGGGTGGGTTTTTCTCTCTATTCTGGGGCATGTGTTTCTGTCTACCATTTGTCCATTCACCTGCTTTTGCCTTTTTAAAACTCTCCCTACTGTCTGCACTGCCTGTAGCTCTTGATATTGGATGTGTGTTGCTAAATGGTCTTAGCTTTATTTAGGCCCCATGTTGTAGGTTTATTTAACGTATTTGACCGGCTGGCGACATACATTCAATTTTCTGTTTAGTTTTTCTTCACAAGCAGTGCAGGCACGTCCTGAGAAAGCCTTGTTGCTGTCGGGACGTTAAGCAATGTACAATCAATCAATCAACTTCTCCTGAAGCTGTCTCAGCACAAAGACCATGTCGGTGGTGCTCCTGTTGGCTCTGAAGCCACACTGGCCCTCTGGGAGGTGGTCTTCTGCAATGGCAGGTACCAGCCGATTCAGGAGCAGCCTTGCGAGTATTTTCCCGGCAATAGACAGCAGGGTAATTCCACGGTAGTTGGAGCAGGCAGACTTATCTCCTTTGTTCTTGTACAGGGTGATGACGACTGCATCGCGGAGATCCTTTGGTAGTGTTCCTCCCTCCCAGCAGCAGAGAAAGAGGTCATGGAGCTTGTTGTGCAGTGCTGGGCCTCCATGCTTCCAGATCTCTTGTGGGATTCCGTCAGTGCCTGCTGCTTTGCCACTCTTGAGCTGGTGGATGGCTGTGAGGGTCTCTTCACCAGTGGGCGGTTTGTCCAATTCAACCTTTACTGGGAGGTGTGGGATTTGGAGAATGACTGCTTCTTGAACAGTGCGCTCAGCGCTGAAGAGGTCCTGAAAGTTTTCCGACCATCGGTTCAAGATGGAGTTATTATCTGTGAGGAGTGCCTGTCCATCAGCACTTCGCAAGGGACTTTGTATCAGGTGCCTGGGGCCATACACTGCTTTCAGTGCTTCGTAGAAGCCCCTGTAGTCACGGTTGTCAGCACAAAGTTGGGTCCTTTGTGCGAGTCTGGTCCACCACTCGTTATGGAGATCTCTGAGCTTGCGGTGGAGACTGCTGCAGACGAGGCGGAAGGCAGACTTCTTCACAGGGCAGGAAGGCTGGGCTAGGTGGGCCTGATGGGCGGCTTTTTTTTTTTTTTTTTTTTTTTTTTGCTAGGAGTTCCTGGATCTATTCGTCGTTTTCGTGAAACCAGTCTTTGTTCCTCTTTCTAGCGAAACCCAAGACTTCTGCAAAGGATTTTGCGATAGCAGTTTTCAGCCGTTTCCAGAGTGTTTCAGGGGAGGAGTCTGTTGGGGCAGCTGTATCTGTGAGCCTGCGCTGTAAATCTGTCTGAAAGGCAGCTTTTACGTCGTCATGCTGAAGGCTGGCAACATCAAGCTTTTCTTAGGGGGCCCCACTTTCTTGGGTTTTGGCTTGAAGTGAAGCCTGAGTTTGCAGCGGACAAGGCGCTGGTCAGTGTGGCACTCTGCGCTGGGCATCACTCTGGTGAGGAGGACATCACTGCGGTCCCTCTGACGCACTAGGACATAGTCGATAAGGTGCCAGTGTTTGCAGCGAGGATGCATCCAGGTGGTCTTTTGACTGTCCTTTTGCTGGAAAGTAGTGTTGGTGATGACAAACTGCTGCTCTGCACAAAACTCCAACAGTAGGCGGCCATTGTCATTGCAGTTCCCGACGCCATGCTTGCCGAGGACTCCTTTCCAGGCTTCAGAGTCCTGGCCCACTCTGGCGTTGAAGTCGCCAAGGATGATGACTTTGTCGTCTGCAGGGGTGCTCTGTAGGAGGCTGCGCAGGTCAGTGTAGAACTTGTCCTTTTCTGCAGGCTCTGCCAGGAGGGTTGGGGAGTACACACTGAGAAGGGTGACGTGTTGCTGGTGTCTCAGTGGGAGGCGCATGGACATGATGCGGTCTAAGTGACCGGTTGGTAGGTTTTCCAGCTTAGTCGCAATGGAGGTCTTGACCATGAAGCCCACGCCTGAGAGCCGTCTTTCTGGTGCAGACTTGCCTGACCAGTAGAGGGTGTAGCAAGCTCCAAGTTCTTGGAGACTGCCTTCGTCCGGGAGGCGTACTTCGCTGAGCGCAGCGATGTCGATGTTTAACCTCCGCAATTCATGGGCATTGAGGGCGGAGCGACGTTCAGGGCGTCCGCTGTCTGCTGTGTCAAGCATGGTTCGGATGTTCCAGCATGCTACGTTGAGTCCGGTCGTGGTCGTCATTAGAGTGGATCCGTTGTTTTTACTTGTTTTCTGACCGCAGGAGAAGATGCCCGTTGACCGCGGCTAGCCAACTGGGGTTGTGAGGGGACGAGCTTTGGTTAGGCCACCTTTTCTAGGCCCCTCTCCGTGTGGAACAAGCAGTGCTGTCCCTAGAGAAGGCTGCTTGGTCGTTCAGGGTGTGCAGAGTGACTTGTCATCCCCAGGTCAACATCAGGCGACCAGTATCCTGAACCGCCTGCATGCAGGTTTGAGACTGCGGCTTCCAGTGACATCTTTCACCTGCCGTTTCGCCCCTCGCCCGTCGCTACAGGACTTGAAATGGTCTGTGTCATGGTCCGTGGATGTTTCCTAAAGCCTGTGTGGTGGAGCTTTATGGTGGAGTGCAGTGTGCGCAGTACTGGCCCCACCCTTTAAACCCTTGGTTCGTCTGCCATGGCCTAGCAAGCTGGGACGATGGCATCGAGGTCCTCAGGTCGTAGGTTTTATATCTGACTGTCCTTGTCCTAGTCTCTGGCTCAGAAACCTTCCCCGGAGACACGGGGGCTTTGAAGTCAGGGTTTTCCTCCCTTAGCCTTTGCGCAGCCAAGCATCCAGGCCTGCAAGGCAGCAGGACAATGTTGATTAATTTTCGAGGTTCTCTCCTCTAGATCCGCCGTGTTTAGCCTGGGGACTCGTGCTGCTCAGTTTTTTGGGTCACCTCGGAGAGGATGTGGCCAGGGACCACGCACGGACGGTCTTGGGATAGAGGGATGCTATGCTAGTTCGGAGGGATTACACACGAGGGTGCCTCACGAAGGCCAAGAGGCCCTAGATTAGGGTGATCCCGGGGGAGGCGCTGTAAGAGTTCCCCACTACCCGCAAGACCAACGCAACTCGTCCCCTGGGGCCCCCACCTTTTGAGTCCGGCAGCGACCCCTTGACCCCACTTAACAGATATATATATATATATAATATATAATTTTTCATTAAATTCTGAGAATGCTCTTGCTACGCTAATGCCTACCCGGCACCGGCCTCCACGTGGCGTGGGTGGGTAGTCCACTCAGTCCCTGACTGAGTGGGCTATCAGACGGGTGCCATCTTTGTCCAGGAATAGGACTTGATGTCAGCAGATATGTTGTTCAGCCTTTTAACTGGTCCGGTTTTTAAGGAGCTGTGCTAACCCAGGTCGTACCATGTTGGATTGGTCCTTAAAAATACTCGTGACTTTTTGGTCCTTTGGATCCCAAGTGTTAGCCGTGCTTGGAGACCCGTGTCGGGGGAGAAGAGGATCCTGGTGGCTGAGGTTCCCTTTGGGCTGCGGCTCACTGGTGCCAACACTCCACTTCGGCCTTGACTTCTACCTAAACGGGAGGCTAGTCGTACCGGTCTAGTCAATCGGCTCTTGTCACGTTGAGCCCTGTCCCACTGTTGACATGCGGGTTGATATACGGAGCACCATGCTATAGCTTCTGCTGCTGATTAGGTGCTTTACGCCAGTATTCCCCTGCATTCAGCAGTGTGATAGAAGGCGGTGGCTCAAACGGTTCAATCGGGCTTACCCCCTTGAGCATATCTTTCGGGAAGTCTCCATTGTGCGTCGGCTGGAGACCCGCCGACATTTGCACTTTCCCTTGTTGGGCTCGGTGGTGGGCGGGGACCCCCGGGGGATGAATATCTCTACTATTATAATATGGATAAACAAAAAAAAACCAAACTTGCACAGAAGCGGCACATAGCCACCAACACTGAACATGACAGTGACTCGGACTGTGAGGAAGCGACGCCTCAGACGTCAGCCGTATGGCCTCGCTTCCTCATTGTCCATAGCAAGGTGAAGGAGAAACCTGTTACCAAGATGCATCCTTTTCTGGTGGGGGAGACCCTCAGAAGCCGTGTTGGCAGGCCTGACGCCCAGCGCCTCAGGTCTGGTGACTTGCTGGTGGAGTGCCGTACCCGGGCACACTCCAGCGGGCTGCTGAGGCTCTCTTCCATCGGAGACACTCCGGTGGAGGTCACACCCCACAAGACTATGAATTCGTCCAGAGGCGTAATCAAAGATCAAGCTTTGGCAGAACTTTCAGAAGATGAACTTGTACGGAACCTTAAGTCTCAGGGGGTGACTTACGTCAGGCGCTTCGCTTCCAAGCGAGGTGGTGGGGAGATCCGTCTCCCTACCATCATCCTGACGTTTGGCACCCCCACCCCTCCTACTACCATCTGGGGAGGTTACTACTCATTGAGAGTGAAAAAGTACATCCCTCTCCCCCTCCGGTGCTTTAAGTGCCAAAAGTATGGCCATGGGCAGAAGACCTGCCGTCAGGCAGAGACTTCATGCGCCCGTTGCACTAAGCCTGGACACTCTGCAGAGTCCTGCACAGCCACCCCCCTGTGTGTGAATTGCCAGGGGGCGCATATGGCTTCGGATAAGAAATGCCCTCGTTGGATATCCGAGTGCAAGATTCAGCAGGTGCGTGTGGAGAAGGGACTGTCCTTTCTAGATGCCAAAAAACTGGTTGAAGGCTCTGATGCGGCTGCGGCTGCCCCAACCTCTAACACCTCAGTATATACTTTCAGTGCAGCGGTGGCAGGCAAGCGCCCCACCAAAGACTTTTCATGTCAGACCCCAACTTCTTGGTTGGGGGCGGAGCCTCGGCTCATCTCGCCCCTGGAGAGTAACCCTCCTCCGGTGGTGAAGAAGAGCCAGGGAACGCAGAAGGCGGACACTGCCGGTCCGGTTGTGCCGCCTTCTGTTGCCCCTAAGCCTCAGCCCCCACCCAAACCTGTTAGTCAACTCCAAAGGCTTCTGGCTCTGGTCAGCCTTCTAAGGCCGCTAACTCTAGCGGCAGGAACGCTGCCCAGGACCAGGCGTCTAATAAATCTATGGGACCGCTGTACGCACTGATGTTCCCCTTCAAAACAAATATGCTGCACTGGAGGAGCGGATGGAGGGAGTGGAAGTTGTCGTTGCTGATTTTGCGGCAGCTCCACCCCCTTCATCTCCGAAGAACCAGAGGAGGCCCGGGAGCCGGCCCCCCCCCCCCCCCCCCCCTCTGTTTCTTCAACTCCTTCCAAGGCAAAGGAAAAAGGGGGGGAAAACTCTTCACCCCCAGATAAGACATAATCATGTACTCTATGCTTCAGTGGAATTGTCGTGGTTTTCAAGCTAACTTTGAGGAATTACGTCTTTTAGTCAAGTTCTATTACCCCTCAGTCATATCTCTTCAGGAGACTTACCTGAAGACTTCTGACCATGTATCCTTTAATGGTTTTAACGTTATACATAAAGGCTCTGATTCGGAGAGGCGCTCGGGTGGAGCGGCGCTTCTCATTAGTAGCCAAATTTTATATAGCCCCGTCAGCATCGACACCTGTCTTCAGACTGTCGCAGCACGGGTTACCTTGAAGAAGACTATAACCATATGCAGTGTTTATCTGCCACCATCACTGCGGGTCAGTAGCAAGGATATTTTTAACTTGGTAGATCAACTGCCCCCTCCCTTTATTCCCGGGGGATTTTAACGGTCACGCTCACCTTTGGGGCAGTGACCACTATGATGGCAGAGGTCAGATGTTAGAAGATGTTTTTTCTCAACTTAACCTATGCGTTTTTAACGATGGCTCACCTACATACTCTAACTCAGGTTCAGGATCTAGTTCTGTTCTAGACCTCACTGTGTGTGATCCTTCTCTCATGCTGGACTTTGACTGGAAGGTTCACGATGGCCTGTGTGGTAGTGACCACTTCCCATTAGTCCTGCCATCGGTCAGCTGTGAGGAGGATTCGCCGGTGGGACGCTGGAATCTCAAGAAAGCTAACTGGCCTCTGTTCGCCTCCCTCTGTCAGTCTTGTCTTACAGAGGTGGTCATGTCAGCTGAAGAACCTGTTTCTTGTTTTACTTTGATTTTGTTGGACGTAGCAGGTGAAACCATCCTAGAACTTCCACATCAGTCCCTCGGAAGCCGAGAGTACCATGGTTCAATGAAGTGTGCGGCAAGGCCCAAAAAATACGCAAATCTGCTCAGCGATGTGCTTTTCGTAATCCGTCGCAAGCAAATATTTTAACATTTAAAAGACAGCGGGCGAAAGCCCGTTACATTTTTAAACGCGAACGCCTTGCTTCCTGGAGACGCTTCGTCTCAACTTTATCTTCTAGGACTCCGTCCCAAAAAGTCTGGAAGGCTGTTCGAAGAATTAGGGGCAGGGGTGGCTCGGCTTCTGTTGGCCATCTTAGAGATGGTGCCAGTTTGGTCACAGATAAACAGGCTGTGGCCAATTTGCTTGCCTCCACCATTTCCCATAATTCTTCAACAGAGCATTATTCACCTTTCTTCCAGAGAGAGAAGGAGAAGCGAGAATCTTGTGCTTGTGATTTTATATCAGATAACTCGGAAGACTATTATGCCCCCTTTTCGTTTTCAGAATTGCAGCAAGCCATGCAGAAATGTACTGACTCTGGTGCTGGATTAGATACCATCCATTATCAGCTCCTAACTCATCTGCCTGAGGATTCACTCCCTGTACTTCTCAAGGCATTTAACCATATCTGGATAAACGGTCGTTTTCCGCCATCTTGGCGCCAGGCTGTGCTTGTGCCAATCCCCAAGCCGGGTAAGGACCCTTCCGACCCGGGCAACTACCGGCCAATAGCTTTGACATCATGTTTATGTAAGACTATGGAACGCTTGGTCAACGCCCGACTGGTGTGGCATCTTGAGTCACGTGGTCTCATCACAGAGCTCCAATGCGGTTTCCGGCGCTTCCGTAGTACAGCTGACCATCTAGTCCACTTTGAGTCTTTTATCCGAGATGCTTTTGTCAACAAGCAGCATGTCTATGCAATTTTCTTTGATCTTTAAAAGGCGTATGACACTACCTGGAAGTATGGTATAATGTCTGATTTGTCGGACATGGGTTTTAAAGGGCACCTGCCTGTTTTTATTCACAATTTTTTTGTCTAACAGGTCGTTCCATGTCCGTGTGGGCTCCACCCTCTCCGACTCCTTTGAACAGGAGATGGGTGTCCCGCAGGGCAGCATTCTATCTCCTGTTTTATTTAGCATTAAAATAAATAACATTGTAAAGGCCGTCAAGGATGATTCTGAATGCTCTTTGTTTGTGGACGACTTTGCTTTGTGTGCACGAGGTCGAGGACTTGCGTCCCTTGAGAGGCGCTTGCAGGTATGCGTTGATCGCATCCAGGGGTGGGTGTCTCTCAACTGATTCAGGTTCTCACCCTCCAAGACAGTCTGTGTGCATTTTACTAACCAGACGAAATTTTTTCCAAAACCTAGCCTGAGCATTGCTGGAGTGCCAATTCAGGTGGCCGAAGAGGCAAAGTTTCTGGGGGTCATCTTTGACAAAAGATTGACCTTCTGCAACCATGTTAACTACCTCTTGTCAGAAGGCCCTCGACATTCTTCATGTCGTTGGTCGTACTGACTGGGGTGCAGACCGCATTGTCTTACTTCGACTGTACCGGGCCCTTGTTCGGTCCAAACTGGATTACGGCTCTGTGGTCTATGGCTCGGCTTCCAAGTCTGTTCTACAGCGTCTGAACACAATTCACCATCAAGGTCTGCACATATGTCTGGGGGCCTTCAGGACATCTCCAGTTCCTAGTCTGTATGCCGAGGCAGGGGAGCCTTCTCTCAGGCTCCGCCGCATCCGCCTCATGCTCAGCTACGTTCTGAAGCTGAAGGCCCATCCAGACAATCCTGCCTATAATTGTGTTTTTAACCCGTCTTTTGCAGAGATTTACGATGCCCATCCGGGAGCTGTCCGTCCACTTTCCTTCCGTGTCCGACCTCATCTGCAGGCGGCCGGAGTGGACCTGGACAAAGTTTCGGAATCTCTGCAACACGTCACTCCACCCTGGCTACTACCAGTTCCTGATATCTTACTGGACTTGACCGCCCACAGAAAGGATTGTACTCCACCAGCCATATACCAACAGAGCCTCAATGAACTCCTTTCAAGTTTTCCTGGCTATTGTCGTCTTTATACGGATGGGTCCAAGTCTGAGGATGGGAGAGTGGCTGCGGCTGCAGTGTCCTCTCGCCATCCTAGACGCCCATTTAAGCTCCGCCTACCTGACCATTCCTCTGTATTTAGTGCAGAACTGCAGGCAATTCTGCTGGCACTCAAGCATGCCTATCAGTCTCGGGAACGGAACTTCCTGATTCTGTCTGACTCTCTTTCTGCCCTGCAGGCCCTTCAGGGCGCGGGAACAGACCACCCACTGCTGGTGCAGATTAGAGAGCTCTACGCAGACTTGATGAAGGAATATTATGACATCATTTTTATTTGGGTCCCAGGCCATGTGGGCATCGAAGGCAACAGAATCGCAGATTGTGCTGCCAACAGTGCCCGCAGTGACCCTGTCCCTGACACACAGACTGTTTTTAGTGATTTTAAACCTGTGATTAGTGCGTACATAGGCCGCGAGTGGCAGTCCGAGTGGGACAAAGAGGAAGGGAACAAGCTCCTACGTTGTCCGACAGTCTACCTTTCCGCTGCGGCAGCCGCCATGAGGAGACTGTCCTTGCTCGGCTCCACATCGGGCACAAGTATGTTACGCACTCTTACTTACTTAAACAGGATGAGCGTCCATGGTGTTTTGCCTGTGATGAGCAGTTTTCTGTTGGACACTTTTTGCTGTATTGTGCTGACCTAATTGACACCAGATATAAACACTTCACAGAAGACTCCTTGAAGGTTTTGTTCCGGGATGTTCCCCCGGACAAAATCTTTAATTTCTTGCGAGCATGCAATATTTTTAACAAGATCTGAGCATTCATAGACCATGTGAATCTTTTCCATTTGCCCTTTTTGAGAGTCTGTAGACGTTCTTTTTAAAGACATGTGAGACATTTTAGCCTGAGATTTTTAATCTATATTTACATCTTGTCTTAAGACCTTGCTTTTAGTCTGGTTGACCAGATTTTTACCCATCCCGCCGTGATATGGCCATAGTCGCCTGCTCGGCGTTAAACCCAAATAACTAACTAACTAATTGCTACGCTAATGCCATGGAATTCCAGGCTTGTAAACTTGCATTTTGTCATCAGGACATCAGCTGCCCTTTTTGTGACTGCTTCGGTTACTAGTTCTAGAAAGGAGAGGGTTAGTGGGAGAGAAGGAATGACAGACCTATCATTTTAAGCCTTCTACTGAACACCTGCTACATAAAGTAGTAGGGACTACCCCCAGGCGCCCCGCAATCCGCTGGAGAATATCCAGACCTCCCCTCCGAGAGGGGAGGCTAGTGCATGAATATTCCCAAACAGATCTTGGACCTGCTGGATAGATTTAAGTTTTTGCCGCCTACAACCGGTTTTGCCCCAAAGGGGGGGGGGGGGGGGGGGGGGCTCATCAGGTAGGCATACGGCGTAACCTGAAATTGTAAACACAACGCATGTACTAAAAGCTGCCTCCAGAATTTGACTGGTAGAACCGCCAGTACAGCGCGGGTTGCATCCCGAAAACTTTATGAGGTGTTGCAGTGGAAGAAGACAGACTAATTTTGAAAAGGCAACACCTAGGCAATTTTGTGGTGCAATTATTCTTTACTTTTAACTTTTAACAAAGGTGTCGCCCAAAGCCAAAAAATGCACTCAATCAGAATAGCTCAAGGGACCTAATTTCTCATTAAATTCTGAGAATGCTCTTGCTACGCTAGGGGAGCTGGGTGGCTCGGTGGTAAAAGCGTTTGCCTCCAGACCAAAAGGTCCCGGGTTCGACTCCAGCTTGGGTCAAAATTTGCTCAGACCCTTTTTCGTTGTCCCCGTCTTTGAAATCACCCTCGTGGTGGACAAAAGACGTTAAGCCCTAAACATTTAATTTTCTTGCTACGCTAATGCCATGGAATTCCGGGCTCGTAAGCTTGCATTGTGTCATCAGGACATCAGCTGCCCTTTTTGTGACTGCATCGCCTACTAGTTCTAGAAAGGAGAGGGTTAGTGGGAGAGAAGGAATGAAACCGGTTGTAGGCGGCAAAAACTTAAATCTATCCAGCAGGTCCAAGATCTGTTTGGGAATATTCATGCACTAGCCTCCCCTCTCGGAGGGGAGGTCTGGATATTCTCCAGCGGATTGCGATGCAGTCACAAAAGAGGGCGGCTGATGTCCTGATGACACAATGCAAGCTTACGAGCCTGGAATTCCATGGCATTAGCGTAGCAAGAGCATTCTCAGAATTTAATGAAAAATTACGTCCCTTGAGCTATTCTGATTGAGTGCATTTTGGGCGACGCCTTTGTTAAAAGTAAAGAATAAAGAGTATATATATATATATATATATATATATATATATATATATATATATATATATATATATATATATATATATATATATATATATATATATATAATTACGGTATTATTTATAATGCGCTTATCTTATAATCTTATAATAATTATAACTCTAAGCGCGCACTCACAACTCACCCACGCATGCGCACGCTTAGACAACGGCTCGCGTACCACAAAAAGTGAAATACATTACGACAGTCGACTTGGGGTGTGAAGTGTGGTGATATAGTGCTAGAACTGTTGAAAGAGGTGAGTTTTGAGGGTGGACTGGAAGGAGGAGAGAGAGTGTTTCTGACGGAGAGAGAGTGGGAGAGTGTTCCAGGCGGATGGACCGTATACAGAGAAGGAGCGGGGGCCGAAAGGGCTGAGTTTGGTGCGGGGGATGTGGAGGCGGAGAGGGTCGGAAGCGGAGCGGAGGGAGCGGGGCGGAGTGTACGGGTGAAGTAAGTTGGAGAGATAGGCAGGAGCGCAGTTGTTCAGGGATTTGTAGCAGAGAGACAGAATCTTGTATTGGATGCGTTGGGGGATGGGAAGCCAGTGAAGGAGTTTGAGCAGGGGAGTGATGTGGTCGGATTTTTTCTTTCTGAGGACGAGGCGGGCAGCATTGTTCTGGACACTCTGGAGGGTGAAAGTGGTGGAGTGAGGGAGGCCGGAAAGGAGAGAGTTGCAGTAGTCGATGCGAGATAGGATGAGAGAGACAGCAAGTTTGGTAGCAGCTTCGGTAGTGAGGTATTTTCTGATTTGACTGATGCGGCGGAGGTGGAAATAGCATGCCTGTGCCGTGGCAGTGACAAAGCTACTCAGGAAAGAGAGGAATCGAGGATAACGCCGAGTCCGAGAGGGAGATGGGGGTGCTGTCGAGTTGAAGGTGGAGAGAGGAAGGGAGCTGGGAAAGTTTCTGGCGAGTGCCTACCAGTATGGCTTCCGTTTTGTCGTCGTTCAGTTTAAGCTTGTTTGCTGTCATCCAGTTTTTCACGTCTTCGTAGCAGTTAGCCGTGCGAGTCCGTAGTGACTGAGTGTTGTCGAGTTTGTCTTTGTCTGGTAGTTGTGAGTCGTCATCGTAGAGGTGGTGGTTTATGTGGTGAGACTGGATGATGTTGGACAGGGGAGAGGTGTAGAGCGTGAAAAGGACCGGGCCCAGGACGGACCCCTGTGGAAGTCCGCAGTCGAGCGTGACTGGGTTGGAGGAGACGCCGTCGATGGTGACGGACTGCTGTCTGTCGGAGAGGTAGGAGAGAAACCAGGAGAGAGCAGAGTCAGTGATTCCAAAGGAGTGGTGAAGGCGGTGGAGGAGGATAGAGTGGTCTTTAGTGTCGAAGGCGGCAGAGAGATCGAGTAGCGTAAGAAGGGAGATGTTGCCCGAGTCGGTGGAGAGAAGCAGGTCGTTTAGGATATGTAGAAGGGCTGTTCAGTGCTGTGATGTTTGCGATAGGCGGACTAGAAGGGACTGAGGAGGTTGTTGTCGGTGAGGTGGAGGTTGAGCTGGCTGAGAACAACCTTCTCAAGAAGCTTGGACAGGATAGAGAGATTGGAGACTGGGCGATAGCTTTTTAGTTCGTTCGGGTCGAGGTTGTGTTTTTTGAGGAGAGGACGGACGATGGCGGACTTGAAGATATCGGGGATGGAGCCGTTCTCTAGAGATGTGTTGATGATGTCGGTAATGAAGGGCAGAAGTTTTGGAAGGCCGTCCCGGTAGAGAGAAGCTGGGAGGGGATCTAGTTCGCAGGTATTGAAATGCATGGACTTTATGGTCTTGAGGACTTCATCCTGAGAGACGGGGCGGAACATATATATATACAACTTGCACAGATTTTGATCTAGATCTGGAAAATTCAATGATGTTTTAATGTGTCCGATTTACAGAAAGCTGTCTCAATTTAGCGGTAAGCCCCAACAAAGTGCGCCACTGTATCAAAAGTTGAAAACATGTTAGCAGTGACTGTATTCCGCACACTGTTGTAATGACAAAAAGTAGACCTAACAAAACCAATAACATCTTTGGGAAGGGAAAGAGATAAACGTTATCGCCGTATAAAGCAATTTCACGACAAGCCAAGTGATGTAAATGGAAGCGAGTGGAAAGAATAAGTAACAACAGTTCTGTGAGAAGATGTGCACAGCGTCAGGCTGCCGAACTATTTATGCCCATGCGATGCTGAAGCTCAGATGAGTGGAGGGTGGGTCTGTCTTCAGACTCGTGCCATTACAATTTTGAAGTAATCACGCACATATTATTGATTTTAAAAGCTGAGACGTGCCTCTTCAAATCTAGGGCGATGCCCACTCTTGATTTTCGCTTAGCGAAATTTGGTGCTTAATCGAAAACTGTCCACTATCAATAGTGTATGTTTTCTTCGAATTCGCTCACGCTGTTTTCAAAACTGTTGTTTGTTTGGATATAGGTGCAAAACTCTTACGGAAAATGCCATGAAAAAGTCTCATGGCTGGAACGCAGCGAGATGCTCACGAGGTCAAAACGCGGCCACAGCGGTTCGAAACGTCGCGCTCATGCAATTGGCCGATTTCCTCACGTAAAATAAAGAAAACTACAGTACATATCCGTACAATTCTTTTTGACGGTCAGACAGTAAGTATTTGTTATCAATATTTATCTCCTTGAGTGGATTAAACCAACATTTATTTTGTTACAAGCGTGTGAAATAGGCACGTTGTGTAGCGCACAACGCTAGTACGCGTGAGCTTCTCTACTTGACGCCAAAACCGGTATAGCATCAACACATCGCTGCGCAACAGGTTCCTGGCAGCCCCGATGACAGCCGCATTAGTTGCTCCAGGAGTTAGTTCAACGACCATCCGGAGGCGTCTGAGAGAAGGCGAAATGTTCTGTCAGCGACCAGCTAGAAAACCCCGACTTCAGCTTCGACATCGTCGGGACCGGCTGCGGTGGGCAACAGTCCATACCCGCTAGACTCGCAGCATGTGGCGACATGTAATTTGGTCCGACGAATCGCGCATCATGCTGGAAAAAGTCGACGGTTACATACGGGTTTATCGGCGACGTGGAGAGCGGTATGCAGTGCTGCGTCAACGAATCCACTAGAGGTGTCGGAGGCAGCATTATGGTTTGGAAAGGGTGTGGGGGGGGGGGGGAGAGGGGGGGGGGGATAACGACAGATCTGCGAACCCAGCTGGTACCACTGCGCGGAAACTTGACTGCGCAACGGTAGGTCGCAGCCATCATTCAGCCTTATCTGCTACCCTTCATGAAAATAATTCAGGTTCTTTTGAGTTTCTGCATGATCATCCACTTGCACACAGGGCACGCGCAACAGCAGCTGCGCTTCAAGGGGCTAATGTAAGTCCCTTTGGCCCGCACTGAGTCCGGACCTCAATGCTATTGAACACCTCTGGGACGTGCTGGATCAGAGCATCAGGCGCATGCGAGTTCCGACCGCGAATCTCCGCCAGCTGGAGACTGCCCTCGTCAGAGAATGGAATGGCATTCCGCACAGAGCATTCATTGCAGACCTGGTCCACTGTGAGAGACGTCAGTGTTTGTCGGTGATAGCAGCTCAACGAGGACACACGCGATTCTATTCAGGAATTAATTGTATTGACTGGTCTCTTTCAAGTGAGTCTGAAAATTTGGTTAACCCTCAAGTGTCTTTCAGCGACAGTTGTGTGTGTGTGTGTGTGTGTGTGTGTGTGTGTGTGTGTGTGTGTGTGTGTGTGTGTGTGTGTGCGTGTACTTTTTGTTGTTGTTGTTGTTGATGGTTTTGTCTTTTAACATCACTGTAGTGTATGCAATTTCTGTTCAAGCTATGATTTTGCAGCTGTGTGTCGTTGTTAGTAAACACTGTTTACACTTAAATTTGTGCCTTTCATTTATTTGACTTGATGGTGTGTATGGTGGAAATAAACTAATGCCGAAACAAACAAAGAAACAGGCCTTTTTTTAAAGAAAAAAGCTAATCCTTAAAAATACGCATGTATTGGATCATGAACCAACACACACACACACACGTTCAGCGGCAGAAATACACTTAGAATACTAGTTAGCATAATATGTTTATGTGAGGCTCCTATTTAAACTGGCCGTCTACTATGACGCCCAATAGTCGATTTTCAGAAACACGTTCGATGGGTTTGTTATTGCAGAGGAAACGTTTGAGGTGGATATTTTTGTTTCTGATGCGTAATTAACAAAATAACGTAGTTTTAAAAGGGCTGATAAATATGGGTTTTTTTAATATACCAAAGTGAAATTTCGTAAAATGCCTTCTTGCAGTAATCTGTTAATTAACCATTGTTTCATTTACTTGAAAAATGTGTAGTGTTGAGAGAGAGCGACTGTGTGGGCGCTTATGTGTGTGGTTGAGTGGTGTGGAACAGTGATTGCTGCAGTTGCCGGTACATACACAAATATTGGTACGATATAAAAATACCGTTAAAATGCCTTTGGGATTTTCGTACAGGTATACAACTCTAGTGATCGGTAATGTTCAACTAAGAGATTTTTTTAATCCATTTTTCTCCGAACCAAACTTGAAAGTCTTGCTCGTGGCGGCAACAGTGACCTACAAAAAGCAAAATAGGACCAAATTATCCCTTGAGTTCGTGTTCCGCTTAATGGTCACAACAAATGCTTATACTGTGTTCCGGTATGATGTGTGACACTGTTTATATATTCTGTATTGCAGACCCACTTTAAAGAAACGCCTCCGCCCGAATCAGACCAAATAATCACCTTGAGACCACGGACTCGAATCTACACGAAAACTCGCAGTCTCGACACGCCCCTCAGCAGATCAGCCTTTGAAGGAGATCTTTTTGAGGGGGAGGTAGGAACTTTTAACAAATTCAATCCTGACGGCAGCAAGATATGGTTCGACCATAATAGTTAAAGGTGTCAGAATATCATAGCGCGTCTAAGCGCCATGTATTTTAAAACCACCCTTGAACTATCATGGTCGAACCATGTCTTGTTGCATAATGTCAGGGCTGAATATGTTCGGCACTTTCCGTAAACTGTCATGGTTCTCCTGTCGTTATAGGACAACTCACAAATATATATTTTCACGTTATGATAAACGTGTTTATCATACAAACATTATTTTTGTTATAAAAATAATATGAAAAACCACCTTTGAACAGAAACGCATATTCGTTTTGCCATAATTCTATTACTGTAAGAATGCAACACGTCGGTCGCACATGTAGTAACGTGTAACTTTAGTCGACGCGTAGTGTTCAGTCTCCCAAGCTTGAAGGTTCCGTAGAGACGTAAAAGAAAAACTAAGTACGCAGACTTCAAACAACAAAAATCAGGCCGGCATGACTGGAAGGTTGCGTAGAAAATCCCGACACTACGTCATTGTCTTACACATGCGGTCACTCAATGCTGATTGATTTTTGGCTCATGTTCATTAGCACAAGTGAGTATGTAATGGGCCATCACATCGGTCGTCTGTCCGGCATCTGTCGTCCGCGGTAAACTTTAAACGTTGGCATTTTCTCTCTTCGAGGTGTCGGGAATTTCTACACATCCTTCCGATCATGCTGGTACGATTTTTGTTCTTTGCATTTGCGTACGTTTTTTTTTTTTTTTTTTTTTTTTTTTTTTTTTTTTTTTACGTCACTACGGAACCTTCAAGCTAGGGCAGTCGAACATGACGCGTGGACTAAAGTTACAAGTTGCGGCCGATATGTTGAATACTTTTCTTACACACCTTCTTTGCTGCCATTGAGCGGAAAAGCTGTATCACACACGTGCTGCGTGAACGACGAAGTGTGCACAAAATTGGCCTGCAAAAAGTCTGGTCAACAAAACGATAGTACGGGCACACGCGATTTCAGCTCACGAGCAATGACATTTCAGATTGACGACGGGCACTCTGGCGACATAACTGCACTGTTACATCATCATGTAGGAACATTTGTCTGACATTCAAAATATTGACGTCACATTACAAAGTAAATTACGTCAAGATCTTTGCTAAGACACAATGATGGCTGTGTTGTGGTTAGGCGTGTGCCAAAAATCAACTCATATCGGATTTATGCAAAGAAAAAGGTGAGTGAGAAATATATTCTTACATAGGTGTTTAGGTGATATTGACAATCTCACTCTAGTGGTCTTAAAATCTTATCGTACTCGCTTTCGCTCGTAGGATAAGGTTTTAATACCACTCGAGGGAGATTCTCAACTAAACACCGATGTAAGAATCAATAGTTTTGCCCGTTAAGGAGCACATGCCTTTGGCCCTACGCCTTAAGGAAACTGCATGACTGATGGGGCAAATTAGTTAAGGTCATCTTCAGTATATACCGACCGACACACTTTCCAGGCTCCGCCCCTTTAGTCAGGTACGAGGGGGACGGGGGGGGGGGGGGGTATCTTCGAAAGTAAATCATTTGGCAGCTGTAAAAAAAATATCAGTACACACTAGGTAGTGGGTTTAAAGTACAGCAAGCGGGGATATTGTCAGTCTAGAGATTGTGTAGTTATACGACCCCAAACTTGGCATTTTATGAAATGCACATAATCGTCAAATTAAATGATGATTTTTTCATAAATTATACAATATTTGAAGTTTGCACGTCTACACAGTTTTAATGCACTGTTTCCAATCGTAAATATAGGTTTTCTTGTATTTACAATCTGAAATTTTGGGTAATACATGTGGGAATACTTAGCCTTTAAAAGAAATTCTTGTGCAGGCAATTATCAGTACACTTTCTGTGTGCACACCAACCACTCTTAAACATTTCAGTCTGTTTGAAAACACCTGTCTTTTCCACCTGAGAACTGCTGCTAGCGCTAGTCTGTTTGCGAGGCGTCTCCCTCCCCAGCCATGCGGGGTCAGCGTACAGGCGCAAATGCTTCACGCACAACTGACACATCTACCGTCCAATTTAGCAGACCAACTGTGAATACATTTAGCAGACCAACTATGAATACGTGCGATCAAGTCAGCCTGTGAAGAATGTGATGGAACACGGAAAATTTACTTTCGAGCATACGTAGTGATGTCTGGTGATTCTCTCAGGGTTCAGTTGATCACGTGGCCGACCGCAAGCTTTAATTCACTCTTTCGTTTATGTCTGTTGTGAGAAAGGCTTCGGCAATAAAAAATATTTGCACATCTGGATATTGAATAGGGTATCGGGAATATGACTTACATTCCCTATAACAACTTTACAGGCATCATCAGTACCGCCGAAATAACAGAATATACAGATGCTGTTTCATGTACAGCAAGCAACGAATTCGCTGTCTTTGTAGTACCTACCGCGTGGTGCCTAATTAAAATACAGTCGCTGATTGGTCGAGCTCGGGCTTCTCGTACCAGTACAGGGCAAGCTGTATGTGACACGGACAGGTCAAAGTAAATGCCCTGGTGAGCAATACGTCTTCGAGCCGATATCAACCTCAGCTGGCTCGTGCGATGGCCAGCCGAGGCAGGTGTCGGCCTGAAGACCTTTTGCTTGCTGGGTGTGAAAATAAAATCAGTTCAGCACCACGCGAACGCAAACATTTAGGTATGCCTTCATTGCTCTCAGGTATGGCGACATACTGAGTTTGAGCTTTATCGGCTCACGTGCGAAGCAAAAGTGAGTCTGTATAAGTAGGTAGTTTCGTCCCTATAAAACAGTGGGTAACAACTGTGCCGGAGAGAGATATTTAGCTATTTTGCATCAAGAGCTCCTCTCAACACACAGCACACATAACACAAATAAAAACATAGGTGAATAAAGCATCTTCCGGACTACAGTTCTGTGGTATTTGTTTTGTCCTGGGAAGACAGATGTATTTGTATCACCGCCGAATGTGGAGCATGGGTAAGCGTCAAAAACAAACTTTGTCAGCTGTCAGGAACGCTCCGCACAGAGCAACGCTACAGTGGTGTTAGACAAACTGCTTGCGCAAATCCAAGATGGAACGCATCGTTGAAAAGATCTTTTCCTGCCCTTTTTCACGATGTCTGGCGTATTTTTGAATTCAGAGAAAAGTGTGTCAAATCTTAATGTGATTTTTTTAATTTTTGGCTGACGTGCGAAGCAAAAGTGAGTCTATGCTCTGGGCCAGTGGTCGTCTGTCGTCCGTCCGCCGTCGTCCGTGGTAACTTTAACGTTGGCATTTTCTCGGAGACTATTTAAGCTACAATCTTCAAACTTGGCCCAAGGATACTTTGTGGCAAGACCTTTCTAAACATAACAATTTCAGTGATCTTTCACAAAGGTCAAGGTCACGAGGAATCAGGGAATATATAAAAAATAGCTGTTTTTGGGCATACTTTTTTTTCTCTCAAATACTATACACAACTTTAAACCCAAACTTGGTACAAAGATACCTGATGGTAAGACCTTTATAAGCACACTAATTTGGTTGATCCGTCGGAAAGGTCAGGGGTCACAAGTGCTCAGGAAATAGATCCAAAATAGCTATATTTTTACACACACACACACACACACACACACACACACACACACACACACACACACACACACAAAGTTTTTTTCTCAAACACTATTCAGAACTTCAGACCCAAACTTGGTGCAAAGATACCTGATGGTAAGATCTTTCTATGCATACTAATTTGATTGATCCTTTGAAAAGGTCAAGGGTCACAAGAGCTCAAGAAATAGGTCCAAAATTAGCAGATTTTGACAAAAGATTTTTTTTCTCAAATACTATTCACAGCTTCAAACCCAAACTTGCATCAGAGATACCTAATGGTAAGACCTATCTATGCCTACTAATTTGTATGACCGCTCGGAAAGGTCAAGGGTCACAAGAGCTCAGGAAATAGGTTAAAAAATAGCCATATTTTGACAAGAAATGATTTTTTCTCAATTGCTATTCACAAACAAACACAAACTTGCTACAGACATACACGATAGTAAGGCCGATTTATGCATACTAATTTGGATGACCCCTATAAAAGGTCAAGGGTCACAAGAGTTCAGGAAATAGGTAGAAAAGAAACAGCCTTATTATGACAAGAAATGTTTTTATTACTATTCACAACTTCAAATCCAAACTTGCTACAGAGATACATGATGGTAAGACCTATCTATGCATACTAATTTGGATGACCCCTCGGAAAAGGCCAAGGGTCACAAGAGGTCGATAAATGTGTATAAAATGCCAATAATTGTAGTTAATTATTATCAACATGTTTGCAAACTTTTCAATCAAATTTGGCACAAGGCAGCTGATGATAAAGCCTTCCTATGTATCCTAATTTAGTCGAGTCATCACAAAGGTCAAGGATCATGGGAGTTTCATATGTGTGTGAAAACTGATTAAATTTTGAGAAAACATGGATTTTGTTAGTGCAGAAGCCATTCCTTTAGTTATTGTCAGACATGTGTGGATCGGTTATTCACGTGAGCCATAATTGCTTTGCTTTTCTTGTTTTACTTATGAGCTATGTTGCCTGGTAATGACCGCGCGCACACGCGCCAGCTGCCGGTGAAAGCCCATTCAAAAACCTTTCGATCAATATATATGACATTGACGATCAAATTCTTGAAACTGACACCCCAACATACAAACTCGACTTCACAATGACGCGCACAATAGAAGCTGCTTTCGTCAACGATGACGCAAACGTTTCTTGTGATTTGCAGAAAACATTGCCAAGAGTACACAAATGTTATGATTAATGATAGGCAATCAGTCTGCAGTACAGGGACCGGGTGCACAACAGCCTTCTAAATTAAAAGTATTTTGAAGTTAAAATCGTTTTACATGTAGTTAACAGAGGTTTTAAAACACTTTTAAAACTGGTGCAGGACAGGGGCCGGATGTTTAACAGCCTTCTGAATTAAAAGCATTTTAAAGTTAAAATCGTTTTATTTAACAGAGGTTTTAAAACACTTTTAAAACTGATGCATGACACGTTTCTATAAAAGGTTAACAACGTTTTAGCGAAAACCTGTGTACAGCACAACGTCACCAATATATAAATAGACTGAGAGGGAGTTCCTTGAATAGTTCTTTTGCAGTAAAGCTTTACAATGACCAGTATGAAGAGAAAATCCCAATAAAAAAAAGAAAAACGATTAGCAAAGATGCTTGGATCACAATGTTTCAATATTTAGGCCTGTTCAGATTATGTATACACACAATTACACAATTTGCAATGTATTTCCGCTGATAATGAGGATGCAACCTGACAGCCTTCTAACTAGTAAAACACTATTTAAAGTAAAAATTTACAAACGTTTTGTAAAAATAGTGTTTAGCGCACTTAGATGCTATGCATGACAGACGTCTAAATTGTAAAGCAGTTTTAAAAGTGAACATTAAAAATCGTTTTTAAAAATCATGCTCAGTGCGCTTAGATGCGAAGCACAGAACGTTTAACACTGTTTTAGCGATGATTTTTGCTTGTAATTTTAGAAGTGCTCGGAGCTATTCTAAACATGCTAAAACGCTTTTAAAATGGAAGGACGCTGAATGGGCACCATTTTGAATCCGCCGCTTCATTGATTTCGACAACATCAGAGAAGAAAAGAGAGATCGCTACGTCCTATCGGACAGAATATAATGACGAACAACATCGGTTTCAGCATTTGAGTTTTACTGAGGAGGGCTGAAAAGCATTGGGAAGTGAAATATTGTCGGAGAGATCAGCGGAGGTCAGCCGGCGTAACACAATGACCTGACTTTGTATATAATTATAATAAGCTCGATTACCATCAATGCCTCAATATTGCAGTCGGCAAGACTCGTGGTAAAATATGTCCCTTTTGCAACCACGACTGTTGTGGTTCGAGCCACAGCTTTTACGGGCATTTTTTGTTTGTTTGTTTTTTGTTATTGTGCGGCACGTATTTCATTATGTCCATATACCTTCAGCAGGACTGCTTCGTCTGCCGAGAAAAACTGTTGTTGTTGTTGTTGTTGTTTATTTTGGTGTGTGGAAATAGTCTCCACAGGACTTGGAGCATCCATCTTGGCCGGAATGGAACTGACGTCATTTGACGCAATAAAGTCAATCTTATAGGTGTTAGTTCTTTTTCTTAAGAACTTTCAGTTCGTCAGTTATTGTTTCAGTCATACCTTCAGTTGCATCCTCATTATCAGAAACAAATAAGTTGCAAATTGTGTAATTGTTTCTGTATATATTCTGAATAGGCCTAAATATTAATAAATTGTGGTTTAATTCTCTTTGCTAATTGTGTTTATTTTTTCCTTGGAATTTTCTCTCCATACTAGTGATTATAAATCTTTACTGCAAATGAACTATTGAAGGAACCACCTATCAGTCTATTTATATATCGGTGATGTAGTGCGGTAGACCATTTATATCTAAAACGTTGTTAACTTTATTTAGAAACGTGTCGTGCATCAAGTTTAAAAGTGTTTTAAAACCTCTGTTAACTAAAACGATTTTAACTTTAAAATACTTTTAATTTAGAAGGCTGTCAAGCATCCGGCGCCAGGTTTCTAAAAAAAAAGTTAACAACGCCATTTTAGCTAAAAATTGTCTACAGCACTAGGTCACGGAAATATAAATAGACTGAAAGGGGGATTCTTCGAATAGTTCATTCACAGTAAAAATTTATAATCACTAGTATGGAGAGAAAATACCAATGAAAAAAGAAACACGATTAAGTTACACCACAATTTATTAATATTTAGGCCTGTTCAGAATATGTATATAAACAAGTACACAATTTGCAAGTTATTTTTCTGATATTAAGGATGCAACGGAAGGTATGACGTGAAATAATACCTGACCAACAGAAAGCTGTAAAAAAAAAAAGAAGAAGGAACTAACACCTATAAGACTGACGTCAATTAACTTTATTGCATCAAAACACGTCCGTTCCATTCCAAGGTGCTGCTCCAAGTCCCGGGGGGGGGGGGGGGGGGGGGGGGGGGGGGGCAGACTATTTTCACACACCAAAAAATTTGTTTTTTTTTAAATTTATTTTTGAACATTTTTTCCAAGATTAGTGACATGAACACATATGAACCGCAAACAAAAAGTACAACACAAAAAATACAAAAGAAATAAAGTTGTACATACACAAACTGATAATAAATTATGTTAAAAAAATAATTTAATTAAAGTAATGCGGGTTTGTGGAAAGAGAGAGAGAGAGAAAGAGAGAGAGAGAAACTGTTCCTGGAATTTGTTTTGTGAGTGGGTCTGCATGCATGCATTGGTAAACGGATAGTTGTCATAATTCAGGAGTAAGTAACTGTGAATCAAAGCAGGCCAAACCGAACCCAACTGCAGTCTACACAGATTAACAAAATAGGTGACAAATTAATTATTTACACAAAGTCCAAATAAGGCAGCCACAGATGTGTAAAAAGGCTAAGTTTGTTTCTGACAGTAAATACATATTTCTCTGTACAGTATCTGTTTTTGAACTCTGACAAAAAAAACAGAAAGGTTTAGTTGCTTATTCAAACAACAGCAGCGGTAAATAAAATACTTTGCCATTAATAAGAGCAAGTCAAGAACTGGGTCTGTCCATAGCCCATTTTTCACCCCAAACACAACTAATTCTGTACAGAGTTCAAAATTGTCACAATCAGCACATTTTTCTTTCAGTCTGCTCAGTACTTTGTCCCAGAAAACACGCACCGCTGTGCACTCCAAAAATAAGTGTTCAATAGACTCTTTAGAGAGTGAACAAAAGGTACAAAGGTTTGAATCCTTTAACTGTCTATAGTGCAGATAAACATTGGTTGTCAGTATTCTATGAACAATTCTATACTGAAATCAGCGTAATTTGGTGTATTGTGTGACCGTTATAGGATGCACAAATATAATTCTCCACTTTAGGTCATTATATTTGTTTTCCCATTTTTCAATACACGTAGATGGTGTCATTTTATTTAAGAAAACGTTGTACATATCTTTTGTACCCTTTTTATGTTTAAAGACAACACCCAAAGGTGTACCCAAATCAGTTACATCAACTGCATCGGTCCATATTCGTAACATTTTTCTTTTGTATTTTCGTATTGCACTTGTTCTACTATAGTATTCGAGAAAAGAAACATCTGCACCAAAAATTTCACAAAAAAACTTCGAAACTAATAATGTCCCCATTATCATCAAAAACATCACCAATTGTAAAAATAGTTTTCAAAATCCATTTGTCCACAGATTTCGAAGTATCCTTTTTCAGAAGTCGTGGGTTAAAAAACAATGGTTTGCTTTTGAATGCATCAATACTTGCGGGACAGAAAATATTATGATATTCTTTAAAAATTGAAGCCACTTCTTTCCAGAAGGGGTTCTTCATCTCTAAACTTTCTAGGAAGTAACCACCAAAAACCTCACACTGTTTGATATTACCATACAAAGTTGCGAGTAAAAGGTTCCAGTTAGTGCCCGATGACAGCACTCTCCGAAACCAGGTGACTTTAAGTGCTTTGTAAAAAGTTTCAATATCAGTTACCTTGAGCCCTCCTTCATACTGTCTAAAAACTGTGGTTCTTTTCACTTTATCTCTCTTCCCTCCCCAGATGAAGTTAAACATCGCACTATTAATTTCTTTGAGAATTACACTCCCTGGAGAGGGCAGAGAGATGAAGAGGTGAGTAACAATTGAAAGAGTTAAGGACTTGAAAACAACATTTCTTCCAACAGGGCTTAGATTTTGCAATTTCCACTGCTTTACAATTTTCTTCATTTTTACAAGTTTCTGTTTATAATTCAGGAGTATGATATCAGTTCTGTAGAGGTCACTCCCAGCACTGTGAAGGTATCTGGATTCCAGGAGATGTTTAGATGTGGGGCATAGCGTGTAAGACAAAACCTATTAGTGCCAATCCAAACAGCAATAGTCTTCTCAAAATTAATTTTTAGCCCAGAAATAACTGCAAAAAGTTCCAATTCTAGGATGACAGAATCAAATGATTTTTGTGACCCATCCAAAAACAATGACATATCATCAGCAAACAGTGAGACTAAGAATTCCTGTTCTTTACATTTTATACCTGAAATGTTCTTATTATTCCTCAACTTTATAGCCAACAGTTCAACACATATTAAAAAGATGTAAGGTGAGAGGGGGTCCCCTTGTCTACAACCACGATCCACAAAAAAGCGATCAGACACCTGGCTGTTCACAATCAGGCAAGATTCACTGTTCTTATAAAAAAAATCCCAGCCATTTTGTGATTCTACATCCAAAATTAAACATTTTTAAAGCTTTCTGAATAAATGAGTGAGAAACAGACTCAAACGCTTTTTCGAAGTCGATGAGCAACAACAATCCAGGTTTCTTAAATGTCTCTGCATAATGAAGTACATCATACAGAAGTCTAATATTGTCAGAGATTGATCTACCGGAGATAAAACCACTCTGGTCTTCATGAATTATACAAGGGAGAACCTGTTTTATTCTATTGGCGATACATGTGGATGCAATTTTATAACTGTCATTAAGCAGGGATATTGGGCGCCAATTTTTTAAATATTGTTTAGGTTTTTCCCCTTTAGGAATAAGGGTTATCGTTCCATGTCTTTGTGTGACTGACCCATGGTCGTAACCCTCGTTGATATACCTCACTAAGAAAGACCCTAGGTCCTTCCCAAAAAAATTGAAAAATTCTGCTGGGAAGCCGTCACTTCCTGGGGTTTTCCCGATTTCCATATTCTTTAAAGCTCGTAAAGCCTCCTCCTCCGTTATATAGCCTTCTAAGTTGTCTCTCTGTTCTTCTGACAACTTTCTAAAAAGACAGCTGTCAAAATCTGAGGAGTCAACCTCAGGTAAATCTGAATCTGTTTTTATATAATGCCCTATAATACTCCTCCACTTCCCTCACAATTTCTACCTGATCTGTTATCTTTTCGCCATTGTTGTTTTCTATAACCTTCATAAATTTAAATGTGTAATGTCTTTTTTTCTAGCCCACAAAAGTATTTTGAATTTTGTTCTCCATGTCCTATCCATCTTGCTTTCGCTCTAATTCGAACCCCGTCCATCCTCCGTTCCCTAATGTTATATAACTCCTGCTGTAAAGTTTCTAAAACTCCCTGATTATGCTGGCTCAGACTATTTTCCATAGCTTCAATTTTGTTGAGCAACCATTTTTCTCGTTCGTTTTCTACCTTCTTCTTAGTGACAAGCATAAGCTATTGTAGTTCCCCTAATCTGAACAAGAAGAGTTTCAAAAAAATAACTGATCATTAATTACAAGCTGAAGATCGGGAGAAGGGATGTGATTGATAACTTCATGCCGGTACAACAGATGTGCATACTGACATTTTGTTTCATAAATACACTTTTTCACTGATGTTACATACTCTGCATTCTTTAACAAGTAGGTATTAAACTTCCAAAAGGTACGGCCATGCCTACTATAAGAATCTGAACTTCCATTTCCCGACTGGATAGCAAAAGAGATAACAGAGTGATCGGATCTGTATGATGCATTAATCCCTGATGCCACTACCGTATGTGCAGCTGCGTCCGATATAAGAAAAAAGTCCAGGCGTGCCTGCTTAAGGGGGTTTCTTCTCCTCCACGTAAATATTGTATCATTATGATGCATTTCTCTCTAAATATCTATCAAGTTAAATTCTTCAATTATCTCGTGTAGTTTTTCTCTGGCAAGTGGATTATTCGTGTGCTTGTAATTATGATAATCAAGCTTAGGGTCCAAGACCATATTCCAGTCACCTCCCAGAATCATAGGAACATCCCCATATTCGCATAATTTGCTTTTCAATTGTTCATAAAAAGGACAATCATTGTTTGGCCCGTGCACATTAACCAGCAAGTACACAGTTTCATCAACAAGCGCTTTAAGAATCATGTAGTTTCCCTCAGGGTCATTATACAAGCCAAGGTGTTTAAAACCAAAATTATTGTTAATTAGAACAGCCAGGCCCTTTGCATTTGATGCATAAGAATTAAAAAATGCTTGATAGCCCCATTTCACCCTGATGATATGCTATTGTTTTCTCCGTAAAGTGTGTTTCTTGTAGAAAGCATATGCTATATTCTTTTTCTATCAAAAGATGCAACACGTCATCCCGTTTCTTCGGATCTCCGAGGCCTCTACAATTCATGCTACAAAAAGATACTCTCCTATCCATAAAATATATGAAAAGTACAGGCATGCATTCTACATGGTGGGTTATAGTAAGCCCTTAACCACTTTCTATCAAGACAAGAACAATACAGCCTGAAAGTATATATGACAACCTGTCTCTCCCAGCAGAAAAGACAATACAAAAGCAAGGACAATGTTTACAAAAACGCACAAGGAACACTAAAGAAAAAAAAGAACACCACAAATCATTAAGAGGAAGTATACACAGAAACAACAAAAATTGGCAAAGTAGCCCAGTCTGGCCACTTCTGCCTGCCATGGACAATGTTCAAAATGGTGAGGGTATTGAAATATCTACCTCAGACTCATGTGAATTGATTTAAAATATTATTGGGACTCACATCCTAATTAGCTATTGAAACACCATTGTTTCATTAAATCTAACAATTTACATATATATGTGACAAAAAGTACACACAAAATCCCAGAAAATTGCTTTTAAGAAAGTGTGCACAGTGTGACACATATGCATCTGCAGGCACATGTGCACACAGAGCAAGACTCTCTCTGGTACTTACAGTGTATACTATCTAAGAGATCTACATTCTCTAATCCGAGATAAAGCTCCACAGTTGGTACCTACTCCAAGAAAAACAAAACGCAACAAAAGTGTGCATGCATACACATATATCAATACACTCATATATGCATTTCTCATGCAAGTTGTCCACGTACATGTCAGCACACATGCGCACACGCCCTACAAATGCAAAAATGTATACATGTACACCCTCTCATTGAAAGAAACAAAAAAGACGTAGCTGATAAAGCATTGCACAATTTAAAAAAAAAACAGTTTATAAGTAAAGTACCCAACTGGTAGGCCCGCATGCATGTTGAGTTTGTGGTAGCCATGTATAAAAACAACTACAAAAGACTAGAACCTGCTGGTGTTTGGTGCTCAGCATACAGGTATGTGTGTGGGTTCCAAATATTGCTGTTTATACATCTTATTCTATCCTGTTCATGCAGTAAGGATAAAGTTTCTCAGAGCGTTATTATACAAATAGCCTAACCAACACACACACACCCTATGTTATAGTTGACATACTGGCCTGCATATAGGACTGCAGCTATATTTGACATACTGACCTAAAAAGTGTGCCTGCATATAGCACTGCAGCTATAGTTGACACCCTGGCCTAAATGTACGCCTGCCTAATAGGATTGCAGCTGTAGTTGGCATACTAGCCTACATGTATGCCTGCATATTGGCCTGCAGCACCACCACCAACAAGCTGTGCACAAATACATGAAAATACATATATAGGACTGCAGCACCACCACCACCAAGCTGTGCACACACACATGAACATACATATATAGGCATCTAGGACTGCAGCACCACCATCAACAAGCTATGCACAAACACATGATCATACATATATATGTGCACATCAATAGCTACACCACACAGAAGCAGTTTGTCAAAAAGTGTTTACATGCATAGCATACAAGTCCACACGCATGTGGAATTTGCATAATCTATGTCAAAAACAGATAAACAAAATAAATATTTAATATTTAATATATTAAGTAGATATTTAAAATAAATAAACAGACAAAAAAAAAATACATGGACATGCATTGAATCCAAGGGTTGGTGCCTCCCACACATGAATATGTGCACACTATTGCTGTTAGCATGCATCCTGAGCTTGTTTATACAACAATCACGTATAGTGTTTCATGACTTCAGTTAACCCATGTACCCCATAGCAGCATTTTCCAAACGAAGCCAACGTCTTGAGACCAAGCACCCGCCGCAGGAGATGGATCAACACAAGGGCAGTGCCAGGCCAGCCCGGCACTTTCAGGCGCCAAGGTAATCTGGAACTCCTCCTGAACAATCATGGTCCATCCATCTCCTGCTGCAGGCGGTTGGGGCGAGATGGGTATACTGTATGCAACCTGGTTTCGAAAGAACCTGTCTGACCCCTGTAGCAGGCCAACTGACTGCAAATGTTTGTTTTTTTTTATATTCAAATGGCAGCAAGAACATGAATAAAAACAAAAATACCTTGCTTCCAGACACCCATACACTTGTCAAAAAGTAATAAAAGTTATATCCGCATGTTCCTCACAGCTTGCCGAGTCTTTCGGTGCACATTCCAATACCCTTGTGTCTCTGTCCCATGAGAAATCCATTGTTTTAAGACAGAAACGCACGGCCGTGCGTCCATGTTTCTGAACATCGCTCACCCCTCTGGGTAAAACCCACACCAAAAAGTTTGTTTGTTTGTTTTTTAATAAAAAATAAATTCCTCGGTAGAGGAAGCAGTCCTGCTGGAGGAATATGGAAATAATTAAATACGTGCAGCACAATAACAACAAACAAGAAAAGTAAAAGAAAAAAGGCTGTGGCTCGAACCACGACAGACGTGGTTTCAAAAGTGATATTTATGAGCGCATGCCTTACCGACTGCGTTATTGTGGCATTGATGGTAATTGAACTAATTATAATTATATACCAAAGTCAGGTTGTATTACGCCAGCTGACCTCCGCCGACCTCTCCGACAATATTTCACTTCCAAAGGCTTTTCAGCCCTTCTCGGTAAATTTCAGATGCTGAAACCGTTGTTCTCACTGTATCCCATCATAGGATGCAACGATCTCTCTTTTCTTCGCTGATGTTGTCGAATTCAATGAAGCGGCTTATTGAAAATGGCTCCCGTTCAGCGTCCATTCAGTTTTAAAAGCGTTTTAGCGCGTTTAGAATAACTCCGAGCACTTCAAAAATTACAGGTGAATATCGTCACTAAAACAGTGTTAAAACTTCCGTGCTCCGCATCTAAGCGGGCTAAGCACGATTTTTAATTTTCACTTTCAAACTGTTTTAAGAGTTAGAAACCTGTCGTGCACCGCATCCAAGTGCGCTAAACACGATTTTTACAAAACGTTTGTAAATTTTCATTTTTAACACTGTTTTAAGAGTTAGAAGGCTGTTGTGCACCCGGGCCCAGACCAATAATGAGCCAAGAGGGTGTTTTCTAGGTCAGCCATGTGATCAAGAACTGAGAAATCGCCAAATATGATTTTTTCAAGATGCCGGCTACTTTCGATATTAAAACGTCCGCATGGTCATAGAAAGTTATTCATTAAAAATCAGTATCGTTATAACTGTCCACGTCTGGGTGTGTAAACACTCTAGCGATGATTCCTGCTTATCCTCATAGCAAATATAGGGTCCTAGGTGCTCAACTCTTTGCATTTCACACTGGATGACAGTACGACCCATTGCAAATCACAACGAAACACAACACTGTGTACTTTGCATTTAGTTTCTCTTGTGGACTCAAGTCCTGGCGTATAGACGTTAACATAGGCAGAATCTAAATTTTATTCCGATTCATTTTCTTGCCAACAAATAGCAGTCGCTCGATCGCTCTATGTTTCTTTCTCATAGGTATTTTCAGGGTCAATGTTTTTGGCGGATATGAACAAAATAAACTAATTTTAAACGAAACCTTTGCAATGACCCAGACGAGTATCCAACAGTTCACATTTCAGCTGTTCGTGTACGTGAGCCTTAAGGGCTTTGCCATTCTTGTTATGGTTGGCATGCTTCTTCAAAATGTTTGATAACTGACGCTATTTGCAGTGTCTGTATGTTGCAGGATTTCCAGCCTGCGGCGGCTGGTAGGAGACGCGTCAAATTTGATTCTTTGACCGATGTTGCCTTCGAGTTGAAGCCATTTGAGCAGATGAGTGAGCCGCGGCCACCTACGCCATATCAGGCCTTCGACATAAAGAAATCTGGTGTACAGTCCTTATCCCCGTACAAAAGCGCTGACATTGTGTCGCCTTTTGGGCAGCCAGCAGGCGAAACTGCCATTCCCATCAGATATGACGATGCATTTGATGCTGACGGGTGCCAGAAGCCATACAGCTCTACGCTGGTTGAATTGGTTAGGACTTTTGACACAAAGTCACACTATCCCGTGCCGAGTCCAAGTGCTCCCATTCTTCTTCTCGTTGTCAGGGCACCTGTGTATGCCTCGCCACCAGGCTGGCCGGACCAGGTGGAGGCACTGGACGCAGGGAGCGGACCGCCGCCGGCGAAACCTCGCACAACTGCTTCAGCAGAAAAGACGGATTCTCAGTTTAAACCAGTCCCAACAGCGCGCCAAAAAGCACCCGCCGGCAAAACTGAAAATGAAGACCGTCCATGTGCTTTTACAGCGGCGCCTTTGCAAGACGTGATTGCGCTGCCGAGACGCGATAAAATAAAAATAGATCCAGAGAAAGCGTCGAGACTGCGTGAGGTTAAGCTAGGACTTGAGACTGAGGAACTGCCTTGTCTGGGACTTTATGGTGACACCAGAGACACAGGAGCTACAACATCAGACACAGATCCAGAAACTCTACCGGTTATGACCAGGGAACTGGAATGGAGATGGTTCAGGCACCATGTGAGTAACACAGACGATTAAATGATGGCTTTCTCGAAATACAGGGTAAAAAAAAAAAGAAATGCGATTTCTTAATAAGCTGATTATTCAATTTATTTTCATTGATTGACAGTACACGACTTTACAGAGCGAATTTCGTGCATTCTTTTTAACAGGAGAATAGAATTTTATAGTCAGATATGGGTCACTTCCGGTTTGTGTGAAAATCAGTATGATTTACATACACTTTGTGACAGGTGGGCATCTTCGAGAATGAAATAAAAAATAAACTGCTGCTGCTGGCAGAACTATCTACTCTTTTTCAAGAGCCTGAGCTGCAAAAGTAAATTTTACAAGAAAGTTAACGAGGTTGCAAAGGCGCTTGTCGAGCTAACTCCAAAATATAGTTTTGGGCTCACGGGCGAAGCAAAAGTGAGTCTATATTATGGGTCAGTGGTCGTCCGTCAGTCGTCCGTCGTATGTCCGCCGTCGTCCGTGGTGAACTTTAACTTTGGTATTTTCACAGATACTATTCAAGCTACAGTCTTCAAACTTGGCCCAAGGATACTTTGTGGCAAGACCTTTTAAACATGCCAATTTCAGTGAACTCTCACAAAGGTCAAGATCACACCGGATCTGGAAATATATCAATAATAGCTATTATTGGACATAATTTATTTTTTTCTCAAATACTATTCACAACTTCAAACCCACGCCGGGTACAAAGATACCTGATTGTAAGATCTTTATAGACACATTGATTTGGTTGATCCTTTGAAAAGGTCAAGGGTCACAAGAGCTCAGGAAATAAGTCCAAAATAGCCATACTTTTACAAAAGCTGTTTTTTTTCAAATACTATTCACAACTTCAAACACAAACTTGGTACAAAGATACCTGATGGTGTTACCTTTCAATGCATACAAATTTGGTTGATCCCTCGGAAAGGTGAGTGGTCACAAGAGCTCAAGAAATAGGTCCAAAATCGCCATATTTTGACAAAATATGTTTTGTCTCAAATACTATTCACAACTTCATACCAAACTTGCTACAGAGATATCTGATGGTAAGACCTATCTATGCATACTAATTTCGATGACCCCTCGGAAAGTCAAAGGTCACAAGAGCTCAGGAAATAAGTAAAAATAGCCATATTTCGACAAGAATTTTTTTTTCTCAATTATTATTCAACTTCAAACCCAAACGTGCTACAGAGATGGTAAGAACTATCTATGCATACTAATTTGGATGACCAATTTGGAAAAGGTCACGGGTAACAAGAGGTTGACAAATGTCTATAAAATGCCAATAATTTTAGTTATTATTAACATTTTTCCAAACTTTTAAATCAAATTTGTCACAATAGTAGCTGATGATAAGACCTTCCTATGTATCTTAATTTGGTCGACTCATCGCAAAGGTTAAGGGTCACGGGTTTTTACAGATGTGTTAAAACTGATTAAATTATGAGAAAACATGGATTTTGTTAGTGGGGAAGCCATCCTTTTACTTATTGTCAGACGTGTGGATCGGTCATGTACGTGAGCCATAAGGGCTTTGCCTTTCTTGTCTAAGGTTTAATCCGACGAAGTGGATAGGCACTACAAAAAAAATGCAGGTCATCGTCTGTAGCTGAATATTATGTGGTCAAGTAAGCTGCATGCACTCTAGGACTGTTGTTGCTAACCCTAAATATAGTTTTTTAGGGTGGATATAAATACCAATGTTCTGTTTCGTGTTTCCGAGGGATAAAGGATCAAAGGTAAAAATAGGCACTGTGGACGCTGGCTCAGTCGCTTTGCGTGCAGACTGAGTCAAACAAGCAACGCCCCCGGCCGTGCACTGATGATGCAGCACGATCGTTACTAGTAAATACTAGCAGGTCAAGCGGAACCCCCGTTGTGAATTTGACAGCATAGCGAGTATGGAAGGTTTATTCTACATTCTCGTGGAAAATTATGTCAACGGGATGCCGGAGAACATCAGTACACGTGTACACTGACACGTGTGTAAACCACACCGATGAGCTCGTGACCTGCAGTATGGACCGGGTTCTGCCTTGTGACGTGGGCTAGTAAATATGGACATATTCAAAACGAGGCCGATGCAGACGATAATCTGCGTTCTCGGGTACAAAAACAACAAACCCTCCAAACGATGAATTTCGACATTTGGCATTGTGTTTACATCATAAAGCTCTAAGTTAGTACACACAGAACCCATACATATACTGTCCGCAGTGTCTGTTGCAGACAGTTTTCTGACTGTGTTCATATGTTTGATCCTGGGAAAAATAGCTTTAACATTGGCATTTTCTCGGAGACTATTCAAGCCACAGTCTTCAAACTTGGCACACGGATACTTTGTGGCAAGACCTAACTAAACATATCAATTTCAGTGACCTCTCACAAAGGTCAAGATCACAGGAGATGAGGAAATAGGCAAAAAATAGTTATGTTTTGACTATACTTTATTTTTTCTCAAATACTATTCACAACTTCAAACCCAAACTTGGTACAAAGATACCTGATGGTAAGACCTTTCTAAGCATACTAATTTGGTTGATCCCTCGGAAAAGTCAAGGGTCACAAGAAAATAGGGCCATAATAGACACATTTTGACAAAAGATGTTTTTCTGAAATACTATTCACATCTTCAAACCCAAATTTGGCACAGAGATACCTGGTAGTAAGGCCTGTCTATGCATACTAATTTGGATGACGCTCGAAAAGGTCAAAGGTCACAAGAGCTCAGGAAATAGGGCCAAAATTGCCATATTTTGACAAAAGATGTTTTGTCTCGAATACTATTCACAACTTCAAACCCAAACTTGCTACAGAGATATCTGATGGAAAGACCTTTCTGTGCATACTAATTTGATTGATCCCTGTGAAAGGTCAAGGGTCACAAGAGCTCAGGAAATAGGTCCCAAATAGCCGTAATTTGACAAAAGATGTTTGTTCTCAAATACTATTCACAACTTCAAACCTAAATTTGGTACAGAGATACCTGATGGTAAGACCTATCAATGCATGTGGGTTTGGATGCCCCATCGGAAAGGTCAAGGGTCACAAGAGGCCGGCAAATGTGTGTAAAATGCCAATTTTTGTTTTATAAAATTGTAGGTATTATCAACATTTTTGCAAAAGTTTTAATAAAATGTGGCACAAAGGTAGCTGATGATAAGACCTTCCTATGCATCTTAATTTAGTCGACTCATTGCATAGGGCAAGTGGGGGGGATGGTTTGACAGATAAGTGAAAAATGATTACATTTTCACAAAACATGGATTTTGCTAGTGCACACATATGTTAACGTGAGACATAATGGCTTTGTCTTTCTTGTTCCATCGATAAACTCGAATCCAGGAAAACACCCAGATTTTTTACATTCAATTTGAAAGAAATGTCAGGGCCACATATGCAAATATGATCACTTTTGGAGAATGATGTTCTAACTCGAGTACCAACAAGCATGCTCTATGTTTTGCCATCATTTAACTTTACTTTAGTCTATTACAAGTCATCCCGTCTTTGACTTCAACTATACATTTCTCCACAATAGAGACAATGGTCTGCAGGTTACTAGGATGGTCAGACTTATAGACCTGTGTGTCATCAGCATACTTGGGATACTCACAACTATTCTGGCTGAAGATTAGGGGAAACTGGTTCAGTGTAAAGAGAGAACAGCAAAGGACCCAAAACAGATCCTTGTGGGACACCATACGACAGACATGTTGTGGGGTATTAGAAAACGTAGCCGCCATATTCAAGATAGCTGCATAACACACAAGCTTAACTTTAACTTGACAACGCAACCCTAGTGGCTGGCGACAGTGACATAACTTTTAGCCAGTCTGTACGCAGTCTAGGAGTTCAGTTTGACTCCAGTATGTCCATGTACCATCATATTACTAATGTTGATACGTGGTAGTTGTTGTCGTAGTAGATGCAATCACACCAGTAACACTCACGTAGGGTCCATTGTAAAGAAATCTTACTCAGTTGCAGCTCGTCACATGTGGCACACGGTTATACATCACACTGTAGTAACAGTTCCATAAGTACTTTATTCTCACTATGCAATGTCAACTTAATGCATCCACAAATGCATCCACACTTTGATACACTGTGTCGCCCATACATTGCACACACATATTTCCTAACACCCTCTTTTATACTATTACAGATTTCCAGGACAATCCGGCAAATTACACAAATCAACCAATCAGAAAAGAAAACGTAACCAAAACTCATTAACGTTCATTAAAATGAACACTAGATCTATCCACATTCTTCTACTAACATCTAGGCGCATTCCGTAAATGTTGCAAAATGTAGCCAACATGTGTTTTGGTAGTAGTTAATTAGTTAGTTATTTGGATTTATCGCCGAGCAGGCAACTAAGGTCATCTCACAGCGGGGTTTTGGTAGTAGGTCGTGGGGCATCCCTGATCTTTCTCAAGTTGTCGTCATGAAGTCCTTTCAAGCCAACCGGTGTCGATGAAGTCCACGTTGTCGGCCCCATTGATGTCCTTACTCGGTCGGATGGTGAAATTTGCATCTGAAAGGCGCTGGAACAGCTCTCGGAGGGCCTTGAGGTGATCTTCCCAGGTCTTGGTAGGGATCAATATGTCGTCCCAGTAAAAGGCCACATTCTACATGTCCCCTAAGATCTTTTTTAGTCCTCTCTTCAAAGTGGCACCACTGTTTACCATTCCAAAAGACATCTTCAGAAACTCCCAATGAACGTCGGGTGTGACGAAAGCAGTCTTGTAGATATCCCTGTCTGCAACCCTTTGCTTAGGTCAATCTTGGAAAGAACCGGTCTCCACTGACCTTCTGGAACAGTTCTTCCGCTGTGGGCATGGGCTCCGGGTCGAATACCGTCAGCTTATTGAGTTTACGGTAATGCACACACACACAGTTGGATCCATCTGGTTTTGTCACGATGACCACTGGGGATGCATATGGCGACTTGGAATCCCTGATGACTCCCAGGTCCAGCATCTCCTTGATGTCTTTTTTTCGGTTCTTCCCTCGTGTTGTAAGGAAGACGATACGGCTTACTGCGAACCGGCTCGTTTGATCTTAGATTATCTTCATGCTGGATGGTGTCTTGTCCCCGAGTTAGGCGTAAACCGATGTTTGAAGTCCTTAGTTAGGGCCCTCAGCTCATCTTGTTGTGCCTGGGTCAGTTTTTGACCGAACTGGATGTCTTCAATGCCCTCATTGTGGTGGAGTGTATTAAGATCGAACAGGTTTTCGTCATCTAGTCTCTCGTCAGCAGTCAGACGCACCGTGATTTGTCCTGACAACATCTCTCGACGTACGTCTTCAGCAGATTTGCGTGGTAAGTGTTAATCTTGTTGTTGACCTTGACTCTGTAGTTGTTGATACCAACTACTGCGGCAACCACGCACGGACTCTTTCACTGCATCAGGAGCTTGTTGTTGTCGGTGGGGAGAAGAACCAACACCTGGTCACCTGGCTGGAACCATCTGGCTTTACGGTGATAGTAATGCTTCCCCTTCAGCCAAGCGGCCAGGCCTGCAAGGCAGCAGGCTGCGGAAAGGCTAAGGAAGGAAACCCCTGACATCAAAGCCCCCGTATCTCCGGGGAAGGCTTTTGAGCCAGAGACTAGGACAAGGACAGTCTGATATAAAACCTACGACCCGAGGACCTCGATGCCATCGTCCCAGCTTGCTAGGCCATGGCAGATGAACCAAGGGTTCAAAGGGTGGGGCCAGTACTGCGCACACTGCACTCCACCAAAAAGCTCCACCGCGCAGGCTTTAGGAAACGTCCACGGACCATGACACTGACCATTCCAAGTCCTGTAGCGACGGGCGAGGGGCGAAACGGCAGGTGAAAGATGTCACTGGAAGCCGCAGTCACAAACCTGCATGCAGGCGGTTCAGGATATTGGTCGCCTGATGTTGACCTGGGGATGACAACATCACTCGGCACACCCTGAACGACCAAGCAGCCTTCTCTAGGGACAGCACTGCTTGCTCCACACGGAGAGGGGCCTAGATAAGGTGGCCTAACCAAAGCTCGTCCCCTCGCAACCCCAGTTGGCTAACCGCGGTCAACGGGCATCTTCTCCTGCGGTCAAAAAACAAGAAAGAATAACGGATCCACTCTCATGACAACCACGACCGGACTCAACGTAGCATGCTGGAACATCCGAACCATGCTCGACAAAGCAGACAGCGAACGCCCTGAACGTCGCTCCGCCCTCATTGCCCATGAATTGCGGAGGTTAAACATCGACATCGCCGTGCTCAGTGAAGTACGCCTTCCGGACGAAGGCAGCCTCCAAGAACTTGGCGCTGGGTACACCCTCTACTGGTCAGGCAGGCCTGAATCAGAAAGACGGCTCTCAGGCGTGGGTTTCATGGACAAGACCTCCATTGCGACTAAGCTGGAAAACCTACCAACGGGTCACTCAGACCGCATCATGTCCATGCGCCTCCCACTGAAACACCAGCAACACGTCACCCTTCTCAGTGTGTACTCCCCAACCCTCCTGGCAGAGCCTGCTGAAAAGGACAAGTTTTAAACTGACCTGCGCAGCCTCATACAGAGCACCCCTGCAGACGACAAAGTCATCAACCTTGGCGACTTCAACGCCAGAGTGGGCCAGGACTCTGAAGCCTGGAAAGGAGTCCTCGGCAAGCATGGCGTCGGGAACTGCAATGACAATGGCCGCCTACTGTTGGAGTTCTGTGCAGAGCAGCAACTGGTCATCACCAACACTACTTTTCAGCAAAAGGACAGTCGAAAGACCACCTGGATGCATCCTCGCTCCAAACACTGGCACCTTATCGACTATGTCCTAGTGCGTCAGAGGGACCTGACCACCGCCTTGTCCGCTGCAAACTCAGACTCCACGACAAGCCAAAACCGAAGAAATTGCCCCCCCCCCCCCCCCCTACCAAGAAAAAGCTTGATGTTGCCAGCCTTCAGAGTGACGACGTGAAAGCTGCCTTTCAGACAGATTTACAGCGCAGGCTCAAAGACACAGCGGACCCAGCAGACTTCTCCCTTGAAACACTCTGTGAACAACTGAAAACTGCTATTGCAAAATCCTCTGCAGAAGTCTTGGGTTTCGCTAGAAAGAAGAACAAAGACTGGTTTGAACGAAAAGGATGTTGAGATCCAGGAACACCTAGCAAAAAAACAAAAAGAGCCGCCCATCAGGCCCACCTATCCCAGCCTTCCTGCCCTGTGAAGAAGTCTGCCTTCCGCCTCGTCTGCAGCAGTCTCCAGCGCAAGAATGAGTGGTGGACCAGACTTGCACAGAGGACCCAGCTTTGCGCTGACAATGGTGACTACAGGGGCTTCTACGAAGCACTGAAAGCAGTGTATGGCCCCAGGCACCTGGTACAAAGTCCCCTGCGAAGCGCGAATGGCCAGGCACTCCTCACAGATAATACCTCCATCTTGAACCGCTGGTCGGAGTACTTTCAGAGCCTCTTCAGCGCTGAGCGCACTGTTCAAGAAGCAGTCGTCCTACAAATCCCACAACTTTCAGTAAAGGTTGAATTGGACGAACCGTCCACCGCTGAAGAGACCCTCACAGCCATCCTGTTCCACCAGCTCAAGAGTGGCAAAGCAGCAGGCATTGATGGAATACCGCCAGAGATCTGGAAACATGGAGGCACAGCACTGCACAACAAGCTCCATGACCTCTTTCTCTGCTGCTGGGAGGAAGGAACACTACCAAAGGATCTCCGTGATGCTGTCGTTATCACCCTGTATAAGAACAAAGGCGAGAAGTCTGACTGTTCCAACTATCGGGGAATCACCCTGCTGTCCATTGCTGGGAATATTCTTGCAAGGCTGCTCCTGAATCGGCTGGTACCTGCCATCGCTGAAGACCGCCTCCCAGAGGGTCAGTGTGGCTTCAGAGCAAACAGGAGCACCACCGATATGGTCTTTGTGCTGAGACAGCTTCAGGAGAAGTGCCGCGAGAAGAACAAAGGGCTGTACGTAACGTTTGTCGACCTAACAAAAGCGTTCGACACTGTGAACAGGCAAGGCATGTGGCAGATCCTGGAGCGACTTGGCTGTCCCCCAAAGTTCCTCAGCATGATTGTCCAGCTACACTAGGACCAGAAAGGCCAGGTCAGACTCAACAATGACCTCTCAGTACCATTCCCTATTCTCAACGGCGTAAAGCAGGGCTGCGTGCTGGCACCGACCCTCTTCACCATCTTCTTTAGCATGATGTTGAAGCAGGCCACAGTGGACCTCGATGATGACGATGCAGTGTACATCAAGTATCGTCTCGATGGCAGCCTGTTCAACCTCAGACGACTGCAGGCCCACACCAAAACCCTAGACCAACTTATTCGTGAGCTGCTTTTTGCTGATGACGCTGTCCTCGTTGCACACACAGAGAGATCCCTTCAGCGCATCACGTCCTGCTTCGCAGACGCTGCCCAGCTCTTTGGACTCGAGGTCAGTCTGAAAAAGACAGAGGTCCTCCATCAGCCGGCACCCAAGACAGTGTATCGCCCTCCTCACATCACCATTGGCGAGTCTGAACTAATTTCAGTGCACCAGTTTACTTACCTTGGCTGCATTATCACGTCAAACGCCAAGCTAGACAAGGAGCTCGACAGCAGGCTGGCAAAAGCGAACAGCGCTTTCGGGCGACTTTTCAAGCGGGTGTGGCACAATCAACAGCTGAAAACAGGCACCAAAATCAGCGTGTACAGAGCTGTGGTCCTCACTATCCTGCTGTATGGTTCCGAGTCCTGGGCCCTCTACCGCAGCCAACTTCGACTCCTCGAACGCTTCCACCAGCGCTGCCTGCCCACCATCCTGGGCATTCACTGGAGTGACTATGTCACCAACGTCGAGGTCCTTGAACAGGCTGAAACTGTGAGCATCGAGGCCTTGCTGCTGCGGACACAGCTCCGCTGGGCGGGGCATGTCTCCAGGATGGAGGATCATCGCCTACCAAAGATCACCCTGTTCGGCGAGCTTGCTACTGGACACCGTGAAAGAGGGGCACCAAAGAAGAGATACAAAGACTGTCTCAAGAAGTCACTTAGTGCCTGCCAAATCGACCACCACCAGTGGTCTTCGCTTGCTGTGGACCGTGACACCTGGCGCTCCAACACTCACAAGGCAGCTGTCTCCTTTGAGGACTCTCGCAGAGGTAGCCTTAAGGACAAGCGGCTCAGGAGAAAAAACAGAGATGCCGCAACTCAGAACCCTGGCCATACCTCCCCCTGCAGCCACTGCGGTCGAATCTGCCTGTCCCGGATTGGCCTCCGCAGCCACGAACAAGCCTGCAGACGTCGTGGGCAACTCCTATAAAATCTTCGTTCGCTAAGTCAAGCCAAGAGAATGTTTTCCCTTGTTCTGTGCTCTCTCCAACTCTTCTCGAGCCATCCTGAAGGTATCCTCCACCTTCTCGCTCAGGTCAACTGATCTTCACCTCAGCCGCGTCGATGTCCTTGGTCCACAGCTGCTTCAAGATGTGCATGGGTCCCCTTTCAGTCCTGCCATACAGTAATTCGAAGGGGGAGAACCTGTCGAATCCTAGCGAACTTCACGGTAAGCGAAGAGCAAGGCATTGATGTAGCTATTCAACAACCTTGGCTGCTCAGCACACAGTTTCTTCAGTATAGTCTTCAATGTCCCGTTAAACGTTTTAACCAGTCCGTTACAAATGGGGTGGTACGGGGACATAGTGAGGTGTCGGATGCTCAACAGCCGATTGGCTTCCTCCATGCAGTCGGAGACGACTGAGTCCCTAGATCACTCAGGATTTCCTCATGAATCTTCAGACGACTGAACATGTCCAGTGGCGATATTCTTTAGTGTTATGTCCTCGGGACATCTTGTACATAATCCAGCAGGGTCAGAATGTAGCGATGGCCATCTTCACTTGGAAGAGATATTGGCCGCCCCAGATCTACAGCTACCCGCTTGAAGGGCATATCGATCAGTGGCATCTTCTCGACAGGAACCTTGTGCACCTTTCCCTTAGAGACTATCTTCTGGCATATGTCGCACGACCTGCAGAATCAGGTGACGTTGCCATATCAGGCTAGTAGAAGACTGGTCGGATCCAGTCGACAGTCTTGCTGATTCCCAGGTGTCCTCCTAATATGGAATCATGGGCCAGTTTAATCACCTGTATCCTCAGGGGTTGAGGAGGCACCACTTGAGGGACAGGCATGTCTCCATGGCTGCTGTATACACGGTACAAGATGTCCTTTCTGGTTTCGAAGGTTATCTCCTTCCCTGTTCGTGTCACGGGCTCGGTCTGACCTCGGGACGTGTCAAGCGTAAGGTCGGCTCTCTGTATTTCCACCAGGCTGTCCCTGTTCACCACGGCTGCTTCTGTGTTGTCAGCCACTTTTAGAGGGATGGTTTGGCGACTTCTTTGCTTGACTTCTCGTCGTAACGGCACAGATTTCAGGTCTCCACTCGGATCTGGATCCTCTGCGTTTCTGGCACAATCAACGTTTCCGAAGATAAGATAGTAGACTGGGGTTTTCACATATAACACCTTCACCTCTTCTGTCAAGTACGGGATTGACACTGACCTTGGCAAGGGGGATAATCCTCAGTTCCGTCTGCCCGGATGAGGGTTGTCCACTCCTGTAGCTTCTGGTCTTCAGCTATTAGGTCCTCTCTCATGATGACGCCGCTACAACCCGTGTCTCTCAGCACTCTCACTATTGTGTTGCCGACAAAACCTGACACCACCGCATGTTGGTCAATTCACTCTCAGGCAGCACGACGTTGGAAACTAATAAGAATGTTGCCCCGTCGCCAACTGGAATGCGACCACTCCTCTTAAAGGACACGATCTGCTATGGTGTCGTACGCCTCTCTCCAGACTCAAAGTCGCCGGGTGACGTCACATCGTTGGCCAGTACAGTATGTCTGCTACACAACAAAAATCGATCTCAATTCTCCATGCAAAAGAAAACAAATAATAATATAAAAAAGGTATGTGAATCTTATCTAAAATAACTCAAATGAACATATCATCTTTCATATGATCAACACACACATGCCCTAAAAAGAATAACACAACCACAAACGTAACACATGTATGCAGGACGGCTAACTTACAGCTGCGAAGAATCAGTTCCATTAGGCCGTTCATCACCCGGTCCGTAAGAGTTCAGCTTGTTTGTTTCCTTGTCCTTAGCCGATTAGACTATTGTAACTCTCTTCTGACAGGTGTCCCTCAGAAAGAACTCTCCCGTCTCCAGACAGTCATCAACAACGCTGCCAGACTTGCTTCTGGCAAATCTACAAGGATCATGTAGTCCCCTACTTCAGGAATTGCACTGGCTACCCATTAAATTTAGAGTCGAGGACAAGATTGCTATCCTGGCTTTTCGCTGCTTTGATAGATCCCTACCGCCATACCTCTCATCCAACATCTATTAGCCCTCCCGCTCTTTATCTTCCTGCTCCGAGAGGTGTCTCCTAATCTCCAGCTTTTCCTCAAAGCGGTTTACCAGCCGGACATTTAAGTATCAAGCCCCTGTTGTATGGAACTCCCTTTCCCAACACCTCTGAAATGCTGAAAACATTGACGTCTTTAAGACCCAAATTAAAACCTATTTCATTCAGCTTGAGTACTATTAATCCACAAAGTGAGTGAGTGTGTGTGTGTGTGTGTGTGTGTGTGTGTGTGTGTGTGTGTGTGTGTGTGTGTGTGTGTGTGTGTGTGTGTGTGTGTGTGTGTGTGTGTGTGTGTGTGTGTGTGTGTGTGTGATAATGGTACATATTTCTGTGACTTGTGATGCCTTTTTTAGCACCATCATGGTGGCATTGATTATCTCGGTTTTTCTTTTGTTGACCACGTAGCACCATCTTGGTAGTTTGATCTTTAGATGCTTAGATTATTGACCATGTAGCACCATCATGGTGGCTTGGACGAATCACAGGTCTTTCATCTGTTGACCGTGTAGCACCGTCGTGGTGACGTTTCTTTTGTTGACCACATAGCACCATCATGGTGGCTTTGATCTTAGGTCCTCATTTTTGCTCACACCCGCCAACAGAGGCGCGTTCCTTCGTTGGGCTCGGTGGTGGACGGGGACCACCGTAAGATATATATTTTTACTATTATAGTATGGACACAACCACAAACCTAAATATGGCGCAAAAGCGGCACTTAGCCACGGACATTGTACTGGACAGTGACTCGGACTGTGGGGAAGCGACGCCTCAGGCGTCGGCCGTCCGGCCTCGCTTCCTCGTTGTCCATAGTAAAGTGCAAGAGAAGCCTGTCTGCAAGCTGCATCCTTTCCTGGTGGGGGAGACTTTTAGGAGCCGTGTTGGCAGACCTGTTGCCCAGATCCTCAGGTCTGGAGACTTGCTGGTAAAGTGCACCCGGGCACACTCCAACTGGTTACTGAGGCTCTCTTCCATCGGAGACACTGCAGTGGCGGTCACACCCCACAAAACGACGAACTCTTCTCATCATCATCATCATCATCATCATCACCATCAGTCCCTTGCCCGAACTGGGCGTTGGGGGGACTGAAAGGCAGCAGCAACAGACAGTGCTCTCCACTGAGTTCTATTTTGGGCGGTGGCAAGCAAGTCTGACATCTCGAGTTCGGTCCATTCTTTTATGTTTGCGACCCAACTCTTTCTCTGACGACCTCGCCGACGACTTCCTTCGAGAGTGCCTTGGAGGATAGTCTTGGACAAGGTGTTGTGTCGGGTCACGTGGCCAAACCAAGCAAGCTTGCGCCGTTTCACGGTTGCCAGAAGGGGTTCATGTGGGCCCACCTGGGAAGTGACGATGCTCCGTACATATTCGTTGGTCTTGTGCTCGCGGTACGAGATGCGGAGCAACTTCCTCAGGCACTTGTTCTCAAAGGCCTGGATTTTCTTTTCTGAGTCTGCAAGCAGTGTCCAAGTCTCACAGCTGTAGAGTAGAATAGACACTATGAGGGATTTGTAAAGCCTGTACTTGATGGTGAAGCTGATGGAGTTACTTCGCCATATCCTGTCCAGCCTGGCCATTGCAGATGTTGCTGTACCTATCCTGATACGGATCTCTGCTATGCAACTACCGTCTTTGGACAGGGTGGCTCCCAAGTACTTGAAGCTATTGACCTCTTCTAGCTTTTGGCCATTCATGTGAATGTTGCTGCTGCTGTCGCTTGTGGTGTTGATCATCACTTTGCTTTTATCCGTACTGATCTCCATGCCATAAGACCCTGCGCTACTTGAAAGTTTGTTGTCAGGTTTTGGAGCTCACTATTGCTGCCTGCCATGAGGTCAATGTCGTCTGCGAATCGAAGATTGCACAGGGATCTGCCACCAATAGAGATTGAAGTATGGTGGTCGTGGAGGGTTTCCTGCATGATCTTCTCCAGGAATATGTTGAAAAGGACAGGAGAGAGCAGGCATCCTTGACGGACACCGATCGTCGTCCTGAAGAACTCGCCTGACTGATTGTTAAGTAGAACCGCGCTGCAGGCGTTCTTGTAAAGCGCTTCTATCATTTGGATCAGTCCCTCCTCTATGTTGAACGATCTCATGACTTGCCAGAGTCCGTCGTGCCAGACGCGATCAAATGCTTTCCTGAAATCAATGAAGTTGTGGTAGAGTTCGCGCTGATGCTGCAGATGTTTCTCGATCAGGACGCGGCAGTTGAAAATCTGCTCTACAGTGCTTCTTCCAACTCTGAAGCCAGCCTGTTCTTCTGCCAGCAGTTCCTCGGCGAAAGTTTTGAGGCGGTTGAGAATGATTCTAAGCATTACTTTGCTAGGGTGACTTATCAGACTGATAGTTCTGTAGTTCTGGCACTGTTTCAGGTTTCCTTTCTTGGGGAGCGGGATCACTAGAGACTGTGTCCATTCTACTGGCCATTTCTTTTGCTCCCAGATCCAGATCCAGAACTCTTCTAGAGGTGTGAGAAAAGATCAAGCTTTGGCAGAACTGTCAGAAGAGAAACATGTACGTAACCTTACGTTGCAGGGGGTGACTTACGTCAGGTGCTTCCCTTCCAAGCGAGATGGTAAGGTGATCAGTCTCCCTACCGTCATCCTGACCTTTGGCAGCCCCACCCCTCCTGCTACCATCTGGGGAGGTTTTTTAATCCTTGAAAGTGAAGAAGTACGTCACTCTCCTCCTCCGGTGCTTTAATTGCCAAGTGTATGGCCATGAGCAAAAGACAGAGTCCTCATGCCAGGCAGAGGCCTCGTGCGCCCGTTGCACTAAGCCCGGACACTCTGCTGAGTCCTGCACAGCCACCCCCCTGTGTGTGAATTGCCAGGGGGCGCATATGGATTCGGATAAGAAATGTCCTCGGATATCCGAGTGCAGGATTCAGCAGGTGCGTGTGGAGAAGGGGCTGTCCTTAACTGGTTGAAGGACCTGGTGCAGCAGAGGCTGCTTCAAACGCTAGTGGCAGGCAATGCGCCCCACCAAAGATTTCTCATGTCAAACCCCAGCTTCTTGGTTGGGGTGGAGCCTCTGATCCTCTCGCCACTGGGGAGTAACACTCCTCCAGTGATGACGAGGAACCAGGTAAAGCAGAAGGCGGACAAACCCGATCCGGTTGCGCCGCCTACTGCTGCCCATAAGCTTCAGCCCCCACCCAAGCCTGTCAGTCTGCCTGCTACGAAGGCTTATCGCTCTGGTCAGCCGTCTAAGGCCGCTACCTCCAGCGGCAGAAACGCTGCCCAGAACCAGAAGTCAAAGAAAGCGACAGGACCGCTGTGCGCACGGGCACAGAAGGGGGACACTGAGGTCCCCCTTCAAAATAAATTTGCTGCACTGGAGGAGCAGACGGAGGGAGTGGAAGTTGTCATAGCTGGTGCTGCGGATATTTTAGCCTTTAAAACACAGATGGCGAAAGCCCGTTCCATTTTTAAACGTGAACGCCGTGCTTCTTGTAGATGTTTAGTCTCATCTTTATCTTCTAGGGCTCCGTCCCAGAAAGTCTGGAAGGCTGTTCGAGTTAGGGGCAGGGGTGGCTCGGCTTCTGTCGGCCATCTTAGGGATGGTGCCAGTTTGGTCATAGATAAAAATGCTGTGGCCAATTTGCTTGCCTCCACCACTGCCCATAATTCTTCAACAGAGCATTATTCACCTTTTTTCCAGAGAGAGAAGGACAAGCGAGAGTCATGTATTTGTGATTTTAAATCGTTAACTAATAAGATAATAATACCCCTTTTATATTATCAGAATTGCAGCAGTCCCTGCAGAAATGTAATGACTCTGCTGCTGCTGCTGCTGCTGCTGCTGCTGCTGCTGCTGCTGTTGCTTCATTATCAGCTCTTTTTGCTGCTGCTGCTGCTGCTGCTGCTGCTGCTGCCGCCGCCGCCGTTGCTTCATTATCAGCTCTTAACGCATCTGCCTGAGAAGTCACTCCTCGTACTTCTCAAGGTCTTTAACTATATCTGGATATTTGTTCATTTTCCGCCATCTTGGCGCCAGGCTGTGGTTGTGCCGATCCCCAAGCCGGGTAAGGATCCTTCCGACCCGGTCACCTACCGACCAATCGCTCTGAGATCATGATTATGTAAAACTATGGAGCGCCTGGCCAATGCCCGCCTGGTGTGGCATCCTGAGTCGCAGGGTCTCATTACAGACCTCCAGTGCGGTTTCCGGCAGTTCCGTGGTACAATTGACCATATAGTTCGCTTTGAGTCGTTCATTTGAGATGTTTTTGTCAACAAGTAGCATGTCTATGCAATTTTCTTCTATCTTGAGGAGGCATATGACACTACTTGGAAGTATGGTATAATGTCTGACTTGTTGGATATGAGTTTTAAAGGGTACGTGCCCGTTTTTATCCAAACGTTTTTGTCTAACCGGTCATTTCATTTCCGTGTGGGCTCCACCCTCTCCGACTCCTTTGAACAAGAGATGGGTGTCCAGCGTGCAGCATTCTGTCTCATGTTTTTATTTAGTATTAAAATCAATAATATTGTAAAGGCCGTCAAGGATGATTTTGAACGCTCTTTGTTTGTTGACGACTTTGCTTTTTGCGCAAGAGGTGGAGGACTTGAGTCTCTTGAGAGGCGCTTGCAACTGTGCGTTGATCGCATCCAGGGGTGGGTGTCTCTCAACAGATTCGAGTTCTCGCCCTTGATAGTCTCTGTGCATGTTACTAACCAGTCTAAAACAAATTCCAGAACCTAGCCTGAGCATTGCTGGAGTGCCAATTAGGTGGCAGAGGAGGCAAAGTTTCTGGGAGTCATCAGTCTTTGACCAAAGACCGACCTTCCGCCACCATATTATAACGATCAACAAAAGAAACGGGAAATTCGAGTGTATGTTGTATTTGTATGATAAATCCACGAAAATACAAGTTACACTATTTTTGATAGCCAGTGTACGAGCAACAACATGTAGGAATGCAGTCACGGTACTGTAGTAACCATGTTACCCTCCCTGTGCACGGGGCACCCGTATTGGTTAGGCCGCACGGCGTATGCTTTCCGCGCACGTGCATACACTGCAGAGTGATGTTGGGTCATGAACTGTGTTCAGCAAAGCAAGGCAAAAAAAAAAATCAGCAGTGTTACGCCTTCTGTCACTTTTGTCGTTGCCACATCAACCATGCCAAGACTTAGTGCTCCCCAACGAGAACGAGCTATTGGGCGTTTGAAAGCCGGAGAAGATCCGCAAGCTATTGCAGTGGCCTTTAGATGTCACATTTCGACCAGGCTGCAGCAACGCTATCATACCAACGGGTCTTCTGCTGACGCTCCTCGAAGCGGACGACTACGTGTGACAACTCCACGGCAAGACTGCGACATTTTCCGGAATCACGTGCAAAGTCGCTTTCAGTCGGCCAAGGAAACAGCAAGCGAAGTTATCGGCAACCACCAGGCACCCATCAGTGGCCAGACAGTGCGACGACGGCTAACGGAGCATAATTTGCACAACCGCCGTCCAGCCCGTGGACCTGTTCTTACTGACCGTCATCGCCGTGCACGCCTACAGTGGTCACAGGCTCATGTCGACTGGATCTGGCGACAGTGGCAGAACGTCCTGTTCACGGATGAGAGCCGCTACTGCATCAGCCATGCAGATGGGCGCATACGAGTGTAGCGGAGAAGGGATGAACGCTATGCTGATGGCTGTGTGCTGGAGAACAATGCCTTGGTTGGGCCAAGCGTGATGATTTGGGGTGGGATTACCCTGAACCAGACAGTAGGACCTGTGTTCTTCCGTGGACTCGTACCAGGTCGCGGAAATGGCATCACAGCTCAGCGCTACATTCACCAAATACTACACCCATATGTCCTGCCATTTTCTCAGGGACGCAGACACTTCATCTTGCAGCAAGATAATGCGCGTACACACACTGCACGTATCACCCAGCACTTCATGCAGCAGCACAACATCCCAGTCATACCCTGGCCTGCTCTCAGCCCGGACCTCAATCCCATCGAACATCTCTGGAACCAACTGCAAAGGGAGGTCAACGCTGTACGCCCCAGACCAACGACAGCCGCAGAACTGGAGAATACCATTGTCCAGGCCTGGAACAACATCCTCAGGGCAGCTGTCAACCGCCTGGTGCACTCTATGCGTCGACGCTGTCAAGCCGTCATCAACGCCAATGGGGGTCACACGCCATATTGACTTTGTGCTGTGCCATGCTTGCTCCAAATACAGAATAAACATCCACACTGATAACGCTAGTGTCCATGATTTCATTCCTAAAATGTCTATCCGTTGTATGATTTGTCCGAAATCGACTTTCAAATGTTGGATTAAATGTGATTTGAAGGGGCTACTTCGCGTTTCTTTTGTTGATGAGTATACTTATCTTAGAACTTCATGTCAGCAGGCCATCGACGTTCTTCATATCGTTTGTCGCACAGATTGGGGTGCAGACCGCACTGTGTTACTTCGATTGTATCTGGCTCTTGTTCGGTCCAAACTGGATTACGGCTCTGTGGAATATGGCTCGGCTTCAACGTCTGTTCTACAGCGTCTGAAAACAATTCATCATCAAGGTCTGCGGATATGTCAGGGTGTCCCCAGTTCCTAGCCTCTGCTCTGAGGCAGGAGAGACTTCTTTGAAGCCCTGCCACATCCGCCTCAAGCTCAGCTGCGTTCTGAAACTAAAGGCCAATCCAGTCAATCATGCCTATGATTGTGTTTTTAAACCGCCGCTTGCAGAGATTTACGATACCCATCCGGGAGCTGTCCGTCCACTTTCCTTCCGTGTCCGACCTCATCTGCAGGTGGCCGGAGTGGACCTGGATAGAGTTTCGGAATCACACCACTCCACCCTGGCTATTACCAGTTCTTACTGAACTTGATCGCCCACAAGAAGGACTCTACTCCACCAGCCATATACCAGCAGAGCCTCAGTGAACTCCTTTCGAGTTCTCCTGGCTATTTAGACTAGGGTAAGTACTGTCAAAACGGCCAACCTAGATATCCTTGCGCCACAAGCGTTCTCAGTTGCATCATAAAGGGTAGTGTCTCTAGCGTCAGTAAAAAAGATCGGCAACATTTCCTCCAAGCAAACACCCTGAAAAAGGATCACATTGCATAAGACACCTGTGCGTGCAACTCACCGCTTTGCCAATCATTCGCATAATAAACGTGCCATTTTCTCAGAGACTATTTGGACCAGCGACATAAAACTTGGCACAAAGACGGTATGTGGTGTATCATTTATAATATTGCATTTTAATTTGACCTCTTTTCAATGTCAACGTCAAAGGAGCACACCGTATGAGAAATTATGACCATATTTGTTTATACGAGGGTTGCTCGATGTGTGTCAGAATGCACTCCATCTGAAGGATTAGAGTCTTCAAATGCTATGTCTTCATAAACAGCATGATTATATTACTAGCTGTTCAAACTTTTAAATGCCTACGACATACGGCTGTTTAGATAACGACTTCAAAAGTATATATACATATTGCACAACCATGGCTTTTAAAAGTGAATAACGCAAAGAGAAATATTAGGTGGTCTTCTCTAATGATAAACGTTGAATAGATTCATTGTATTAAAAACGGGTAGGCGGGGTCTTCAAAATGATACCCTTATTATTATTATTAACTCTTTCAAGGTCACAGTCCATTAAAAGAGGTAACCAAGCAGAAATTTGAAATGCAGATTGTGGGATACCGTAGTGCCTTAGGATCCAGTCAGAAAGAGCAGACATGGTTCAAGTCAGATACGTGAGAGGTAAACAGCAAACTAAGCAAGGGTGACCCCATCACAGTGACGTCAAGTGAAAAGAGGGTAGGGTTGTTTGATGCCTGATGTTTTGAAGTAATTTAGTAGAGGTTGTGCGAAACTGTTACTGGACACTTTCAATCAAAGCATCTTTGACACTATACATGTTACATTTGACGGGAAAAAAAAAAACAATCGGGCTCATGCAAAATTCGAAATTCTTCAGAGTTACTTTGATCAAAAAATATTTAAAGAACGGAAAAAGAACACAAGCTTTCGACGTATTAGAACGGGACTTTCTGCAACCTCACCACTTAGGTAACTATGCTCAAATGGATGGTGAGATACAACAGCTTGGCAAATCCTTTTATTGTATAGACACTCCATGGGAGCAAACTGCATTGGACTAATTGGATACCCCCATTTTTCCAACCCCACCCGGGTCTGCCCTGGGGGACTTAATAATAATAAAAATAATGAGTATTTATATAGCGCTTAATCTTACTCAAAGCTCTAAGCGCTTTACAATCTGTACACAAAAATAAAAATACAATGACATATGCACATAACAAACAAAGCACAATGCCCGAACACACCACTTTTACAATAAACTAAACAACAATACATACATAATAATTTATATTCTAATTAACATTCAGTCTAAACAAGGAGGATTGCAGAACTACAACTATGGCATCAAACACTGGCAGTTATTCAAAGTAAAGCTTGAAGAGGTGAGTTTTCAACGACCTCTTGAAGTCAGAGACAGACTCACTGTTTCTGACCTCAAGAGGAAGTGTATTCCATAACACTGGGGCTTGATAAACAAAAGTGCGCTGACCAAATGTTTTAGTTTGGACAGAAGGTACACACAACTTCCGTTTATCAGAAGAGGAGCGGAGCTCACGAGAGGGTGTATACACGTGCAGCAAAGAGGACAAGTATTCAGGGCTGGTGCCTGAACGACAGTTAAAACAGATTGACAAAACTTTGTATTGAATACGTGAGGACACAGGTAGCCAGTGAAGGGACTTCAAGATGGGTGTGACATGCTCAGTCTTACGGACTCTCACAACAAGCCGGGCTGCATTGTTCTGAATTTTTTGGAGGCGATCAATGAGATACTGAGGGCAGCCACAAAGCAAAGAGTTACAATAATCTAGCTTGGACAGCACAAATGCACAAACTAGTGTTTTAGTGGCTTCCACGGTCAGCAGGTGACGAACTGAACTAATACGACGAAGTTCCAGATAAGCGGATCTACACACTGCACTGACATGCTGTGACATAGATAACTCGCTGTCAAGTGTAACACCCAGGTTTCTCACACTCGCAGAGAAGCCAATGAGTGTTCCATCCACAGACAATGATGACGGTAAAGGCAGGGACGAAGATAATCTTGGATTAGCTACCAACATTGCTTCAGTTTTGCCATCATTTAGCATCAGTTTGTTGGTGGTCATCCATGATTTGACATGGTCAATGCACTGGCTTATACTTTGGACGGCATTCACAGCTCGCTCGACAGTATCACTTTTGTACATCTGCGTATCATCTGGAAATGCATGATGGGAAATGGAGCGACTACAAATCAGGTCGGACAGGGGCTGAACATACAGTAAGAACAATACAGGTCCTAGGACCGAGCCCTGGGGTACACCAAACCGAAGAGGTGATGGCTCAGAACGACAGCCGTCGACAGAAACAATCTGGGATCGTTCAGTCAGGTATGAACTAAACCATGCCAAGACTGTGCCTTCAATGCCAAATACAGATTGAAGACGGCACAGCAATATTTCATGGTCAATAGTGTCGAAAGCACTGGACAGGTCCAGCAAAGCAAGGACTGTGATCTTACGCTCGTCCAAAGCACAAAGCAGGTCATTTAATATCTTCAGCAAAGCTGTTTCAGTGCTACGATGGGGACGTTATGCAGACTGGAATACACTGAACAGACTATTAGAGTTGACGTGCTTTAAAGTTTGAACAAGGACAATTTTCTCAAGAATCTTTGATAGAAATGTAAGATTGGAAACTGGGCGATAGTTTTTCAGTACATTTGGGTCTAAAGATGGTTTCTTCAATAGGGGTTTCACAAGTGCAGTCTTGAAGCTTTCAGGAAAAATACCAGTGGAGAGAGAGTTGTTGATGACTTGTGTAATGGCAGGCAACACTTCATCCAGGCACTCGTACAACAAGGGAGTGGTCTAACTCACAAGTTTTGGGGGCAGTGTTTGTGATCACTTTTCTGACCTCATCCTCTAGCACAGGTTCGAAGGCTGAGAGAGGTTCTCCACTAAAGCGTTTTTCGGTGAACAAAACTGAAGTGGGCATGAGATCCAGAGAATCACGAATTTCGCGGACCTTATCAACGACGTAATCTGCAAAACGCTGAGGCATTTGGCACGGGGGAAATGTAGTGGGAAGAGGTGATGGAGTCTTCTTCACCATAAGCTTATTGGTCACATTATACAACGCTTTGCTTGTTGTGCACTCACTGATCTTCCTGTTGTAAAACGAAGATTTTGCTCCATGAACAATCTCATTTACATGCTTCTTAGAACATGTGTATATCTGCTTGTGAACAGTCAACCTAGTTGAGCACCACATTCTCTCAGCTTGGCGCCGCATCTGCTTAGCCGAACGCAGCTCTTTGCTCACAAACCTATACCACGGGCTGATTCTATGAGCTGACTTTTTACGCTTTGAAGATGTGCATGATTGTCTAAGACAGTGCGTAGACATGAATCAAACTCCTCGGCACTAGGACTAGGATGGTGAGACAGTGACTGAACGAGGTCAGCCTTGAAGGCTAGTCTGTCAATGGCACGAACATTGCGCACTATGGTAAGCATAGGCACTGGAGGTGGGACTACGGCCCTCAAATGACTGATCACACAGTAATGGTCTGAACATATTGCATCAGAAACCTGTGCTGAGCACAAGATATCATCGTCACATCTATGAAGGATCCAGTCAATAGTATGCCCTTGTCTATGACTTGGGTGGGGTTAGGTATTTTTTAGTTCCCAGGGTCACCCTGGTCAGCCCCACAGGGTGGGTTTTTTCTCTCTATTCTGGGGCATGTGTTTCTGTCTACCCTTTGTCCATTCACCTGTATTTGCCTTTTTAAAACTCTCCCTGCTGTCTGCACTGCCTGTAGCTCTTGATATTGGATGTGTGTTGCTAAATGGTCTAAGCTTTATTTAGCCCTATGTGTTAGGTTTATTTAACGTATTTGACCGGCTGGCGACATACATTCAATGTTCTGTTTATTTTTTTTTTCACAAGCAGTGCAGGCACGTCCTGAGAAAGCCTTGTTGCTGTCGGGACGTTAAGCAATGTACAATCAATCAATCAATCCATTTTTCCATGATACTTTTAGCGTGCACCCTTATTATGGGATACTGTGATTTATGGTTGGCATCAGCATCCAAGATGTCTTCACTTTTGTGAATCTCATCTACCCATGTCTGATAATAATAATAACAACAATAATAATAATAATAATAATAATAAAGATTTATCAGGCGTAAGATGCTCTAGGCGACGTACATATGAACACAAAAATATTAAAGAAAAAGTGACAAAACCAAAACTATATGTACAATTACACAAAAGACCAGAAAATGACTAAATACATAAACACTGTAAATCAAGCAATACAAGCAAACACTGATTTCTGTTTACATTTTTTTCTTGTAAATGTATTATTATTTTGTACTTTTCCCCACCCGTGTCTGCCCTGGAGTCTTGAATGGGGTCAACTACTTTTTCTTGTTTCTCCAGGCATTGTGTGTGTGTGTGTGTGTGTGTGTGTGTGTGTGTGTGTGTGTGTGTGTGTGTGTGTGTGTGTGCGTGTCTGTGTGAGTGTTTGCGTGCGTGCGTGTGTGTGTTTGTGTGTGTGTGTGTGTGTGTGTGTGTGTGTGTGTGTGTGTGTGTGTGTGTGTGTGTGTGTGTGTGTGTGTGCAAGGAGATGATTGAAAACAGGTCTATGTACCTAATCATTTATCTTTGAGAAATAAAGTTTCATTTCATTTTCATTTCAATAAAGTTGCATTTCATTTCATCTCTCTCTCTCTCTCTCTCTCTCTCTCTCTCTCTCTCTCTCTCTCTCTCTCTCTCTCTCTCTCTCTCTCTCTCTCTCTCTCTCTCTCTCTCTCTCTCTCTCTCTCCAAGCTAATCTGGCACAAGCCTGTGCACGCGGCAATTGCACACCGGCGCGCGTGTGTGTGTGTGTTATTTTATGTACGTTATTTTGTTTTGTAGTGTGTAGCAAGGACAAGAATGAAAACAGGTCTGCGCACCTATTCCTTGGAAAATAAAGTTTCATTCATTCATTCATTCATTCTCTCTCTCTCTCTCTCTCTCTCTCTCTCTCTCTCTCTCTCTCTCTCTCTCTCTCTCTCTCTCTCTCTCTCTCTCTCTCTCTCTCTCTATCCAGTTTTGATTTGGGGGCTCCAGTCAAAGCGACAATGCCTGTTGAAGGACTACCATCAGCAGTTGATGTCATCCTGAATGCCCTGCTAAAAGAAAACATCCTGTCATCCTACAAAATCGACGGTAAGGGCGATACAACCATAGTTGTGCTTCGGCTGACCGGCGGCCCTCCACCCGAGAAGATGTCAATATACCGGAGAAAACCACCCTCCCAGATACTGCGTGACCAGACAAGAGCAGAGACACGGAAGCAAGAGAAAGACAGTAAGGAAAACGAACTTTTCCGTCTTTCAGCCCGTTGTTTATTCCAACACCACCAGAGAAGCAAATAAACAATGACACAATTACTTTACGCGTTGACCTACAAACCGACAACACACCGTGTGGTATTGGTCGCCCCCCACGTGAAACTCGCACGGAAAACAACGATCCTTGCATCACAAGGGCGAATAGACGGAACAACACAGAAAGCGTGACAACACAACTGACGGATGACCTACATGCTATTGAAACGGAAGAGCTGGATCGACAGAAATAGACTTGGAAAAGACAGGTTATGACTTAGAAAAAATAAAACAATACATCGGGGCAGTGGACAGAAGAATGCAGAGGCGTTTGAGGAACAGACAGAGAAATGTGGAATTTTAAAAAAAATTGTGCTTGACACTCGTTTCGAGAAGGAAATGTTCGTGTGTGAGAGTGACGATGTGGTTTTGTTGTTTGACAACAAAAACGAACATGTTGATCATTGGTTTTTCAAACGACTGTCAGGTGAACTCAATGAAGATGAGAATAAAGCCATCAGCGATCTCCGACGCTGGGCGCCAGTCAACCGTGTTCGCTATAAGGAGGTGTGTGAGCGTGCTGAAATGGAATTGAAAATCATTCGGGCCTTTCTTCGACTGGATTAGGTGGACGCCGGTTGTACTGAAGTTTTCAGAGACTGTAGCCATAATAATAATAATAATAATAATAATAATACTGTTATTATATAGGCGCTTTTTCTCAATTTTGGGGAAATCGACTCAAAGCGCCGCGCCTGAAACCCTCACACACTCACGAAACAGACACGGATTTTACGCCATTTAAGACAAACACAGTACAAGACAAACGAAGGGCCAGTCAGCTACTGAAGTTACAGAGATTTCTGATCGCTTGTATTTGAAATTTGTAAAGTGGCCTGAGACCGGTACCAAAGTGTGGGGGGTGGGGGGGGGGGGTGGAAGAACCGGAGTACCCGGAGAAAGAACCCCCGACGGTCCGCCCGAATTAACGGTGACACTTACCAGAGGAGAAAAGTCCAACGCCGGAACCCGGTATCGAACCGCGCACCTTTGGCGCCACGGACCGCCCATCCCCAAAACTGTTATGAATTATTTATTTCATTGATACTGACATTTCAAGGAAGCAGTTTGTATTTTTCAAGTATAAACTAAACATGGACTACCATGTTTGGGAAATAGGTTTACAAGCATTGTCCATTGTTTGTGAAGCTTTGTATAATCCCTTCCCCACCTCCCCTTGTGAATGGACCAGAAGGTCTGCCACAATAAACTTCTTGAGTCTTGAGTCTCTCTCTCTCTCTCTCTCTCTCTCTCTCTCTCTCTCTCTCTCTCTCTCTCTCTCTCTCTCTCTCTCTCTCTCTCTCTCTCTCTCTCTCTCTCTCTCTCTCAGTAAGTCGCACGTCGACATCGCTCCGTGTTTCAGTGACAGTTGCTTTAGCAGTTCTTGGTTGTGATGTGTGATTTTTGGCATTGTGTTTTGTGATAGTGTTTACTCTCGGAAATTAACTTTACAGTGATGTGAATCTCATAATTTCTGAGTTAAAACATTTTAATTTTTGCAATATCTTCCCCTATGAGATACTTGAGTCGTAGACGATGTACAGCCTCTTTGTTTGACGCTTGGCGGTCCTACAACTAACAGTGGCCACCTGGGTCTGGTTTTGACTTTAACATCGGCTGAATCTCCCTGACCCTGACCTTCACATAACGGTATTATTATTATTTATATATTCACTCAACCCTTGACCCTCGCTCTCGTCACGCTTGAGCGCGACGGCTGGTAATCGACGCAATCTGAGTAAACGAGATGGCGAGTTTGACCCTCGCTACGAGACAGGATCTTTGATGAAAAATCCCTGAACAACTACGCTCCTACCTATCTCTCCAACTTACTTCACCCATAGACTCCTTCCCGCTCCCTCCGCTCCGCCTCCGACCCTCTCCGCCTCCACATCCCCCGCACCAAACTCAGCGCTTTCGGCCCCCGCTCCTTCTCTGTATACGGTCCATCCACCTGGAACACTCTCCCACTCTCTCTCCGTCAAAAACACTCTCTCTCCTCCTTCCAGTCCGCCCTCAAAACTCACCTCTTTCAACAGTTCTAGCACTATATCACCACACACCCCCACCCGAAGCTGACTGTCGTAATGTATTTCACTATTTGTGGTACGTGAGTCGTTGTCTAAAGCGTGCGCATGTGTGCGCGAGTTGTGAGTGCGCGCTTAGAGTTATAATTATTATAAGATAAGCGCATTATAAATACCGTTATTATTATTATTATTAATAACAAGCGCAGCCAACACTGGTACACACCTCAAATCACCATCCGCTTGGCAACTCAAACTACGACAAAAAGAGTCCGCTGGTTAAACCAAGGCTGGTATGAATCAAAGCACCAAACATGTCTCTACTCATCTATCAAGAGAAGAGATTTTAAGCAAATTCCAACATGCTGCCTCTATACGGACGGGCATCACTGGTCCTCATCCATCTCCTTAATCTCTCACGTGCTGGCTCCAAGCGCCACACCCTGGCAAACCACCTCAGCTGGTGGGCTAAACCACGTGAGGGGGTGGTGTTCACATTGCACCACTAGGCGGATGAGCTGTTTCTGACAGCCAACGGCTAGAGGATGGAGGAGATCAGGTTGGATCCAACGGCCAAATGTGGGGGAGTAAACCCTTCAAATCAGGAGTGGAGCCCCGAAGGCAGACAGCTGCCTGTATTCACGCACTGTTCTGGCAGCTCCTGCAGCCAAACTGGTGCCAAACGTACTGCTTTGCATTCCTTTGGATACATCAGCGAGGCCGAGAGGGGGATCTTGACGACTGGGCACCCCAGGATCTCCATACACTTCGCCCAGGCTTGCGCCCTGGAGAGGTCACTCCAGTGACTGACCCAGCAAGCGCATATACTCCATTGTCTTCCGAGACAGGATGCCAAACAGCCTCTATACAAAATGCCAAAGAAGGCAAAAGATTTTTTTTAAACACCGGTCTTCTTATTGCCTCACCTACCTCATTTGAATATATAACGCGACTTGTCAGAGAAACTCTCCCACCTGAACACCATTCAATCTGCCATCAGTGCAATCCTTAGACACTTGCTAAGTCAAACCCAAAGTGACTCCATTGAATGTTGCTGCATCTATATGTTATGGCCCTTTATGTGTAGCGCGTCGTTGTGACGTTCACTATGCTGCTTATGTTTTGGATTATGCATATCTGATGCCATGAAAAACAGACTAGATTTGGTCAGAATGCCTCCAAAATTGGCATGTACATCAAGTAACATATCTGAATTTCAGAAATGTTGCATTTGAAGCACAGGCACATGAAAGTAATTTTTTTCATATTTTCTCATTACCCACCCCCTACCTTTTCTGTTTTTACAAGTTTATTTACACATGCAATACAGTCAAACTGACTCCCGGTGGGCTGAACAACTGCAAAAGGTTACCATAACACTGACATTGATGAAAAATGAGCTTTCAGGCCAAAGGCCATTTCCTTGTGTATCTCAGGGCAGCCAAAAAGACAACACGCAGGCATCCTCATTGACCCTGATGTCTGGTAACGGCAAGCTGGAAGAGGCCTGTAACCAGCTGCCATGCCCTAAATGCTTCTTGCAATCTTTTCCTCCGGCAAAAGGAGTCATGAAACAGCTGTACAATTTAAACGTTAAGTCTACTGAGCTATCCAACAGCCAAAAGACTACACAAAACAGCAAAAAAAAAACTATGCTATGCAGGACACATCCCATACCCAAACAAGTGTCTGAAGTGTTTATGTAGCAGTTGGCAGAGAAAAATGGTTATGTACAGTTCATTTTTATATAGAACACACTTGTCAGTCTCAAATCACCTCGACTCAGGTTGCAAACGCAGCAAGCATGTGGGTGTCAAACCTGTGAACACTCCTGTAAAAACCTGTACCGGTGGCCGCAGCTGCTATTCCCATTACAACGCACTCAAATCAGCTTTATGTAGTGTAAAAGTGCTTGTGTTCGACTCAGAATACAGCAGAATGACACCTCAGATGTGGCCTATGTTGTAGACAAATGTAGCTGGATCATGCAAAATAACTTCTGCATGTCACATTCATTTGGCGGCTGATTTCACTCTCAGGTCAGCCGTCTGATGAAATGAACCTACTGACACTGTTCCATTTTAGTTTTGATCTTAACCTTTGACCTTCCCCCTCCCCAATCCCACCCCACCCCAACCCCATCCCACCCCCACAACTTCAATAACTAAATGAGTGCATATTTTTCATGCATTTAGAGAACTGAATGCCCCAAACTCCACCCCTTTTAAGGTCAAGGTCACAGCTCAAGGTCGAAGGTCAGGCTCATGACTACCTGTAAGACGAAAAATAATTGAACAAACACACTAAACACACTAAACATGGCCCACGGTGCAGGTAAACAGGGTGTTGTGATGCAAAACATGCAAAAAAAAGCCTATAAAACTGCAAGCAAAGCAATATTTGGGCAAAATTTCAAGTTTTCCAACTGCAAAAGTCCAAACTCAATGATATGGTTACATTAAACCAGATTCTGGTCTATGTCACATATGGCATGTGGTGCCTCTGACAGGCCATAGTACACAGTGGGAATCATCTATGAAGAGATTTTAAGCAAATTCCAGCATGCTGCCTCTGTACACAAAAAGATTTTTTTTAAAACAGGGTCCTCTTACTCCCTTACGTACCTGATTTGAATATATAACATGACCTGAGACCACCACTTGACTCGCCAGTGATTACCCGATTCAATCATCGGCCTGAGGATGCTTCGCCCCACTATCGTCACACTCAGGTCAGAACAAACAACCAGCAAACAAGATGGCACATCGAGACTGAGTGAAGCGAGTGCATTGATGACACCAATCCCCCAACAATGCCAGGCCCCACCACCCGATCTAAATCCTATTCCCCACCTGAACCCATAAAGGAGATTACACATACAAATGACCCCATCCAGAAACACTTAATAACAGATTCAGCCAGAGTGTTCACGTGGAGACTAGCTCTACATGAACCCTAGCTCGCCCATCCAGCCCCTGGAGTGTCAGCATCTTGAGAGATGGAGATAATGACAGGACAGTGACACCATTAAAACAATGACAGTGTTAACCCCAAATATTACTTTTTGGGACATCATCGCCCATTTACCCCCCCCCCCCCCCCCCCCCCCCACACACACACACACACACACACACACACACCAACAGAGACGATTTTGAGGCTCAGTAAAAATAAGCTTAAAGAAATTTCAGTGCCACCTGTATCAATAATGCCCCCATCAACCCATTAAACAAATTAAGCTAATTAAAATACCAATTCTGTAAGCCTTTATATTTCCAAAATGCATTCAAATCGGCAGTGATCAGCTGTTATCGAGAAATGACTAGACTAGCCCTGTTTGCTTACGGTATTGCACAATTTACACTGGAAGTGTATTTTATGCAATTAATTATAGCTTCAAAAATTAACATATTACAGTATAAAATGAATCAAGATGAATTGCTACTTTTAAACGATATCTGCACTGTAGAGAATAAAGACTTAAATTTTAAAAAACATCTTTGTGTATTTTTTTTCTGGCAAATCAAAAGTTTATCTTCGAAAAACAATACACAATAGAAGATATAGAATCCCTCCCCGCAGACGAGGTAATTAAACTACATGCTAAATATGAAAATCACATTGATTCACTAATGACTCGTGACTTAAGTCGATCTCTTGTCTATCTATACACAAAAGCTGTGAGTTACTTTTTACCGGTCGATACTGACAGTCTATCACATGATCTCGAAAGCAACCCCATTATTTCAAGTTCAATTGGTAAAATAGCGTGCCTTATGTTTTACAAGTTTGGGAATTACCTTGCACCTGTGGTAACCTTGCTTGTTACTGGGAGGCATATTGATTTTTCTAAAATAAATTTTAACGTAGAAGAAAATGGACGACACCCAGATGACTCCACAACTGAGCCCTGCCTCGACACAGGTTCAAATGGTGATTAAGGCTAAAAGCCCGGGTAGGGTTGAGACTGGAAAAAGATTAGCTAAATATAAAAGACAAAAATTATAACTTCAGGCATTAACAGAAAAAAACCGTCAACAGCCCCGGCCCCGACATCGGTGTCACCACCAACACCTTCACCCCTCAACAAAGTGAGAGACTAACAACTGAGTCTAAACCTGAAATAACAAAATATATAGTTGGCGGATTTGTTGTTGGATTTGGTTATGTAGGTTACCAATTATACAAAAAATACAAATCGCAAACTCGAACAGTGTCCAAAAAATCGGACACTCCAAAAATAAAGAAGAAGTCTCCACATTACCAGCAACATCAAAAACTTTCGATCCATTTTTTATGCAGTGAATTAAATTAATATTTTTATTTTTGTGGCATAAAAAGATGAGCGACACAAAAAACATAATGACCCTTGTCTATCACTCTGCCGTAATAAGTGGACTAGCAGTAGCTTACACTATGCTAGGGTGGAGTCTTCTCAAAATGCGTTCTGCTGACCTTGGTAGATTAGACTTTGAGGATAGTGCTAAGCTAGTAGCGGTTGTCACAGCCTCAATTGCTACAAAAGATTTTCTCATCAAGCAAGGAATTATTCGAGAAAATGTTTTTATGTAAATAAAAAATATGACAACTTTGGCTGTTATCGTTGCGGGAGCTGTTGTCAATGCACTTGCTTTCAGTGGATCAAATTATCTTTTTTCAGAAGTGAGTAGAGAGAAATCTGCAGAGAAAATGATGCATCACAATGAGGTGTCTGAAAAATTAGCACAAGCCCAGCAGGATTACGAAAAGCAAAGAATAGAGAATCTTGATTTCATCAATGAAAAACTCAGGCTCGAATGTCATGCGCAGCATTCATTTTCTAATGTTGATGATGCAATCAGAGAATATTTTCTTGTTACTGGCAAAGACATGTCTACCCCACAGCCAATAACTTAGCGATTACTAACAACCAAGCACACAACAAAAAAATGGGGATATAATCTTTGTTCTAGTGGGAATGACATTTGTTTATTTTACAGGAGTTTTTATTGCTAGAAAAAATGACAGACGCAGGGGCTAAGCTATCAAAAATATATTACTCCCCAATTGGCTACTGGAAAGGAAAGACTGCAATAGAAAAATTACATGCAGCTGTGGGCGGCAATGTCACACTTGACCAAATAAAACAATGGCTACAAAAGCAGGCTATTTGGCAAATTTATCTACCTGCTCCAAGAAAAATAAAAAGACCTCATTTTGAGAAAACTACCCCTAATGACATGCATCAAATGGATTTATTGTTCCTGCCGCATGATACGATTAGGTAAAAATGATACAAATATGCATTAACTGTTGTTGACATAGCTTCAAGGTACAAAGATGCCGAACCCATAACTGACAAAAACACTTCCACTGTAGCTTCAGTATTATCATTGATATATAGACTAAGGTACAAAAGCACTTGCAGAAGTTCATGATATTAGTGCGTCATTACTGATGACATGCAGTTTGCAGAAGAAAAAATGTGGCAATGAAATATTTATAATAATAGCGTCATCAGCAACATTAACACCATCATCATTAGTAGAATTTTCAAATGTGCAGTGAAGAAAACCTAAAAATTACACACACAATTACAATGTTCCTATTATGCTTACGATATCTCTTGGCTTGACTTCGCGAACGAAGATTTTATAGGAGTTGCCCACGACGTCTGCAGGCTTGTTCGTGGCTGCGGATGCCAATCCGAGACAGGCAGGTTCGACCGCAGTGGCTGCAGGGGAAGGTATGGCCAGGGTTCTGAGCTGCGGCATCTCTGTTTTTTCTCCTGAGCCGCTTGTCCTTAAGGCTAGCTCTGTGAGAGTCCTCAAAGGAGACAGCTGCCTTGTAAATGGTGGAGCGCCAGGTGTCACGGTCCGCAGCAAGCGAAGACCACTGGTGGTGGTCGATTTGGCAGGCACTAAGTGACTTCTTGAGACAGTCTTTGTATCTCTTCTTTGGTGCCCCTCTGTCACGGTGTCCAGTAGCAAGCTCGCCGAACAGGGTGATCTTTGGTAGGCGATGATCCTCCATCCTGGAGACATGCCCCGCCCAGCGGAGCTGTGTCCGCAGCAGCAAAGCCTCGATGCTCACAGTTTCAGCCTGTTCAAGGACCTCGACGTTGGTGACATAGTCACTCCAGTGAATGCCCAGGATGGTACGCAGGCAGCGCTGGTGGAAGCGTTCGAGGAGTCATAGTTGGCTGCGGTAGAGGGCCCAGGACTCGGAACCATACAGCAGGGTGGTGAGGACCACAGCTCTGTACACGCTGATCTTGGTGCCTGTTTTCAGCTGTTGATTGTGCCACACCCGCTTGAAAAGTCGCCCGAAAGCGCTGTTTGCTTTTGCCAGCCTGCTGTCAAGCTCCTTGTCCAGCTTGGCGTCCGACGTGATAATGCAGCCAAGGTAAGTAAACTGGTGCACTGACTTTAGTTCAGACTCGCCAGTGGTGATGTGAGGAGGGCGATACACTGTCTTGGGTGCCGGCTGATGGAGGACCTCTGTCTTTTTCAGACTGACCTCGAGTCCAAAGAGCTGGGCAGCATCTGCGAAGCAAGACGTGATGCGCTGCAGGGCTCTCTCTGTGTGTGCAACGAGGGCAGCATCATCAGCAAAAAGCAGCTCACGAATCAGTTGGTCTAGGGTTTTCGTGTGGGCCTGCAGTCGTCTGAGGTTGAACAGGCTGCCATCGAGACGATACCTGATGTACACTGCATCGTCATCATCGAGGTCCACTGTGGCCTGCTTCAACATCATGCTAAAAAAGATGGTGAAGAGGGTCGGTGCCAGCACGCAGCCCTGCTTTACGCCGTTGAGAATAGGGAATGGTTCCGAGAGGTCATTGTTGAGTCTGACCTGGCCTTGCTGGTCCTCGTGTAGCTGGACAATCATGTTGAGGAACTTTGGGGGACAGCCAAGTCGCTCCAGGATCTGCCACATGCCTTGCCTGCTCACAGTGTCGAACGCTTTTGTTAGGTCGACAAATGTTACGTACAGACCTTTGTTCTGCTCGCGGCACTTCTCCTGTAGCTGTCTCAGCACAAAGACCATATCGGTGGTGCTCCTGTTTGCTCTGAAGCCACACTGGCCCTCTGGGAGTTGGTCTTCAGCGATGGCAGGTACCAGCCGATTCAGGAGCAGCCTTGCAAGGATTTTCCCAGCAATGGACAGCAGGGTAATTCCCCGATAGTTGGAACAGACAGACTTCTCGCCTTTGTTCTAGTACAGGGTGATAACGACTGCATCACGGAGATCTTTTGGTAGTGTTCCTTCCTCCCAGCAGCAGAGAAAGAGGTCATGGAGCTTGTTGTGCAGTGCTGTGCCTCCATGTTTCCAGATCTCTGGTGGTATTCCATCGATGCCTGCTGCTTTGCCACTCTTGAGCTGGTGGATGGCTGTGAGGGTCTCTTCAGCGGTGGGCGGTTCGTCCAACTCAACCTTTACTGGGAGGTGTGGGATTTGTAGGACGACTGCTTCTTGAACAGTGCGCTCAGCGCTGAAGAGGCTCTGAAAGTATTCCGACCAGCGGTTCAAGATGGAGGTATTATCTGTGAGGAGTGCCTGGCCATTCGCGCTTCGCAGGGGACTTTGTACCAGGTGCCTGGGGCCATACACTGCTTTCAGTGCTTCGTAGAAGCCCCTGTAGTCACCATTGTCAGCACAAAGCTGGGTCCTCTGTGCAAGTCTGGTCCACCACTCATTCTGGAGATCTCTGAGCTTGCGCTGGAGACTGCTGCAGACGAGGCGGAAGGCAGACTTCTTCACAGGGCAGGAAGGCTGGGCTAGGTGGGCCTGATGGGCGGCTCTTTTTTTTGCTAGGTGTTCCTGGATCTCTACATCGTTTTCGTCAAACCAGTCTTTGTTCTTCTTTCTGGCGAAACCCAAGACTTCTGCAGAGGATTTTGCAATAGCAGTTTTCAGTTGTTCCCAAAGTGTTTCAGGGGAGGAGTCTGCTGGGTCCGCTGTGTCTTTGAGCCTGCGCTGTAAATCTGTCTGAAAGGCAGCTTTCACATCGTCACGCTGAAGGCTGGCAACATCAAGCTTTTTCTTGGGGGGCCCCCATTTCTTGGGTTTTGGCTTGAAGTGGAGCCTGAGTTTGCAGCGGACAATGCGGTGGTCAGTGTGGCACTCTGCGCTGGGCATCACTCTGGTGAGGAGGACGTCACTGCGGTCCCTCTGACGCACTAGGACATAGTCGATAAGGTGCCAGTGTTTGGAGCGAGGATGCATCCAGGTGGTCTTTCGACTGTCCTTTTGCTGAAAAGTAGTGTTGGTGATGACCAGTTGCTGCTCCGCACAGAACTCCAACAGTAGGCGGCCATTGTCATTGCAGTTCCCCACGCCATGCTTGCCGAGGACTCCTTTCCAGGCTTCAGAGTCCTGGCCCACTCTGGCGTTGAAGTCGCCAAGGATGATGACTTTGTCGTCTGCAGGGGTACTCTGTAGGAGGCTGCGCAGGTCAGTGTAAAACTTGTCCTTTTCAGCAGGCTCTGCCAGGAGGGTTGGGGAGTACACACTGAGAAGGGTGACGTGCTGCTGGTGTCTCAGTGGGAGGCGCATGGACATGATGCGGTCTGAGTGGCCCGTTGGTAGGTTTTCCAGCTTAGTCGCAATGGATGTCTTGACCATGAAACCCACGCCTGAAAGCCGTCTTTCTGATGCAGGCCTGCCTGACCAGTAGAGGGTGTACCCAGCACCAAGTTCTTGGAGGCTGCCTTCGTCCGGAAGGCGTACTTCGCTGAGCGCGGCGATGTCGATGTTTAACCTCCGCAATTCATGGGCAATGAGGGCAGAGCGACGTTCAGGGCGTCCGCTGTCTGCTTTGTCGAGCATGGTTCGGACGTTCCAACATGCTACGTTGAGTCCGGTCGTGGTCGTCATGAGAGTGGATCCGTTATTCTTTCTTGTTTTTTGACCGCAGGAGAAGATGCCCGTTGACCGCGGCTAGCCAACTGGGGTTGCGAGGGGACGAGCTTTGGTTAGGCCACCTTTTCTAGGCCCCTCTCCGTGTGGAGCAAGCAGTGCTGTCCCTAGAGAAGGCTGCTTGGTCGTTCAGGGTGTGCCGAGTGATGTTGTCATCCCCATGTCAACATCAGGCGCCCAATATCCTGAACCGCCTGCATGCAGGTTTGAGACTGCGGCTTCCAGTGACATCTTTCACCTGCCGTTTCGCCCCTCGCCCGTCGCTACAGGACTTGGAATGGTCAGTGTCATGGTCCGTGGACGTTTCCTAAAGCCTGCGCGGTGGAGCTTTTTGGTGGAGTGCAGTGTGCGCAGTACTGGCCCCACCCTTTAAACCCTTCGTTCATCTGCCATGGCCTAGCAAGCTGGGACGATGGCATCGAGGTCCTCGGGTCGTAGGTTTTATATCAGACTGTCCTTGTCCTAGTCTCTGGCTCAAAAGCCTTCCCCGGAGACACGGGGGCTTTGATGTCAGGGGTTTCCTCCCTTAGCCTTTCCGCAGCCAAGCGGCCAGGCCTGCAAGGCAGCAGGCGACTCGTGGAGGGCGGGGTCGTCTATGTCCCGTGCAGATGTGAACATCTGCCCACTGCCCCACTGCTTACGATATAGTCTGAATGAAAATACACGTGCATAAATTCAAGTATGCCATTCCTGTCAGTCCAGAAGACAGCCATACAACACTCACATTTTTGCAGTTTTCGGGAATTTTGTACTTTTCCAGCTTTTCTTGGAGATTTTTATGCGGCAGCTTGGAACCAAAACGGGAATTAAGTAGGTTTGCCAACCTTTCTTGGACCGGTGGTCCCGCCTCTTCTGGGACAGCAAAGGCTGCCTCCATATCGGCAAAAATATCATCACCTATAGTCTCCTCAGTTTCAGGCCCCCCTTCAGCAAGCAGTTCCATTCCTAAATTTTCTGCGTCTGCTTTTCGCTGTTCCGCCTCCCTACCAGCGGTGCTGGCACTGGAGACGGAAAACCATCTGCGTTTAGCTGAAGGACCAGGGGCCTGGTTGTCCTGAGGCCTTTTGTTTTTTTCCAGAGTGCTAACCTTCTCGGTGAGAAGTTGCACCGCTTTACAGAGAGCTGTAAAACTTTTGGTTTCGCTCTTTTCATGTGTCGGTGACACTCGGTCAGGCGGAAGAGTTGGAAACTCACCTTCGCCAAACGAAATCTCCTCATCCACGTCTAAGACGTTGTCATCCGAAATCATATCTTCTAAATCTGACATCACAACCACAGCTACACAGACCAATATTCCACACACTGGAAAAATACTCCTTGAGGTACAACACACACCGTACACACCGACACTCAACAATGCGGCACAAGTAATGAGGGTACATCCGACCTGGTCGGCGGCTAGGCGCGAACTGAGGGGATAGGCAGCGCGCGTTTCTCACGTGCACTTAGTGACTTAGTGACGGGATACAGGAAATGAGTAAGAATCTGACTGAGTGCATTTTTTGGCTTTGGGCGATGCCTTTGTTAAAAGAAAAGAATATATATATATATATATATATATATATATATATATATATATATATATATATATATATATATATATATATATATATATAATGCAGGATTAATGTAAGATTCACTTTTATTATTATTGTTATCATCATATTTTATATTTAGTAGTAGTAGTAGTATTTCAATTTGTTTTGCTTTGATTCTTTTTTAGGAACGAACAGAAGCTAAACCAATGCCTTGGCTCGAATCGGGCTCTCTCAAGCTTCATGGCAGTGTGCCATCAGAGGACGCACATATTTCATATCCGGAACTGAAACCAGGAGGTCCCTCTCACCATCAAGATGGCGAAACCGATAGCCAGAAATCTAAGAGTATTTTTCAAGGAACACAAGCTCAACATTTTCCATCAATACTTCAATCACAGGCCAGACAGGATTATGGCGTTGCTCAAGGCCCATCAGATCAATGGTTTCCGCCCGGACTTCAACCAGAGGCTGTAAAATCTGAGTGCACTGTTCAAGGTTCATCAGATAAACAGTTTCAACCAGAACCTGAACCAGAGGCTAGAAGATCTGAGGGCATTGCCCCTGGCCCATCTGATAAACAGTTTCCAACAGGACCTGGACAAGAGGTAAGAAAGTTTGATGGTATTGCTCAAGGCCCACCAGATCAATGGCTTCCTTCAGGACTCAAACCAGAGGTCAGAAAATCTGAGGGCATGGCTCAGGACCCACGAACAGATCAATCGTCTCCATCAGAAAATAAGGCAGAGACAATAAAATCTCAGGCTATTGATCAAGGCCCATTGGGGCAATGGTTTCCATCAGAAATTAAACAAGAAGCAAACAAATCTGAGTACATCGCACAAGGCCCATCAGATCGACGGTTTCCAGCAGGACTTAAACAAGAAGCAATGAAACCTGAGGGCATTGCTCAACCACCAGATCAACGGTTGCCACCAGGAGTTCAGTCGGAGGCCAGACAATTCGAGGGCATTTCTCAAGGCCCATCAGATAAACAGTTTCAATCAGGAGTTGAAACAAAGGCCAGAAAAACTGAAGGCACTGCTCAAGGCCCACCAGATAAACAGTTTCTGTCAGGAGTTGAACTAAAGACCAGAAAATCTCAGGGCATTCCTCAAGGCCCACTAGATAAACAGTTTCCTTCAGGAGTTGAACCAAAGGCCAGAAAAACTGAGGATATTGCTCAAGGCCCATCAGGTAAACAGTTTTCATCCGGAACTGAACCAGAGGCCAGAAAATTCGAGGGAATTGCTCAAGGCCTACCAGATAAACTGTTTCAACCAGGAGTTGAAACAAAGGCCAGAAAAACCGAAGGCACTGCTCAAGGTCCACCAGATAAACAGTTTCTGTCAGGAGTTGAATCAAAGGCCAGAAAATCCCAGGACATTGCTCAAGGCCCACCAGATGAACGGTTTTCTTCAGAAGTTGAACCAAAGGCCAAAAAATCCAAGGGCATTGCTCAACGCCCATCAGATAAACCGTTTCCATCAGGAACTGAACCAGAGGCCAGAAAATCCGAGGGCATTGCTCAAGGCCCACCAGATAAACTGTTTGAACCAGGAGTTGAAACAAAGGCCAAAACAACCAAGGGCACTGCTCAAGGCACACCAGATAAACAGTTTTTGTCAGGAGTTGAACCAAAGGCCAGAAAATCCCAGGGCATTGCTCAAGGCCAACCAGAAAAACAGTTTCCTTCAGTTGAACCAAAAGCCAGAAAAATAGAGGGCATTGCTCAAGGCCCATCAGATAAACAGTTTCCATCAGGAACTGAACCAGAGGCCAGAACATTTGAGGGCATTGCTCAGAGCCCACCAGACAAACTGTTTCAACCAGGAGTTGAAACAAAGGCCAGAAAAACCGAGAGTACTGCTCAAGGCCCACCAGATAAACAGTTTCCGTCTGGAGTTGAACCTAAGGCCAGAAAATCAGAGGGCATTGCTCAAAGCCCACCACTTAAACAGTTTCCTTCAAGAGTTGAACCAAAGGACAGAAAACCCGAGGGCATTTCTCAAGGCCCATCAGATAAACAATTTACAGGAACTGAACCGGAGGCCAGAAAATCGGAGGACATGGCTCAAGGTCCATCCGATAAACAGTTTCCATCAAGACTTGAACAAGAGACCAGAAAGTATGAAGGCATTGATCCAGGAGCACAAGATAAACGATTTCTCTCAGGACTTAAACCAGACTCGGAAATATCTAAGGGCATTGCTAAAGGCCCACCAGATAAACAGTTTCCATTAGGAGCTGAACCAAAGGCCAGAAAAATTGAGGGCATTTCTCAGGGCCCACCAGATAAACAGTTTCCATCAGGAGTTGAACCAAAGGCCAGAAAAACCGAGGGCATTGTTCAAGGCCCACCAGATAAACAGTTTCCATCAGGAGTTGAACCAAAGGCCAGAATATTTGAGGGCGTTGCTCAAAGCCCACCAGATAAACAACTTCCATCAGGAGTAGAACCAAAGGCCAGAACATTTGAGGGTATTGCTCAAAGCCCACAAGATACACAGCTTCCATTAGCAGTTGAACCAAAGGCCAGAACATTTGAGGGCGTTGCTCAAAGCCCACTAGATAAACAGTTCCCATCAGGAGTTGAACCAAAAGCCAGAAAATTTGATGGAATTGGTCAAGGCCCACCAGATAAACAGTTTCCATTAGGAGTTGAACCAAAGGCCAGAACATTTGAGGGCTTTGCTCAAAGCCCACCATATAAACAGTTTCCATCAGGTATTGAACCAGGGGCCAGAAAAACCGAGGGCATCGCTCATGTCCCACAAGACAAACCGTTTCCATCAGGAGTTGCACCAGCGGCCGGAAAAACCGAGGGCATTGCTCAAGGCCCACCAGATAAACCGTTTCCATCAGGCGTTAAACCAATGGCCAGGAAAACCGAGGGCATTGTTCAAGGCCCAGGAGATAAACAGTTTCCATCAGGAGTTGAACCAAAGGCCAGAACGTTTGAGGGCGTTGCTCAAAGCCCACCAGATAAACAGTTTCCATCAGGAGTTGAACCAAAGGCCAGACCATCGGAGGGCGTTGCTCAAAGGCCATCAGATAAACAGTTTCCATCAGGAACTGAACCGGGGGCCAGAAAAACCGAGGAGATTGCTCATGGCCCACAAGACAAACCGTTTCCTTCAGGAGTTGCACCAGCGGCCAGAAAACCCGAGGAAATTGCTCAAGGCCCACCAGATAAACAGTTTCTATCAGGAGTTGAACCAAAGGCCAGAAAATTCGAGGGAATTAGTCAAGGCCCACAAGACAAACAGTTTCCATCAGGAGTTGAACCAAAGGCCAGAAAAACCGAGGGCATTGCTCAAGACCCACAAGACAAACCGTTTCCATCAGGAGTTGCATCAGCGGCGAGAAAAACCGAGCACATTGCTCAAGGCACACCAGATAAACAGTTTCCATCAGGAGTTGAATCGAAGGCCAGAAAATTCGAGGAAATTGGTCAAGGCCCACAAGACAAACACTTTCCATCAGGAGTTGCACCAGCGGCCAGAAAAACCGAGGGCATTGCTCAAGGCCCACAAGACAAACCGTTTCCATCAGGAGTTGCATCAGCGGCCAGAAAAACCGAGCACATTGCTCAAGGACCACCAGATAAACAGTTTCCATCAGGATTTGAACCATCGGCCAGAAAGACTGAGGGCATTGCTCAAGACCCACAAGACAAACCGTTTCCATCAGGAGTTGCACCAGCGGTGAGAAAAACTGAAGGCATTGCTCAAGGCACACCAGATAAACAGTTTCCATCAGGAGTTGAATCGAAGGCCAGAAAATTCGAGGAAATTGGTCAAGGCCCACAAGACAAACAGTTTCCATCAGGAGTTGAACCAGCGGCCAGAAAAACCGAGGGCATTGCTCAAGGCCCACAAGACAAACCGTTTCCATCAGGAGTTGCACCAGCAGCCAGCAAAACCGAGGGCATTGCTCAAGGCCCATCATATAAACAATTTTCATCAGGAGTTGAACCAGCGGCCAGAAAAACCGAGGTCATTGCTGAAAGCCCATCAGATAAACAGTTTCCACCAGGAGTTGAAACAAAGGCCAAAACATTTGAGGGCATTGCTCAACGCCCACTAGATAAACAGTTTCCATCAGGAGTTGAACCGAAGGCCAGAAAAACCAAGGGCATTGCTGAAGGCCCACAAGATAAACAGTTTCCATCAGGAACTGAACCGAAGGCCAGAAAATATGAGGGCATTGCTCAAGGCCCACCAGATCAATGGTTTCCATCAGGTTTCGAACCAGAGGCCAGAAAAGTCGAGGGCGTGGCTCAAGGCCCACCAGCAGATAAATGGTTTCCGTCAGAAATGAAACCAGAGTCACTTAAGTCTGAGACCATTGCTCAAGGCCCACCAGATCAACGGTCTCCATCTGGACTTGAATCAGAAGCCAGAGAGTCTAAGGGCATTGATCGAGGCCAACCTGATCAACGGTTTCCAACAGGACTTGAACCAAAAGCCACAAAGTCTCAGTTTGAACCAGTATTGGGCCCTAAACCTCAACCGACAATAGAAGCAATTGGCTCCTCCGCAGTTGAAACTCTTGCTGCCGTCACTGAAGATAAAAGCAGCCCAGATAAAGTGGATAAAACAAAACAGAAAAAATTAAAAGGTAAAGTTTCTGGAACTGATCAGTTATCAAAGGATGAAAGCGACAGCAAAAGCAAACCTAAAAAAGAGAAAACATCAAAGAAGCAGAAATCAAGTGGCTCAAGTGAGCCTGGTTCGCAGTCTGAGGGTGATGGAATGGTAGAAAGCAATCAGGCAGATGGTGTGGCTGGAGATGACAAAAGTGTGGAACAAAGCGACAAGAAATCCAAAACGAAGAAAACGAAAAAAAAAATGTCTGGGGCAGTTCCTGGGGATGCTGGTTTACAGTCACATGACGAAGGAGAAACGGGACCAGAAGCTGATAAATTTTCAAAGGTTGGAAGCGACAGTGAGAGTAAAAAAGCAAAACGGGAAAAAACATCAAAAAAGCAGAAAACAAGTGGCTCAAGTGAGCCTGGTTTGCAGTCTAAAGGTGAGGGGGTGGCAGAAAGTATTCAGGCAGATGGTGTGGCTGGAGATGACAAAAGTGTGGAACAAAGCGACAAGAAATCCAAAACGAAGAAAACGAAGAAAAAGAAGTCTGGTGCAGAACCAGAGGATGCTGATTTGCAGTCACAGGTCGAAGGAGGAACGGTGCCAGAAGCTGCTAAATTTTCAAAGGATGGAAGCGACAGTGACAGTAAAAAGGCGAAACGGGGAAAAACATCGGAAAAGCAGACAACAAGTGGCTCAAATGAGCCTGGTTTGCAGTATGAAGGTGAGAGGATGGCAGAAAGTATTCAGGCAGATGGTGTGGCTGGAGATGACAAAAGTGTGGAACAAAGTGACAAGAAATCTAAAGCGAAGAAAACGAAAGAAAAAAAGTCTGGTGCAGAACCTGGGGATTCTGATTTACAGTCACAAGACGAAGGAGGAACGGTGTCAGAAGCTGATAAATTTTCAAAGGATGGAAGCGACAGTGACAGTAAAAAAGCGAAACGCGGGAAAACATCAAAAAAACAGAAAACAAGTGGCTCAAGTGAGCCTGGTTTACAATCTGAAGGTGAGGGGGTGGCAAAAAGTATTCAGGCAGATAATGTGGCTGGAGATGACAAAAGTGTGAAACAAAGCGACAAGAAATCTAAAACGAAGAAAACAAAGAAAGAAAAGTCACCTGGGGAAACTGTTTTGCAATTACAGGATGACGGCGAAACGGTGCCAAAAGCAAGAAGTTCTAAACTGGACTCTGGCAAAAAGAGAAAAAGCAGCCGCACCAATGATTCAGCATTACCGAAACAAAAGGAAGCTGATGAGAGTGCCGCTTCCGACATCAATAGGAAGAAAAAGAAGAGAGATCCAGCAGACGAAAAAACAGACACAGAAGATAACAAAAGAATTCTGAGAAAAGCAAGTGATACTGGTTTAGAGAAAAAAAGCGAGGGAGCTGCAGAACGTGTTGTACCCGATACTGTGGCCGGATATGCGAGCAGCACAGAAAATGAAGACGACAACCACAAGAAGAAGAAAAAGAAAAGGAAAAGCTCAAGTAAGGGTTTCAAGTCTGATGATGAATTAGCAAAATGGTCGAAACCTGATGAAGTCACCAGTGGTGTCTCTGATGCGGAAATACAAGAGGGTGACAAAGAAAAACCTGAGAAAGCACCCGGGGGGAAAAGGATGAAAAAAACTGAGAAAACACCTAGTTTCGAAAAACGATCTGATAGTGTTAGAGATGAGTTTATTGTCTCTGCTGACATGGTCCATGAGCGCCCTTCACGAAAAGTATTTGACCGGCACTATCCACCAGAGTCATTGGCTGACGACAGGTCTGCTTTAGGTCCTGCAGCTTTGCATCCAGGCAGGGAAGGTCTTGTACTAGCCCCATTAGCTCAGCAGTATTCCTCGGGATTACCGGCGGAGGAAAGAGCGTCTGGTTTGGCACCTGCAGCCGTAAATTTAGGTCTGGAAGGTCTGGCGCAGTCACTTCCGGGTAAACAGTATCCATCCGGTCCAGTAGCGGAAGACAGAACGCCTGCGGCCGTGCAGCCAAGTACGAAACGTCCTACACAAATGTATTCATTAGGTCCGGCAGCGGAAGACAGACCTGTTTTGGAGCCTGCAGCCATGCAGTCAGCCATGGAAGGTCCTACGCAACAGTATCCACCGGGGCCAGTAGCTGATGAACGTACTGGTCTAGGGCCTACAGCCGTGCAACCAGGGATGGAAGGTCGTGCACAACAGCACCCATCAGGGCTTGTAGCTGATGACAGGTCTCGTTTTAGGCATGCAGCAAATGTTGCTGGTCCAACAAAAGGAGACCTTCGTGAACAGCGTCGATCAGTTGCGGAAAATGTTGGAGATGCTGGTTTTCAAGATACTAATATTATTCTGGAAGGTGTTCCAGAACATCAAATTTTGAAGGGTGCAGAGGAGGGAACAGCAGAAAAAGGTAGAAAGGAAGAGGATGACTCAAAAAAGAAAAAGAAGAAAAAAGATAAAGGTGAAGAATTTGAAGGGGCAACAGAAAAATATATAGCTGCTTCTCAAAAGAAAAAGAAGAAAAAAGACGAGGATAATGATAGAGACAAAGTGGACAATAGTAGGAAGGAAGAAGACGACTCACAAAAGAAGAAGAAACGTAAAGGTGGCGATTCTGAGGAGTCAACAGAAAA